>CM017558.1:42766901-43216901 GCA_007844125.1 Sinonovacula constricta | reverse complement strand
TACCACAATTAAAATTTCTTATTATTTTATTTACAAAAAACAATCAGGAATATAAAAAACGTAAACATACACTTGAAATGGATCATACAAGCTATTTTTTACTGACACGGATTGCTAATCATACACAGGCCTTACCTTGCCTTACAGCCACATTTAGAACTGCAGAATAATTCTGATTTTGACCTTCGGAATTAAACGCATAGGCACGAACGTAGTGTAAAGTGCTGGGTTATGGGTTCGATAATGTAAGCATAGTATGACCAAGATCCTTTCCGACGTTGACATTCGAGCTGCTGTTGTTTGATCAATAGAGGTCTGTACAACAATGGTTTGATTCAGTTCCCCATGGAAACCTGGAACAATTGTCAGCATCACTTGTCCAGCATCGAAACTCAGGTTGATTATAGTGGGTGGTAAAGGCGGTCCTTTAACAATATTTTGCATAAAGGCTCTTATGCTTTCTGCTCGCAAAAGGGATATCTATAAAACATATAAGCTTAACGTTATGCATAAACATTGAGACTGTTTACAGCCATAGAGTTTATTATACACATTCCGGAAGGATAAATGACTTCATTAACTATTACGCATTATTTAAGTTGTATGTAGTTTCGACAAAGCTTCATATGTACAATTACCAACCATCGAGCATTTCTACAAAGTATCAGGACATGAGCGCCGCTCCAGAAAAACCGGGTTCGAGAACACCGTTTTTGGTTTTAAGTTTTTTTTAGATAACAACAAAACTAATTCTTTGCTTACACGAAATTTAACTGACACTTACTGTTTTTCTTATAGCTTATTCAAAATAATGATAAAACAGGTTAAGGATGCTACGATACGGGCTGACGTTGGGTCAAGATTAGGACGTTAGCGATGTCGAATACAGTTGCTCTAGTAACTTAGGCTGTTGAACACTTAGGCTATAGTCAGTAGTGAAATAATATCCTTGTGACTAAATCTATCATTCGAATAAATTTAATCACAATAAGTCCTCCGGTCTGTGTGTTAAAGCCGCGTTGTTGTCTCTATAAGTCTACATTCAAACGGCTTTATACAAACGTATAACTGAAAACTGGAAGGAAAAGTAATACTACTCTAAAATGTCTGTACTTTTAAACGTGTGCTGATTAGTATTATAACAGTGTGGGCCTATTTAGAAAGCAAACTAATTAATCAACAACTTTACATTACAGACTTAACATTTTACAATGTAAACAGGCATTGCAGTTGTCGATCAATTGCTATTGTAATGTACCCAACTAAAACATATAGCATGAAAAGTAAATGCAATGAAATGTATGACCGCATTTATTAGTGACATTGATTGGTTGCAAACATGTAACAACGTGATAACTAGAAATACTGCCGAATATTTAATACTGAACGTGTATGTATAGATACACCTGCCGCTGCTTAAAAAAGCCGTCTAAATAATAACACATGTCAATCCGTTAGCGAACTGTGTCACATCCCGCTTGAACAAGGTTATCTCAATCTCTTCACCATCAATGGCCCTTTTCCCCAAAGCTACGCTCGGCTTGTATGGTCGCACACGGAAGTATTGGAAAGTGGTACACACAAATTAAATATAATTTAAACATGCGTGTCTTGTCTTAATAAAAGGAGTGAGTGTAATTCAATTAGTACAATGGTGAATCAAGGTTTACATTATATAATGGTATATCTGTTAGTTGAGTGAGCAAAGACTGTACCTTTAATATCTAATTAACAGGCTGCTTTCGTATGTTGTTGTTTATCGTGCATTTTTTTTTCAAATATATTATCTAATATTTAACCTATTTGCTTCGAGTTAATCTAATGTGTCACAGTCGATGCGATAATACAGCTTTTTAATGTGGACGATGCCACAGTCAATTCAACACCGGGAGTGCCCTTGAACTTCCATCAATTATTCTATTTGGTTGTGTCTCCCCGTCAATACGCACCATAGCAATTATCCGATGGTAAATGCTCTTAGTTTGGCCTGTATAAGACATACGTGATTCTATTTCCAAGCTTTTACTATTCGTTTAATGCAAACACTTACTTAAACCTTTACTTATCACAAGATTACGAGAAGAATTTGCTTTACTATTTAAAGAACAACACACAATTTACCATGGTTTATTTAAAAAAACAAATCCTGCCAGAACAGCAGTAAGATTTGTGTAGTGAGTACCTAATGCTACTTAATGCTACTGTTTTATACATTGTATACCCGCAACCAGATATACCAATGCTGCCAGAGGATTCTGTAAATAGAACCTATAGGCACAATAAGTATAATTACACAATAGAAACGTGTGACTTTAGTATTCAATTGCTATAAAACTTGAACAGCAATAAATAGAGATACTGATCGGCTCTTGTTGGTATATTCCAAGTTACAAACTGTCGACCCATTTGCCTTGCATGGCGCGGCAGACAAACGTTCTGACAGTAGTCAAACGTATAGTGAACATATTCTTCCGCATAAGTACAGTCTCTGCAGCGTTTTAAGCGTAGTAAGTTTCGCGCCGCCCTGTTTGTGCCAATAACTGATGGATAGGGTGCATACAAACGTTGCAAAAGGTAATACAAATACCATAAATAATCTCAAGTTCACTGTCCTAGGCTAGTCTGTTTAAATAGGCGTTTTAAATTAGTGCTTCGCGTTTGCACCTTACATCATAAATTGGAGGTTCATGAAAAGTCTAGCCAAAACCTTTTGTTTACAAAATGACGTTAAAATGTTATTTTTTGTCAATGTCATTAAGCCAGGTTTTCCTGGAGCAGCGCTCATATGTTTAGAAGGACTCTTTAAGTACCAGACATGTAATACAAATGCTAAGTACGCTTCTATGTCTGTGACGGTTTATTAAAAAAAGCTACGTTCTAAAGCAGTAAGTAAAACATGTACTGAATAAATGAAACACATGAATAGATAGCAAAATAAACATTACTGCAACAAGAAAAATGAATGTAATTAAATAATACTAATCCAATTATTGCAATACATTTTGGACAACATTTTAATTACGCCTATAGTTCCTTTTTAATGACATTTTGACTCAGCAATAAGAATATGGCATCATGCAGACAATATATTTATATTTTACTGCTTGCATTTGAGAAACCACTCAGGAAATGCGACATAAGAGCTCTGTAAAAACCGGTTAAAGCACAATAGTTGGCCATGCCAAATGATCGTTCCAAGTCGGTAACTGATGAGTTTGCTCTATTTTATATCATTTATCGTAACAGTTTTGCTGTACGTTAAACATTGGATTTTCACGCAGATACATGTGTGATGTGCCTTGTCAAATGTTAATATGCGTTACAATACTCATAGGACCCTGTCATATCTTATCATTCGCATCCCCAGACTTAATAAGTAAACAGATCAATTTATTTTCAATGTATATGTTGTGCTACATTAAAACACATGCTTACATGTAAGTGACATGCAATAAGGGTCTATGAATCTGTATTTGTAGCATAATGTACTGTAGCTATATCCTTCCCTCAGACATATATTTAACATTATACCAGAGGCTGCACCTTTTATTGCCAGACTATCTGCTATTTAATTTCTTCCCATTCGTAAATGCAAATGGCTTGGGATACAAATAAAATTGATTGCAGAGTTGTGATTCTTATTAACATTTGTATTTTAATATATATATTTAATAAAATTAAGTCTTGTCAGTTCTTTCCTTGAATTGTTTGAAACGCTTGTAAAGAGCTACAACAGTTGGGGTAAATATTTATTGTTGATCGCCAATGTTGTGCTATTTGAACACACTCTATTGTTCTCAGTGCCAGTAGTTCGCATCTTAGTATAGAATGCTTTACTCTCTAGTTTAATTTTGGCTTTTTTTTTATTATTTTGCTGATTTCAGTAGTAATTACTCCTGCTCCTATGATATTTTTGTTTGCAGCCTTGCCACCGTCGGTGTAAATGTGGATGTGAGTAGCAGTAGCTTCACTACTAATGGAATAATCTGTCTCATCGAGTATGTCTACTTAATTTGTTTTAATGTTAATGGATTTGTCACACGATACGATGTACGTACGTACGATTACGCTCATTGTACGATACCATATACGTGTATTACACGATACCATACACGTTACTTTTCGATACCATACACGATATGCGTTAAGATAGAAAATCTACAAGATACGCTGCGATACGGTGTACGCTTCGATACAACATACTGTACGGTTTACGTTTACTTCACGTTGCAAGAAATACCATACCAAATGCGGCGTGTTGTTATGTAAAGGCTCAACTCGGCCTGTTTAGACTGTACGAACTCGGCATAGTCCAAATCGTTCTGCCCTTTTCGGCCCACTACCAGTGCATGTAGGCGGTAGTGTTTTCACACCTTTCAAATAAGACAATATAATTGTTTTCTGTCTTAACGGTAAAATGTGTGGGCAAATAATATGTGAGTGAAACCAATATGATAACCTTCTTAAACATGTAACAAGTATGGTAAAATGAATAGGTAAATAAGAAAAGGTCCTATCAAAATTTTCACAGATATTTAAATTTTATCTACCTGCAGACCAAGGCAGACAAGGTAAATGTAAATGTGACAAAAAACACAGAGACGAGACATAACACACAAAAAGAAAAACCATCAGTTACCGCCTTGGAACGGTCAGTCGGCAAAATGGCCAACTGGGGTGCTTAAACCTGGTTTGTGGAGCGCTCCAACCTCGCACTTCCTGACGGTTTTTCTATCAAACAAACAGTGTAAATAAAAGTATCCCGTCAAAGTGACACAACTAACAATAAGCACCTGCATCGGGAGTTAAAACAGATATAATGAACATATGTACAGTATTTACAGTAGATAAAAGCCTCGGCAGCCAAATAATTCCAAATGAGAGAGTAGTTTAAAATAAAATAAAGCTGTACAAGCGCTGATATATTATAAGAACCATATAACGACGTCATAAATGCCATGACGTCATATGCCAAAAGTGTCAAAAGTGAAATGTAAACAATATGGAAGAAACAATAGAATTTTAGAAAATCAACAAAATAAAACGTAGTATTGTTTAGAGTTAATCGTTTAAAAAACATATTATAAACGCCGAGGATTTATCCGCAGTTGACATATTATATATGATAAAGATTTAAAAAAATCCCGATGTTATACCTACTGTGCAATCTCACGTAAAGGGTATGGAGACTGCTCAAGTTGTCCCACCTATATAGGGCACGACTGGAGAGATGAAGAGACAAGAAATCCAACAGTGACTGTCAAATTATGGCTTTAAGTCACTGTTTTCATATAGTCTCAACGATCTGTCCGGTCATCGTGTAATTTAAAAGCAATGCAAGTTCTTGACTGTAAAAGGGTCAATTGCAAGCAATGCAGTACATCGAACCATGCTCAGATTAATTGATTTAAATCTGTATTTTACTAACATTCTTAAACCACTCTTCTATACACGTATATTCCGTATAAACATCGGAAACATACCATTGTCTTATATTCAACCCTATATCAAGTACTAATAATATTTAAAATTCGTTATGGTATAATAGCATATGGGTCGACCGGAAAAAGCAACAGGGCTTGACAAACTACAACGATTTCAATATAGAGCTATTAATATTAGGGGAACGCTATTACTAACGCACAAAACAGATACATGCAGCGATAAGAAAAGTTTGTATAACATACCAAAAAAAAATACGCAGCTTAAGGTACTGGGCCCGCTTAACTAGACTACGAAAGCCATTAATCGCAAATAAAGATATATTTAACAGGGTAGGATAGTAGCCTAGCCAACTAACAGAACCATACACACAAAGGATCACTGTGTTATTATAAGGCAAAATGGGACTAACAGCCGACCAATTAACACCTTCAGTTAATCCGCTCCATGTAGGGATCAAATCCATTAAAATTAAAACAAATTTAGTTGACGTATTCGATGACATATAATCCCCCCAGTATTGAGATACCCCTCTTCACATCCACATGTACACCGACGGTAGCAAGGATACAAACAAAATAAAAATATAGGAGCAGGAGTAAATATGATTGAAATCAATAGAATCATAAACAAGGCCAAAATTAAACTAGACAGTAAGCATTCTATATTTAGATTCTATTGGCAATTATAACCAATAAACTGTGTTCAAATAGAACAAAAAAGCCGATCAACAATAAATATTTACCGCGGTTCTCTTAGTTCTTAACAATGCTTTCAGACAATTTACGGAAAGAATAGTTGCGGAACCTTTTGTACCAAAATAACACATAGGGCATCCAGTAAAGAACTATAAGCTTTTATGAAAAGAATCAGTGGGCACAGCCCACAAAACAATCAACACTTCATCATTAACAATAAAACGATAGTAAATTCGATAGATAAAGTGGAAGTATTAGCTGATAAATACTTCAGAACGAGCAGCAGTGATGTATGATCACCCGAATTCATTATGAAAATATAACAATTCTCAGCAAAATAAGTAAAATTATCAAAAAGTAAGAAGGCCATGACTCATTATACCAGAGCCAACCAATCTTCATCACTGAGCTAAATATAGCACTACGTACATGCGGCGAATGGGCTCCTGGATAGGACTAAAGGCTTAATTTACGGACTCGTTTAGTGTTTTACCAGTTCTTCAACAAATTAAAGGAACGAGCAGATAAGAAATAATCAAATATATAATTCTATTGACATGACAAAATATAACTATAGCACAGAAATACACAGTCTTGCCTGAATACCCAGTCATGTAGAAATTATTGTCAATGAAATTGCCGTCAAAATAACGAAAAGGCCTCCTATAATGGCACCTCGCTAAAAATCTGAGTATCAAAAAAAACTTACATCTTTATGTTAATCCATTTAAAAAGAAAGCAGATGATCAATTTAAAGAATATAAACATAAACATAACTATGAATAAGAAGATTGGAACAGCAAGGTAAAGAATCACCATCATAATATGGCCCATGATTGAATATTTACTAGACTCAGACACGGATCCAGCTACCTAGGTGAAGAAAATAAAGCCTCACCCCACCCCACCCCCGACAAAGCAGAATTAATAAAAACGCGCCCTTTAATTATTTAGAATAAATAAATTACATTAAATATATTTAATTATATAGGATAACACCTACATAAACATAACAAATACAATATTCAAACGATGTCATATCCAAATCAAACAATAACTAAAGTTTCCAAAGCCACAAGACACGTGGTGGGGTGAAATCTGTTTAAAATTCAAACATTCCAAGTAATTACAAGTAAACCCATTCATTGATTGGCTGAACCCTAGTTTGGCGGGAAGATTAGGACTACTCTTTGTTTAGAGGCATTATACCTCTATGAAATAATTTCTTAAAATTGTCACCAGTAAAATGTTTTCTACTCCTGATTAGTGCTGGCACTTTTTCCACTAAAAGTGGATATGAAGTTAGACTATTATAAACAAAACAACACATTAAGGGTTAACACCTAAATAACTAATCATCTTACAAAATTAAGGCAAATAGATGGAGGGTAGCTGAATAAACGGTGGACTCATAAAGACGCTTAAAAAGACACCGCACCCGGCATAAACCCGCTATCAGGCATATCATATCATAATATACTATATGTTTACATAAGAAATCAACTTCAAATCAAATATATATATAGATATATATATATACCGCCATCTCTGAATTTATGCGTTAATTTGTACTCCGTAAAATTATTTACTGCGTACCTTTTGCAATGTACTTTGATGGAATTATAGCTCTTTCTACATGGCTTGGTATCCACACTAGTTTTATAAAGGAATTGAGCTTTTTTTATTATTTAGGCTGTATAGTTATTGAATAATCTCCATTGATAGACTATGAATATTATAAGGCCTTTAAAAGTATGCTTTGGGTATATTTTTTGGCTATTTTACTTTTTCTTACACATCATAACGCCTTGTTCATAGGGTAAATTTCTCATGTGCAGATAGAGTGTATGCTAACTTTTGCAATGATTAAATATTATGTTATTTTCCATTGTAGCCCAAAGGGTATTATTTTTCAGTTTCTGTATCAGTACATGCTGATGTGCGCTAGTGATTGATTTATATTATCTTAGGTAAGTATGTAAATGGCTTCGTTATCCTAAAAGGACTTACTAAGGACAATTTCGTGATAAGAGTAAATCGATTTAAGAACAGAACAACTAACACTTCCGGTCAACACGCTATATGTAGGGATCAAACCAATCAACATAACAACGGCTAAAAACCCTACTTCCTTTAAGATAAGTGGTGTCACCAATTAATTAGATTTGACACACGTGCAAGTGATTGGCGGGAAAAAATAAACTGAAGTTGCGATATCATCATGTTAGTTGTTTACTGCTAGTTATGATACAAGCACATTCTTTTGCCAGACACATCCACGCCTTAAACGTTTTATCAAATCACTGGTAGAAAACTAGTGGCTTAATATTAGTTTGTTTTCTACACTTGTGAACGTACTTTTTAGTACGCTATTACACCGAATTGCCTTTAAGTTAATTCAAATTCACATAATTGTGCATACAATTTACGCGTTTAAAATAAATATAATTGGGAGAACAGACTAGATGTTGATTGTGTTGATTGTGCCCAGTGATGACATAGGTAAGCTAGCTTCACAAATAACTGACTTGTCGGAATATTAAAGATGATTCCACTTGGTCCAAATTATTTATTAACAATGTACATTGGATATGAGCCGTATCACTCGAATTCAAGACAAACCTCTTTTCCATAACATGACATAGCGCCAGATTGTGTTATAACTAGTTTTCCAGCTGCATGTTTATTCAATTTACGTCTTACTGATCTTAATTTTCTATAAAAGCGTGGGTAAATAACCAGAATCTTTTCCCTAGTTTCATGATTATTATTTTCGTAAATGTCCATTCATATCCAATCTACCCATCTTGTAATTGAAGTATTTAAGGCAAAAGATTCATAAGTGTGCAATGTTAATTTGCATGTAAAAATATGCTCACCGATGGTATGCATGTACCGATAATGTAATATATAATGGTACAGTATATGTATATACGTATCAAAGAATAATGTGACGGCACAGTACAATGCTCCCTGTGTTACGTTACCATACTATATGTTTTGTTACGCTACAACGGTCTAGTCATAAGCGTTACGCTCCGTTAAGGTACGATTTACCATTTATGAAGAAGAGAAATCATACAGTTACAAAGTTTAAAAAATACAGAACGCCTGAAGCATGGAAAGCCAAAAGATTTTTGGAGATATTAAAAAAAGCAAGTCAAACGTCGATAGCGTGCTAACAGTTGATGCTTTTACGAGTACTTCTCTAACCTAGAAAAAAGTATATTCCAGACAACTGAGTCGAATTCCGAGAATTTCTGTAATACGCATGATTTTAAAAGCGATTTTAACGAACAATTAGATTATCCTTTTACATGTAATGAAATTATAAATGCTGTAAAAAAATAAGAACGAACAAGGCGTATGGACCGGACTGTATTTTAAATGAATATCTTATTGAAAGTGTTGATACTTTATGTCCATACATTTGTGATATTTTCAATATGATTCTCGAATCAGGCTATTTTCCTGACCAATGTCTCTACTTATAAGTACTTCAAAAGTAATTTAAACTCGTGGCTCTTAACGGTACCTTACGATAGGCCTATTACGATATACGATACAATAGTTTCACACGATACATTTACGATAGAAATACGCACGATACACGATGTTTCGGATAATTGTTACGGTGCCAGGACTGTAATTGGTTGATTGTTATTCCCATTTTGTCTAATTATAACATAATGATACATTGTGTGTTTGGTTATTTTAGTTGGTTCTGGCTACTTTCATACCCTTGTGAATATATTTTTAATTGTGCTTTATGGGTTTCTTAGTCAAAAAACGCTGTGTAATGTAATATTATCATATTAATTTGTTTTCAAGTAAATAACAAATGCGTGTGTAGTGTTCAGTTAAATAATAATTAGTTAGTTAAAAACATCGTGCCCTTTAATTACAGTAAGTGCAAAAAGTTAACTTTAAGCAGGACAAAGAATGTCATTATTTGATAAATAATCTAAACAAGGAAATATATTATGACGCCCGGGAAACTAGTAAAATGGCAATAAGGAGGCACGAGTTAGGACCGCGATTGATGCATACGTCAAAATATAGGCGGGAAGTGTAAGTTGTGCACACACACATACCCACACACACACACATACACACACGCACGCAGACACACACACACACACCCACATACACACATACAAACACACACATAGAGTTAAATCTTTAATAAAATTGAATGCAGAAGAAGTTATCGTTTTCTACTCTAGCCCAAGTTCGCCACAGCAAGCCGAGTACTTTATGCTGATTATTTCTGTTTTGTATGTTATAGAATGTTTTCCTATCTCTGCATGTATTTTTTCTAGGGATGTCAACGGATATCCGGATATCCGGATATCCATCCGAATCATCGGATATCCGAATCGACTTATGTATCCAGATATTCGCTTTAAAATGTTTAAACATTTAATTAAATGTTTTGGCCATTTTGCTAAGTAATATTTCTGCTGTCATGTCAGTGTGCATTCACGCATACGCAGTTGTAACGGATTATAGACAGGTGGTGACAGGTAGTGACACGCAGTATCGTATATTTGGCTTCATTTTTTCCTATGCGTGAGTAACTTCGTTCCCCAAATATTATTTTAATAGCTATATACTGTTATCTTTGATGTTTGTCATGCAATGCTTATATTGATCTAAATTTGCACCACGGTCCGATTTTATATAACAGTGATATGAGTTAAATTTGCTAAAAATAGGAGCTAGCATACACTGTGACACTTATCAAAACTTTTTTTGCATTTTTCCTGGGTTGTATGTGATCCAGCAAGCATTTAACCTTATGGTGATAGTTTGACACATAAAATAAATAAAAAACAGAATAAAATGCCATGGCAATATTTTTTCCATTTTTAAATCAGTTTTGCACAGGTCAGCATCATATCCGATACAAAACAGAGGCCCTATCATAGGACTATAAGCTCTTAAGTGTCCTGAATTCATCAGAGATATCTTGAAATCCCTTAAAATCTTACGTCTTTATCTTTCACAAAAAAGATGGTCACATCATTCTCATTGCAACATTAAGCCGTGACCGAGAGCATTGCCGGACTGCCCCTCCTTGGAGATTTGTACCTACCATATGTCACATCTCATGAAAATGCGTTTGCATTTTCATTAGATAGCGTCAAAATATGCAAGAAGACTAAGCAGAACTTATGATTGAGTTTCCGACATTTTAGAATAATGTTGAAATATTAAAATCTTTATAAATATTATTAAATTTATTAAAATCATTTTAAATGTTAACATAGTTATTCGGTCTAATTAATTATACATAGAATATTTAGATGTATTTTATATGGTGTTTACGTGTAAGTTGTCTCGCATATTTAAATTTATACTTTCACTGGAAAAAAGTGCCATGAATATGCCCTGTGGGCAAAAATGCTGGTATGCAAAAATGACCCCCGTTTTACAAACTTTGATCTAGAATAAAACAAAAATCATATTTCTTTGGACATATAATACCTTTCAAGAAAATATAGTTTTAAGCAGTTTTGAAGAAATAAGTGGTGCTTAAGTAGTTGGATATACCGAATACCATCTGTAAATAGAACAAGTGACATGGACTTATTATCCTTAATAATTTGTTGATATGTTCTGGCATCAGATTTGTTATTCTGAAGGTAATCTACATCTTTTAAAGTCAAAAGTAAGCTCAAGCCATGTAGAACTAAGAGATATCGTAAACACCTATGCACCATAACTGACTGATCCACTTTGATCAAAATTACATACTCCACTGAAATTTGGGTGTTACCTACTGGTAATCTGACGCTATGTACATAATATATGAAGCAGACCCTTCTTACAAATTGCAAAAGTTTACATGTTTTTAGATTTTTCTGAACAGCTCTTTTCACCAATGTATTGTTATCGGGTCTTGGATGACTTTTTTGTGATCTACTCAACAATATAAAACAAAACTATTTAGTGGCGTCTAACCTTATTTTACTACTTTTACCATTATTACTTCCATTTCTCCTGCCTCTACTTCTTTTTCAAGCTATACTGTTACCTCTACTATTTTAACGCATCTTCTACTATTACTTCAACCGCAATCACTTACACTATATTTTCTTTTGCTACTACTGTTTCTACTACCACTTCGATTACTAGTAATATTACTACTATCAATGCTACTACAGTTACAACCACACCCACCTCTATTACTACTTCCACCTGCAAATACTTACTTCTTCTACAAGAGACTATTTGAATTTGACTATAAGCATTATTGCTAAAATGAATTATGTGTTCTAGTTATAACTTATTAGTTTTTGCTTCAAGAGCTACATGAATGCCAACTATTAAATATAGTTTATTCTGAACTATGCTTGTTTGACAATAAATGATGTATTTATAAGATTGGTATCATCATTTATCAGCAGAAAAACATATACAAGAATCTGCAGTGTCCGGATATACATTGTGCATACATGATTGAATGTATGACGACTCATTCTTATTACAAGTTTAGCAAATACAACGTGCTGTTTTAATTTGTCATGCTTATATAACAAGTGAACAATAAAGTTTAAAGTATTTATCCTTTTACTGTGTCAGGGCAAAAAGTACCAAAATACTTCTACGTATTTTTTATGCATTTATGATTACAATAGACGGACGTGCCGTAATAAATGTCCATAATGTTAATACATGCTACAATTATGGATTCAATTTTGTTTGAGCTGCACATTGCCACTCGGCACAAAAACCTTTCAGCTTTTCTGATGTTTGCTTAGAAAAAAAAGAAAAAAAAGAAAGATCAGAAGCTTATGTTCAGGATGAGCTATTGTAATTACTATTGTAATATTGAGTGAGCGATATAGGCCATCGTGGCCCGCTTGTGTGTTATATCAACGCAAATGGTAGTGGGGATAATTGTGCAAAAAGGCAATATGGTTTTCACTGTGCTGAAGCACACAAACTTCAAATAACATGATGTCCTGACGCTTTTTATTTCGCAACATAAAGACAAGACATATAGGACATCATGTTTACATATAATCTAGTCATTAAAGGTAACATTTTTAAACAAGTAATCAGAGTTTTGTAACACCCTTTTAACTTTTGTATTATCACCAAGGCAATCGTTTTGTTTCCAAATGGTATGACATTGACATGGTTTTTTGTGTTACTTGAAAAATGCAGGAAAATGCACGATGCAGCTGAAGTATTGATATATTCATGGTCAAATCCATCATTTTTATAGATTTTTTATCTAATTTTATTGAGAAGCAGAGGTGCTAACCGTGCTATGGGGGTATTGGTGTGTGTGTAGGTTTGTGAGTGTATGTGTGTGTATGTGTGTATGTGTGTGTGTATGTGTGTGTGTATGTGTGTGTGTGTATGTGTGTGTATGTGTGTGTTTGTGTGTGTATGTGTGTATGTGTGTATGTGTGTGTGTATTGTGTGTGTATGTGTGTGTGTGTATGTGTGTGTGTGTGTATGTGTGTGTATGTATGTGTATGTGTGTGTGTATGTGTCCGTGTATGTGTATGTGTATGTGTGTATGTGTGTGCATATGTGTGTATGTGTGTGTATGTGTGTGTATGTGTGTATGTGTGTGTGTATGTGTGTGTGTGTGCATGTGTGTGTATGTGTGTATGTGTGTGTGTATGTGTGTGTATGTGTGTTTGTGTGTGTGTGTGTGTGTGAGTGTGTGTGTGTGTGAAGATTATTATAATCAATAGAAAATCGATAGTAAACACTTAAAATAACTTGACAACCTACTGCTTTTTTCTTCAAAAATGTTCAAATAAACAGCCATTTACTTGGACAATTATTCAAATGGATCGGTTTTTCCTTTCATTGCTTACATTTGAGAAACCCATTAGGAAGTACGAGGTTAAAGCTCTGTTAATTGTTTCTCCCAATTGTATGTGTAAACAAAATAAGCAAAGTTATACAGCGCAAAACCATTAAAACATACTTTATTATATATGATAATAGTGTCGGGCAAGGAAAGGTTAGGGTATACCGATCTAGCGTGATAATGCTCTATAACATCTTTTACTTGTCTTCACAGTATAACCTCCTACAACATTAGACGCATCATTTTATCTCACTACAATCAGTATCGAATTAATGTCAGTTGCAAAGTCATAAGTACCACTCGGTGTTTCTGCATTGCCTTCCCATCTTTTAGGGAACAGTCTTCAATACGCTTAGCGCGAGTTGTACTCTTGCAGCCTATACTCCTCTTACTCAGAATATCAGCCAGTTTCAGGCTTGTGAATAGATTATCAACAATGGGATGTTAAAAACAACCAGCTTCTTGCTGCATCTCTAATATCAAGGCATGAGCGTTCCTACCATTCATATACCAAAATAATCTACCTGACGCAACTTTACACCTTGATATGGGTCAAATTGAATAGTGTAGTCAAGTGGTGTCGTCAACACCCACATTCTGAAGCTAAAGCGTATTTGCTTGCCCCTTATGAACTAGTTCGGCCATGTCTACCATCATATGGAATCATGGAATCACAAATGCTTAGATTGTGTGTATAGAGTATCTTTTAATAGGTCTCAACGTCTTTTTCAAATTCCAAAAGGTTGGCCGAAACTTGCCGCATGTGTCTTCTGCATCCAGATGTGCATTATCATTAAGGTGGAAGTATCGCCGCTACATTTCCTTAAACTTGTTCCTGGACATAGCTAATGCATCTGTCTCTTTGAAGACGGCTTCGTCTGATGATCAATACAATCTCCGCCTGAGAACTGGACTGTAACCGGAATAAATAAAAATGTGATACGAGTACAATCTCACAGTGCCAGAGAGAGCGCTCGGCCACAGTGGATAGTAAACAAGAATATATAGGACAAAGTCCTATGAGCATTGCAACATATACAAAAAAAAAGACACAGGAACAAGGTATTCACATGCACGCCAAATGTAGAAGTGAGAACAAATCTATGATGAGTCATTAGAGATAATACCATTAAGAGCAAACCCGACAGTAACTTGGAATGGTCAGTCGGCAATATGGACCGACTGGGGTGCTAAGACCGGTTTGATATTACGATCTGGCACACTGAGACGATGTATCAACACACCAATCTTACTAGGGTGGCGTACGTGAGATTAATTGGGATAAAGCAAACCTGATGCCGGTGTTATGTACACCAGCGTTTAAGGTTACGCTAGTCAGGTTAAGGGGTTGTTTATCGTAGAAGTCATGATGTATTCTGCTTAACGTATTTCGCATGACGTAGCATTCGCGTTACAACTGAAAAGAAAAGGATCATGCTAGAAAATTTGTTTGTTTAGTTTTAACTGGGTTTCGTGATTGTTCTGGAGACTTCTGCGTTCCAGAAATTCTTCACGTCTATATAAGGGCTTGTTAGCCGCATTAAGTGGAATTTTGAACATATAGTTTGGGAATACTTGCAGCTTCTATGTCAAAACTGTTTTTGCGTGGACTTATAATATTCTACATTAATATAAACATTAAAGTGTTGTATTTGGAATTATATTAATTACATTCGTGTATTGTTCTACATTTTGATTATTTCAACTGTGCGTATCTACGAGGACATTCTACCGAAAACTCTTCAGGATTATTTGACGTTCGATTTTTAATTGGACTATTAAAGGGACACCTCCTAAAGGAACAAACTGTAAGCTAACATTTTTTTCGCATTCTCAAATTTTGTCTGATGTATTTCTTATTTTTTGTTACGCCATAGATTTAACTGTTTATTAGAATAAAACATTATTGTACTAGTTTGTTGCTGGCTTGTTCTTTCTGTTACACCATTTCGTCGTTTAGTAAACCTGCCATTTTATTATTAAATCTTAAATAAATAAATAAATAAATAAATGAATAAATAAATCTTAAATGGCGACACCGGTCGTAACAGCCGGCGAAATCGGCAATGGTAAATGAGTGCCCTATGTTTATCTATGTCTATCATTTGTTTTAGGCCATACGATTCTTCAACTAACCTTTTCGGTCTGATTTGTTCATAAGCTCCTGTTTTGGCTAATTCAAAAAACTGTAGCAATTGCCTATTTAGATCAGAGACAGATCCACCCTATTCTCATTTCCAATGTCTTCATCAGTGTCATCATTAACATCTGGGGGTTCAATATGCAGACTTGCTTCCTTAAAAGTTTCATTATCTTCATGCATGGACAACACCACATAGGCATTAAACATTCTGTATATGAATGCAATGCATTATATTACGGCGAGTCAATCCCTTTTCTACATGTTCATGTATATCAAAGATCCTTCTCAATCATCTCATTTTTTTCAATGTGGCAGCCGTTCCAAATTAAAGAAGTAGATGTCACGCATTAATCCCTTTAATGCATATCTTCACACTTAACTGTAATTCTTAGATCAAATAAGCAGTGCTGTTTAACTAGGAACATAAATATCTGTGTCCCAACTATGGAACCCATGGCATAACTGGGTTAAAAAAGCTAAATGCAAAGAAGTATATATTATATTTGATTTACATGGATATTCCATATGACCATAATGGCACTGCAATCCACGTGCTACATGCAATTATAAAAATATTGTGCGTATGAAGAAGAGAAATCATACAGTTACAATAGGTAAATAAGAAAAGGTCCTATCAAAATTTTCACAGATATTTAAATTTTTATCTACCTGTAGACAAAGGCAAACAAGGTAAATGTAAATGTGACAAAAAACATTGAGACGAGACATAACACACAAAAAGAAAAAAACATTAGTTACCGCCTTGGAACGGTCAGTCGGCAAAAGGGCCAACTGGGGTGCTTAAACCTGGTTTGTAGAGCGCTCCAACCTCGCACTTCCTGAAGGTTTTTCTTTCAAAAAAAACAGTGTAAATAAAAATATCCCGTCAAAGTGACACAACTAACAGTAAGCACCTGCATCGGGAGTTAAAGCAGATATAATGAACATATGTACAGTATTTACAGTAGATAAGAGCCTCGGCAACCAAAAAATTCCAAATGAGAGAGGAGTTTAAAATAAAATAAAGCAGTACAAGCGCTGATATATTATAAAAACATATAATGACGTCATAAATGCCATGACGTCATATGCAAAAAGTGTCAAAAGTGAAATGTAAACAATACGGAAGAAACAATAGAATTTTAGAAAATCAACAAATAAAACGTAGTATTGTTTAGAGTTAATACGTTTTAAAAACATATCATAAACGCCGAGGATTTATCCGCAGTTGACATATTATATATGATAAAGGTACAAAAAATCCCGATGTTATACCTACTGTGCAATCTCACGTAAAGGGTATGGAGACTGCTCAAGTTGTCCCCCCTATATAGGGCACGACTGGAGAGATGAAGAGACAAGAAATCCAACAGTGACTGTCCAATTATGGCTTTAAGTCACTGTTTTCATATAGTCTCAACGACCTGTCCGGTCATCGTGTAATTTAAAAGCAATGCAAGTTCTTGACTGTAAAAGGGTCAATTGCAAGCAATGCAGTACATCAAAGGATTCCCGGGTTGTAACCGTCTGCAATACATTTTCTGATAAGTTTTGTAAAGTGGTCAGAAAAGTTATTGAGACCCTTGATCTTCTTTAACTTGTATAAAACATTTCCATAAAATGCAGGATGGCTTATGCCTTTCTGCATAAGTGTTTTCATACTGCTATTATACTTAGAAGCAATAAAACCATTGCGATGAAAGAATTTTGAAAACGCCTTTCTTAATTTATGAAAACGAAAGCCTTGCTGTAATAATTTAGAAGAAATAAACAGGTTTCTAGCATTGAAATCTTCTACTTTAGTACAAACTCGTGCAAACCTTGTAAGTTGTGATATGTAAATACCATAGGAGGTAGCACGAGGTGAATCACCATCAAGGTATGGATAATTCACATTACTAAAGTTGAATTAATCTCTCTTGTCATAGATTTTAGTAGAGACGCTGTCATTGGAAATATTGATCTCAATGTCTAGAAATGCTGCATTTAAATGTCAGTTATTTGCTTTATTAAGGGTAAGTTCTGGAGGGTAAATCAGATGGATCATTTGAAAAGAAAGGATTATCTATAGTTAGAATATCGTCAAGATAGCGTGACGTTAAATTGAAAGCCTCTATAATGTGGCTTTGGTTCGAAGGGGATAAAGTTAACATGAAATCACGTTCAAAGCAGTATAAAAACAAATCTGCAATTAATGGTGCACAGTTGGTTCCCATAGGGATACCAATTACTTGTCTAAAAGTGTCACCGCATTTTATGTAAATATTGTCTAATAGAAAACGTAAAGCTTCACAAACATCCGTGCAAGTCCACACAGTAAACTTTTCTAAGAAAGTGCTGGTAAAAAATGCATTACTATCATGACATGCAATATATAGACGTTGCTCTCGAGCAAATGTTTTCTCAATAAGAGCAATCAATTTGGTCTGAATTAAATCATGAGGTAAAGAAGTGTACAGCGTAGAGAAATCGTAAGTATTAACTGCAGAGCAATGAAAGTTTAAAGTACGAAACTTGTCTAAGAATTTTTTATAGACCAAAAAATGTTAATTCCTGAATTTGCATACACTTTTTCACAATATTTAACAACGTGATTGCGAACGGGTGTAAGGCAAGACGTAAGTAGTTTAGATATGTGAGTGGTGGTGCTAGAGCTGGCATTAGCTATGAATCGTGTTTTGTATGGTGATTTGTAAAGCTTAGGAATCCAGTACAAGGAAGGAAGTTTTTCTTGCTTTGATTCTATTTTGATATTGAAATTATGCAATATCTGTTTATGTTTGTCAATGACTGTCTAAAAGTCAAGTTAAAAGTACAGAACGCCTGAAGCATGGAAAGCCAAAAGATTTTTAGAAATATTTTTATTAAAAAAGGAAGTCAAACGTCGATAGCGTGCTAACAGTTATTGCTTTTTACGAATACTTCTCTAACCTAGAAAAAAACTATATTCCAGACAACTGAGTCGAATTCTGAGATTTTCTGTAAAACGCATGATTTTAAAGGCGATTTTAACAAAGCCTAGTCAACGAAAAAAATTTAGTCGGACTAATTGCAACAGAAAGAAAACCTATACTGAATGAAAGGAACATTATATTAGGATTATAAGAAAAAAAGTTGCACATTTTTGTCCGTGGCAAAACAAAAATATTTTAATTTAAAAATCGTTAAATATTTACTTTTCGACGCTTACGTAAATTACAGTTATGCCTCACCATAGTGAGTACTCTTCATAACGGAGATAGAATTGCGCTCAAAGTTGCATGAAGCCGCCATTTTCAAAGCTTACGAAATTCAAAACTTTTGTTAACAAATTATTTTCTGCGTCTCCGTTGTATAAAAGGTAAGAGTACCAATTGTATTTAACACATTTAAAGAATATATTAGCTAATTCTTTCTAAATATGTCATAAGAATGTTAGATATTCTTGCATTGAGTATTATTTTAGCGGTTAAGCGTAAAATCGGTAAAACAGCGATTCAATTTTTTTTAATATCATTTTACATATATACCATCATAAAGATAGTATTTGCTTAAGAAAACTATTCAAATTGATATGTTTCTGTAGTGTATAAATGATAAATAACTCTCACCTGGGTGGGTCACGTTCGATTGTTTTTTTAACTATGGAAGCCTAGCGGGGACTTAATAATACAACGTTTTAAACAAAACTGGTAATAATTCGAATTCAGTATATTCTTTTAAGTCTTTGTACTGATTTCAAATGTATTTCTTCAAATCAATTAGATGTTTAATGCAAGTTTTTTTTCCAGATGATAGGTGTCATGTAGATCATACAACTACTGGTTCCAGGCAGTCAGCATGATGATTTTAATATTCAAGAGCAACGATTTTTCTCGGTGTGTACACTTTATTTCTTGGTTACTAAAATACGTAGCTTTAATGTGCAATAACTATTATGCTAGAGTTATAATTATGGAAAAACAATAATAAAACACTAATCATATAGATATTTGCAGTATTTATGTGTTTTTATTAAATATTGTTTCAGGAAATAGGGGTCTGAATATGAACACCCAGTGCACCTTGCAGCTTATGCAGCAGTCAACTACATGTTCATCAGAATTGACACTGGTTCTCAGCATATTGATCATTCCTTTCAGAAGGTATGATTAGTTTTATGAACTTTTTATCATTATACAAATACCTTTCTGAAAACAAACAAACAACACATATTTTTTAAAAGAACAAGTTAAATACGGGTGTATAGATATATTTCTATAAAATCTGAGCTCATTTTTCGTGTTTTTCCCTAAATAAAACTGATAAATATAGCAGATGAGTTCTTATTAATTTCAGCCCGGCAGTATACAAACAATCCACACAACACCATATCACCAGTTAAATCAGATGATATTTCAAGGTATTATAACAAAAAAATGTATAATGTTTGTTAACATTTTTTATCCTTTTTCTGTTTTACTGCCAAACTGCTAAATGTGCTACACTTATCTTTTCTTTAATCAATAAGTTTGCAGATTATTTAAAAACAAGCATATATATAGTTAATAATCATTTTTTGCAGATAGATCACTGCGTTTTCTGTCAGAAGCCTCTGGGTGACCTCCCAACAGTCAAGCTCCGAGATAAAGGGTGTGAATCTGTAAATAAAGCAAGTGAAGAACGGCATTGCAGCATACATGTTACCACAGGACAAGAGGTGCACATTGACTGCAGACGAGATTTGTCCATAAAAGAAATATAAATAGTGTTGACATTAACAATAACTCAAAAAGATGTTCGACTAGGTCTTTGAATGTGTTTGACTTTAACAATAAATGTATATTTTGTTCAAAAGATGCCGAAAATAACCATAGAAAACGAAGCCAGGATGTTTTCCCTGTTAGAATTCTTCCATTTCAGAAATCCATTGAACATGTGTGTATTGAAAGGAATGATCAATCGGCTCATGATGTCTCTGGACGAATTGCTAGTATCATAGATCTTCCAGCAGCTGATGCATTGTATCACCAGTCATGCAGTGTGAACTTTAGGACGAAACGCCAAAGGAATTCCAGTCAGATGTAAGTCCATGTAAAATACAAAAAAAGGTCCTGGTAGGCCTAAGGCAACAGATACCAATGAAGCATTCAAAACTGTTATCAGTTATATCGAGGAAAACGAAGGCTCTGTTTTAACCATGAATGACCTTATAAATCTAATGGAAGAGACATTTGGTGAACGAGCATATTCGTACAAACACATGAAAACCAAGTTGTTGAATCACTTTGGTGATTCCATATCAGTTCCTTCCTTTGGAAATACAGAAACGAAAGTCACACTGACACGAAAAGCATCAGAAATAATTCATGAATTGTCTACGAACATACAAGGACTTTCTGAAACTGACCAGATGAAAGCAGTTGTAACTGCTGCAGCAAAGATGATCAAAGCAGATATTAACTCCATTCAAGATGACAAGACATTCTACCCCACATTCCAGTCAATATCTTTTAAAACAGAAAACAAACAGTTTATACCAGACAGTTTACAGGTTTTTCTTACCATGTTGTTGCCCGGAGAAAATAATAATGACAAACTAACCTCACTTGGTCAAGCATTGGTGCAGGGTTGCAGACCAAAGGGATTACTCGCCCCTTTACAGATAGGCATCGGAGTTCAACTACATCTCCAATTAGGGTCAAGGTACTTACTGGATCTCTTGAATAGCATGGGGTTTACTGCTTCATACTCAGAGGTTCGGCGTTTTGAAGCCAATGCAGCTGCAGCCATTAACACTTCAATCCCATCATACTTTCCAGGCAAGTTCCTGCAGTTTGTTGCTGATAACGTGGATTATAAAACTCGAACCCTTGATGGCCACGGGACATTCCATGGAATGGGAATTATTGCCTGTACAACGCCAGGTTCAAATGTCAGCTTACCCATTCCTAGGGCACGGATAACAATAAGTGAACTGTCAGAGATTGGTAAAATAACACTAAGGTATTTCACAGAACATGACAATTCTACTGAAGAAAAGGCACTCTTTGTGGACCTTGATGAGAACAGCCAACTAGCCAGAGCTGACACGGACAATGATCTCTTTGATTTGTTTTCAAAGGTAATTTGGCCTCTGAAAGAACAGCGTCCGAGCTGGTCTGGTTTATGCAGCTGTACAACAAAGAAGAACATGACCAAGGAAAGGCATCGATTACATTCCTCCCCATGATCGACATGAGCCCCAGTGACCTTACCTGCATAAAATCAACTTTACACTTTGTGTGCCAGCAATCTAACAAGTATGGGGTTACACCTGTCCTGACCTTTGATCAACCGCTGTATCAGAAAGCTACACAGATTGTTAAGTCCACTCAAGAAGATTGTTCTACGACTTGGTGCATTTCACACACAGATGAGCTTTCTCGGCACCACTGGACATATCATGTCAGGTTCTGGTCTTCAAGAAATACTCCAAGTAGTATATGCTCCAAATGCAGTCACGCATATGATGTCGGGAAAGACTGTTTCCCGTGCTACAAGAGGTCATTTTCTTGTAGATTCTGCCCTACATGCACTGTTGATATCGAAGATTTGCCCAGATGCAATACCGGAATCAGTCAACAGTGGATCAGCTGCCGACAAAGAAAAGGAAGAGGATGAAGTAATACCTGATGATGAGATCGTCGATGAAACAGATTACAGTAACATGTTAGTTGATAGCAGCCCTGTTCTTGATATCGACAGATTGACACATTTAACAATGATATATGAGCAGCTAGAAGAGAAGAAACTCAACAAAAAAGACATATTCAGTAATGACAGTCTGAAAGAAGTGGACCAAAAAATCAATGGACTTAGAGAAAAGCTGAGAAATCACAGAACAGCTGCCTTATGGTTCCAATACATGAACATGATTTCAACATTACAGCAGTTCATTCGAGCAGAAAGATCTGGCGATTGGGTTGGTCATCTCAGATCTCTACGAAAGATGCCACCATACATTGTAGCTTCAGGGCATCATCTCTACCTAAGGTCAGCTTACAATTACTTGCAAAACATGACGAAACTAGAAAGAGAGCATCCCGATGTTTACCAGCAGTTCCTACATGGAAATCACACTGTGCGTCGCACTGAAAAACATTTGGGAGGACTTTCTACTGACCTCATCATTGAACAGGTTTTAATGCGATCTTTGAAGACCACCGGTGGGTTAAAAAGAGGAAGAGGGATGACCGAATCACAGCGTACATTGTGGCTACTCTCAATGCCAGCATGTGCTGAATTGAACAATTCAATGCAAGAATTCAGTGACATGAGCTATGCAACCAGTGATCAACATCAAGAAGCTTCAGTATCGCGCAAAGACAGAGATAGCAATGATTTGAAACAAATATATTTGTCCATACAAGGTCGATCTCCTTTTGATGATGAAGATACATCTCTTCGTAGCATAGAAACTGGAGTCACAGCTGACACAAGGGTCAATGTTGACGTTGCATTTGCCATCCGCAAACAAGTTGACAAATACACATTTAAGAGAAAAGATCAAACGGTGCCACTTAGTATCAACAATGCCATGAAAGTGAACAAAGAAACAGTAAGCATCGATCCACAATTACTCTTCCAGAGACTCATTACAGTTGCCGATAGATGTGATGAAGACATTTCAACTATTTTCAAGTACGAATTGAGCACATATCCATCTTCACTTTTCGACAATTCAGGTATGCCTAGGACTGGACAAAAATCTCAACTGGCCGACGCAATGTGGAAACTGGGTGAATGTGGACAAGATTCAACACAACACACAGATGAAGTATCGTATGTTATTGATGGTGGTTCATTGTTGCAGAAAATTCCGTGGCAGAAAGATGGAACGTTTGGCAGCATATGTGAGCAGTACTTCCGATACTTGTCCTCCAGGTATTCTAACATTACGGTTGTTATGGGTACTCCTCAGGTCTTCTACAAAGGATATTACCGACATTCGTCGAAACAGGGGAATCGTAGGCACACAAGTAAGATTCACCATAGATACACATTTTCGACAAAGCAAAGACGTCTTTCTGAAGAACAATGAAAACAAACAAAACTTCATAAGATTGCCTGCAACCTACTTGATAGCGAGAGGCATAACTGTGACACCTGCAAAAAGCGATGTTGATGTGTTGATTGTTCAGACAGCAGTCGAGTACTCCTCAAGAACGACAACATATGTGATTGGAGAAGATACAGATCTTCTAGTTCTTCTGTGTACATTATAGTTCACAAAAAAACATAAAGAGGTTTCTGTTGCAATTAGTCCGAGAGGATGTGGGTTTCAATATTTTGTTGATCAGGCTATATGGACCGGACTGTATTTTAAATAAACATCTTATTGAAAGTGTTGATATTTTATGTCCATACATTTGTGATATTTTCAATATGACTCTCGATTCAGGCCATTTTCTTGACCAATGGAAAGAAGGTGTTATAACTCCATTGAATAAAACGAGAGATAAGCATGACACTAATAACTATCGGGGGATAACCCTATTAATCACTTTTGGGTAAAAGGAAACGTTTATATGTCGCTTTTTTATATCTTAAGAAATTTTATGATGGTATCTATAGAAACGGGCTTTTCTATAAGCCGTTCAAATCAGGAATCAATGGAAAAGTGTTACACATTTTAAAAGACATGTATGCATCTGTACGATTTTGTGTTAAACTTTTTGGTCGTATTTCCGATTTCTATGATAGTTTTGTCGGCCTAAAACAAGGGGAGACAATCTCACCAATTATAGCATCTCTATTTTTAGAAGATCTAGAAGCATATATACTGGAAAATGGTGGTAAAGGTATTAATATGCATGATCTTATGTTAACTGCAATTCTTTTTGCAGACGATGTGGTATTTTTTGCGGAAACGCCTGATGATTTGAAAAAAAAAACTCGACGTGTTTTATGACTATTGTTGTAGATGGGGACTGGAATTGAACTGTGACAAAACTAAAATCGTAGTTTTTCGGAAACAAGGCAATTTATAGGATATTGAAACATGGACATACAATGGTAGAGTTATTAAACCAGTAAACGATTTTAATTATTTAGGAACTGTTTTAACTATACAGTGTCCTTTGCATTACATAATGAGTATATCACTGGCAAATCATTAAAGGCGCTAAATGTTTTATTATTCAATTGCAAGCAAGTCCCTATTAAGCCAAAAATGTATGCGAGTTGTTTGATGCATTTGTTGGATCAATTTTAAACTATGCTACAGAAATATGGGGTTTTACTAAAGCAAAATCAATGGAAAGGGTACATCTTAAATTTTGCAAACGGATTTTAAATGTCCGTAGCAGTAGTAGTTCAGCATCAGTTAGAAAGAGCTAGAAAGATATCCTTCATATATACCCCGTTATGTTAAGATTATCAAATACTGGAGTAAGCTAGTGAAAAGCAAAAGCTCTGTTTTAAGAAAATGCTACGAAATAGCTTTTGAAGATTGTAATAATAGGAAAAGAAATTGGGTATTTAATTGTAAGAAGTTATTGGATAACTATGGATTTTCATACTTATTTAATAACACGGAAATGGTGGATATAAAAATGTTTCCCAAAATTATTTAAAAGAACAGTAAAAGATTGTTTTGTCCAAGATTGGCTTGCGTCTGTAGGACGCAGTCCAGTTCTGGAAAAATATAAGAACTTCCAAAATATTTTTAAGTATGAGATATATCTTGATCTACTACCTTTTGATTTACGATTCTTTTAAACAAGATTATGAATATCATCTCATTCTTTGAAAATACAAACAGGTCGTTTCGGAAATAATGTTATACCAATAATCGAACGATATTGCCCATGTTGTAAAACAAGGGATATCGAAGACATATATCATTTTGCACTTATATGTCCATTATATAAAACCCTACGCAAAAAATATATATTGATTCTTATTTTTTATAATAGACCATCTGTTTAAACATTTAATATATTAATGTCAACTCAAGTTAATACAGCTCTTTTAAATATTGCTAATTTTATAAAGCAAGCCTTTAATATAAGAAAAACTATTTAACTATGTAAATGCTGTTTTTCTTTTATAACGATAATATCAACTATACACTGATATTAATGATTTACTCTCCAAACGTTCCATGTTATTTGTTATATTTGTAAAATTGTGATTGTATCACGTGACTGTTGTATTTTATTGTGTGAATGTATGTTTGTATCAGATGATGTACGTATGTACAAATCTCAATAAACGACGTTCTGTTCTGTTCTGCTAATATGATACCTCTAACCATATATGATGTGAGCAAGTGAAAGTGTCCATATCAACTTAATTCATCACGGTAACGCTAAAGTGTGACTTTCTAATTCACTGAAAGCCCTAATTCATTTTGAATTGGTTAATAGAATTATAGTCAATAGTTTCTGTTTGATTAAGAAACTGTTCACTATGCAACTTGACTTATGTAAACACCACAAAAGTCTCAGCTTCAATGTCTTTTATCATGGTAGATGCCATTTAGAGTCCGATTATGAAGTGAAATAACTTGGGTGTTGGCATTGATGTTAAATCGTGTATCATGAAACATTCGGTATGGGTTTGCATCATAGAAAAAAAGTGGTGGTTTGTGTTTTTGTGACTTGCAGGTATAAAAAGCGTTAAGATATGATGATGAATAAGAATATATGACAAAGTCCTATGAGCATTGCAACACATTTCAAACTCCGCAAAGGCACAGAACAAAGGTATTTCACATGCACGCTAAGCGAACAGTAAGAACAAATTTGTGATGAGTCATTTATCGAAAATATCACAGTTAACATATAAAGCAAGATGTTCGTCTCTTTTTGTTCAGACAGACAACAATGGCTGTATCTACTGCTAACAATACATTGGTACTTTACTTATTGCTAGATAAAATGACAAAAGAAGAACTATGATTACAACATTGTTCATATAGCAAGTATTAAAGCAACAAAGCATCGTCAATGTTATTGTTTATAGAGAAGAAAATTCAATACGATTTACATCTAGAACCTGTTAGAATGTGTTCTTCTACTTTTAAAACAGATATTTGTTTGGAATTTTAAATTTTTTTAATGGTCTCTCTTAATGAATTATTAGGCTAAGATGTGTATTAAAAGTGAGTTGAAAGTTGTTTAAGTGTTGACACTGATATAGTGAATATGTACATGTTCGTCCTTCTGCGTATATTTTAAACCTATATCTTGTTTAACCTCATATGACAGAATTTTTCTTCTCTAAAACATGTTGTATATATAAATTGCTTATGCATTAAATACTCTTAACCTAAAGTCACTTCATAATACATGTTTTAAATGTATAGCCCAATAAAATCAAAATTATGAAAGAAACAACAACAAGATACATGGAGTTGCTCAAGAGCTAAATGCTGTTTGACATCTGGTCACATAAATATATTACACACTTGTTATAATAGACAAGATAAAAACATTCGTCGGGATTTGTATTATCAACCCCTTTGTTATGTCGAACATGAAAAACATGACTAAACCTTAACTTGTCGAAACTGTTTTAAAGTAAATGTTAAATATCTAATAGTAATAGGTTGTCATTGGCGTATGTTACATATTAACACGTAGAGCCAAGGACAACGGCAAAGCGCCCAGCTACAAAAAGGCTATAGAAGCTACATGAATATTTTAACAACTGGCACTATATCTAATCCCGACAGGTCTAGCTAATAGAAACTGGAAACTTGTGCATTCCACGTTTATTAGAAGTCGAAGGGCATTTAAGAATTCGCCAACTTACACTGAGTTTTTAACTCGGATTCATACACGAACCCATTGAAGCAATATGCGACGGCGATTGTTCTAAAATATTCAGCTTTTGACACGAGGGTAAAAGAAACTGCATCATCATAACAGTGAAGAATGCAAAGATGAATTGTTTAGCTTTTATGACGACTGGAATCTCACATTTTGCTGAATTGCATATAAATGGAAAACACAGCACAATTAACATAGAGCTAGATCATGGATGGGGAGTATGCATACCGTCGAAATCTAATGCTACTGAATTTTAATTTGAACAAAAAAGTAGTTAGCAAGCAGCTGTTCACTGTTAATAAGACCAGCTCGGTAGAAAAAGTAGCCCTTTCGATACATTGTGCATATATGTATGTACAATTAGAAACTCAGATACTGAGGACTTTATTGATATAATGAACAACTCTTAGGACAAGCTGCTTGACAGCAAGCGCAAACAGTCATTCATTAAGGAAAACATTGGACCATTATCCTGAGACAGTGGAACGGCTCATTTTAAGCTGAAAACGAATTCTCCGCCAAAATTGTCAGTGAAAGAGACGACATCTTTTTTTCTTTGCAACGAAAACTATCAATTACTAATTTGTTAGACAGTTTGGTAGAGAAATGAATGTTGATACCAGTGACCTACAGTGAATGGCTACCCGTTCTGACCCTACACCGAAATTAAATGGTGGTGCTCATATGCGATGATTTTTAAAATGAGAGCAAATCATTGTTTCGCAGCTGACCAATATATATTACCAAACATTGCACACATTTGTGCTGACAGATAAACTTTTGTTGATGTTTTCTTGTACGTATACTAAATAAGCTTAGCTACGAGAATAACTATTGAATGTGGATTTATATAGGCAAGTAAGGACAAAATGGCTACACATAATTGTCACAAATTCAAAATATGCGTTTCGACAGAAATAAAGGGTTAAGTTGTGTTTTATTAACGTTATTTTTAGTGGTCGTGGTGTACGAATATGTAAGTAAATACCGGTAATTTAGGTAAATGCATGTAGATGTCTCCATCCAAGGACTTGAACAACATTTCTACAGATATTTACCTTTATGCAACATTTGCAACATACTACATTGAACCAAATAACTGACTGTACAAAGACTCTGCAACTTCCGTTATCTTTAACACGCGGATCCTAAAGAGAATGAGGTTTTCGATTTTTCCTGAACACCTGGCTGTTTCTTATCGTGGCTAAAACTTCAGAATGTTCACACACGTACTAGGCGGCTGCTTGCCCGAGCTCTACATGTCCTCTATTCCATTTTTTCGCAGCTAACTTATCGACAAAACAGCGATATACTAGCAGGTAGCAGCATCACCTGATTCTCATATGAGCATCTCTAAAGACAGCAGAGTATAAAGGAGAATATGGTTTTGTTAACTTGAAAATCATTTAATTATAGAGAGCAGCCTCTAGAATATTTTTCCGACAACGCAGTTTTCGGCCTAATAATATCAACGGCCTCTTGCTATTCGGAAACGGAATGAAAACTCTTTCCGACGAGATGCAAATACCGGGGCTTTGTGTCTTAGATCTATCAAAGAATTTTGTTGCAAGCTATCGGATAGCGTTGTCCTAACAAACAAAACACTGACATTGGATCTGGTTCCACATATTGACGTTAAAATAAACGGATGTCTCATTCAGCATGTTTAATACCAGTGACAATCTGGACACTAAATGTTCAAGTCTGCGACCAATGTTTGACGGACAGTCAGTCTTCAGCTCTAGATTTCGGATGGGGCAGGTGCAGAGGCTGTGAGCACGTGTGACCTGAAAAAAGCGAAAGTATGTAAAGAAACTTATGATTAATATGACGTCAACAAAACTGTTGTACATAACCAACTAATCTACAAATTAAAGCCCCCACACATGGGTATGTCTTTTATTACATTCTTGTAGGAAATTGCTTTGACGCACATTTGACTTTGGCAGTTTAATTCCGTCTTAACATAACACACTTCTAAAATTGTTTACACTTCTCCTAAAATGTATTTCGGTCATTAAATAAATAATGATATCTTAGACAAACTAGCAAAGATGGATCTCGAGTAAATGACCTAATAACACCTATTAGCTCACCCTTATACAAAATGAACATTGTGCTGTAAATAACGCAACTATTTTATATCAATTAAAACAAACTGATTTTTATCATTTCACCGTTTAAGTTTGGCATTGTTAGAGATGATGCATGTAGATCCGTTTATCCACCCCGTCAGCGCTTATGCCCAGTGAAGGTTAAATGGTGGGAAACGTTGGGTTAGTTGTATCGTTTTGGTCACGTTTACATAAACTTGGCATGTGAATACATGTGTGTTTTCCCCTTTCAAATTTAACATTTATTGCAATATTTGTACGACCTTGTGAAATATTATCATATTCATGTAAATATCGGGAGCTGTGTCCTTTTAGAAGCAGGAGTCTGAATTATTTCAATTGTTTTGATTTCAGTATTTTAGTTAATTCACCTAAGCTAACAGAATAATAATGATGCCGTTGCTTTTAAAACATACCAGAGAGATAAATAAAAGTATTAAAATATTTTAAAAAATATATATTAACACACAATGAAAATAGTGCTTATTAAATTATTCTTATTCATTCATTAAAATTAAAAACACATACTTTGTGAGAATGTAAACGTACGTATGTCCTTAAATGTTTTCTACATCAAGTACGAGCTCGTATCTGTTGTTGCATTGGGCTTATGTATAAAAAAGTGTCATTTTACTAAACGTATGTGTCAGTTTTAATTACAGAAAATTATAACAAATTTCTGTAAGTACATTTAGATTTCTATCATTGTATTAGAATTTTAAGCGTAACAGTCAAACCTCACGCATTAGAACCACAGCCTACGCACTATGTACACATCTTATTCAGTATATACACATATATACAAACAGCTGACTCGAATATTACGCAGTATAGTCACATTGACCGTTGTTTTGTTGAGTCAAGTCTCGGGCATTATATACTCATCTAACGAAGTAGACGCACAGCAAAACATTACGCAGATACCTCACGCAGTAGAGTCACAGCTCACACATTAGAGACACACCTCACGCAGAAGAGTTTCAAGTCATAAAATATGTACACACTTCACGCGGTAGACTCACACCTCAGGCAATACTAAACACATCTCAGGGAGTAGAATCACAACTTAAGCATCTGTAGGCCTTCATAACATTAGGTTATGTCCCTTGAACATTACTTCCTCATTAGTGTTCTGCGCATGTTCGATAAGCTCTCTATAAATACAACTAACTTCCGGAGACTTAAAGATACTCACACTAACACTGAATGGCCTCCCTTGGTTTGTTTGCAATCAACATAAATGTATTTTCTCATTGCTGATATAAGTAACGATTAAGTCTAAATAATTTAAAATAAAATATATCGGAATTATTTCTAATATCAATTCTTGATATGATATTCAAAGCTGGCATTATTTGCTTTTGCTGTGCATGCTTTTACCGGTATACATTGAACACAGAGGAATGAACCGTTTCCACCATATAAGTATTGTAGCACCGTCCATTGTCAATTAGATATTTTTCATTCAATATAAATTTATTGAGTATAATCAACACGAGTTTAGAGTGTTACAAAATACATCCTAAACAAAGCGGTTGGCTTTTTGTCAAAACAATTCATGCAGACGTATACGAGGTGTTTATTCTTGGTTTATATACTTGTAACTCGACCCGCTTTACTATTTTTTTGTAACTCTATGCTGATTGCAAAGAAATCTCGCTGAGAAAGTTATGATTTAATTGTTACTTACTAAAGGACATACTTTTGTGCTCGCATTCTTTAAGTGATGTACTCTGAACACAGAGTGTACGACTAATGTTCTAGCCATTAAAGCATAGCATAGTTAAATGCTTTTATTGACTGTGGAGATTTAATCATGAAGAACACAAGTTACCTGTATAATAAAAATAAGATTTTGCAAATAAACAGTTATCATTTTGACATATTTTTACACAAAGCAAAAACACTGGTATATTTTAATCTAAGTTCTTGTATCAGGCATGTGATTCAGAATATCTAGTAAATTGACATGCCTAATGTGTTTTCATAAGTCGAAAATAAGTACAATAAAAGCCAAAGGCTAACGTTAAACTGCATCTGTTTGTCATTGTGTGTTTTGTTATCTCCACCTATCCCCTGCAATCACTATTTTACTTCATATTTTACATGCATGCAGCCAGTCTTGAAAACAAACAATCAAATTTGTAACGTTAGGTTCAATTGCTAGGTATCTATGATAAATTAATAATTTCTATTAAGTGCCTACATAAATTTAAATTAAATCGTTATCAGTTAAAATACAGTTCTGGAACCGTAACAGTTGTCACACGATACGATTAAAGTACGGTACGATTACGTTCGATGTACGATTTCATGAGCGGTTTTTACACGATACCACACACGTTACGGTTCGAAACCGTACACGATATGCATTGCGAAAGAAAATCTACACGTTACGATGCGATACGGTGTACGCTTCGATACAACATACTGTACGGTTTCCGTTTACGTCACGTTACACAAAATACCATGGCAAATGCGACATGTTGTTAAAGAAAAGGTTCAACTCAGACTATTTATACTGTACCAACTCGGTTTAGTCCAAATCGTTCTGCCCCCTATCGGCACACGTCGAGTAGCGCATATAGGCGGTAATGTTTTCACACCTTTCGAATGAGACAATACAACTATTTCCGTCTAAATGGTGAAATGTGTAGGCAAATGATAGTAAGTGAAGCCAATATGATACCCTGCTTAAACCTTGAACAAGTGTGTAAAAATGTACAATGCTAAGACAAATAAATTAAAATCTTTAATTTAATAGCAATCTTGCACCACTTTTCTATACACGTATATTCCAATTTTCTACCCCAATTCCCCGCATCCGTATCTGCATTTTACTAAACTGAAATTTCATAGCCAGATGATGTGTGCTGGGATCTTCATACATATATGACATGTCTTTAGACCGGACACACTACAGCTAAATGGCCACATAACGTTCACACTGCCCGTCTAATTTGAATAGAAACGTGGTGTCATAAAAGTGGCAATCTGTGTGAGGGCTTATACATGCTCACGTGATTTGTAGGTACATGTACCGAATAACCTAAATAGATGGGATAGAAAATAAAAAACACCAGAGACATACCATTTTTCATACTCAATCCTATTTCAAGCATTATTTAAATAAAAATTCGGTAAGGCTAATAAGCATATAGGCCGATCGGAAAAGAAAAGATCATTCTATAACTTACCAAACAGAAATATGCAGCTTAAACTACTGGGCCCGCTTAATTAGACTAAGAATCCCATTAAGCACAACTAAAGATATTTAAACACGGTAGGAGAGTAGCCAAGCAAACTAACAGAACCATAGTCACAAATGATCATTATATTAAAATGAAAGAAAATTAAACTAACAGCCGACAAATTAACACCTCCACTTAATCCGTTCAAGGTATGGATTAAATCCATTAATATTAAACAAATTTAGAAGACGTAATCGACAAAATCGATAAGATGGACTTTTCTTTAGTTAAACTGAACTCTAATACTGAGTACTGAGATATCGCTACTCACATCCACATCTACGCCGACGGTAGCAAGGATACAAACAAAAATGCTATATAAACAGGAGTTATTATGATCGAAAATCAACAGAATAAAAAAAAACAAAATAAAACTAGACACTAGGCATTCTATATTTAGATGCAAACTGTTAATTATAACTAATAAATTGTGTTCAAATAGAACAAAATTGCCGATCAACAATAAATATTTTTACCCCGGCTCTCTTAGTTACAATTGGAATTCCTGCTAAATATAGACATCGACGTCAGAGCAGATGACGTGGATGAGCTGAAACATGAATGGTCATGTAGCTTTCCTTGTTTAAATATAGCTTATTGTGCAGCGTGGCTCACAAAGGAAATATTTTTTAATGGCGATTGTGGCGTTATGGTTCACTCTATACGCAGGTTGTGACGTCAGTAAACATTTTTATTAGATCTCTTCAGGTAATATTGAATTTAATGAACATATATATTTTTGTCCAAACTGTCTGATACCACCTTTAGACGGGTATATTAACTAGTACCTACTAAGGTCCCAATTAAGATCATACTTTAGGCATATTACCTTCATCGTCATGCATGGGTAATATGGCGGGATCACGAGAAAATCCGAAAACATGTGCTGACCCTCATTAAACTAGTTCCAACCTTTCGACAGACTTATAGTTGTTGCTGTTTAGGGCTCTTCAAAGGAATACTGTTCATCAGCACAATGCTATTTTAATGTTCTTATCATGCCCTGATGATGATTTTAGGAAATTTGCTTATTTAGAAGAATAGACTCCATGGACTTGGAGTATGTAAATTGTGTCCATATTTTACGTTTAACTACATTTAAATAAGGAACTAACACTAAGTAGTTGTCAATTATATTTCCCGCCAAATTTGAAATCAGTCGGTTCGGACGCGCCATAGAATTATTTTAAAGTCGTACTAGGATCTTTTAAATTAAAAAGTACGGAGAAAGTGTGTAAGTAGTTAGGCTTGGGTTGGTAATTAAGTTAGTTTTGTATAGTGTATATAATATATATTATAGTAGAGAATTAAATTTATTTGATATCTTCTAGGTACATAAGTGTTGTATTTATTAATTAAATCTGCCTTTTTCCGCTGGTACATAAGCAAAGACATTGTATTTACCGAAACGAGTCGTGCGTGAACAATATAGCTCTTTGAAGCTAATCTCTTGCTATTGTGTGCCGCCTTAACCAAAACAGCACGAGGTTAACGGATTTCTCTATGTCTCGGTAAGGACAGTTCCTATTGGTGAACTTGCATTCTTTACCAAGGTAGCTTGATCCTAGTTTTAATTGGGTGTAAAAGACTATAATAAACTAACGATATAGTGGCAGTAAATATTGACCTTATAGTCTTACTATCATATCTGAATATCTATATATATATATAAATGAGTCATTGTAAAGACATTGATTTTCCGAAAGTTAATACACATTCGATAAGAACCAAATAAATGTCCGAATTCCATTTTTTAGTTTTGAAACTGCTCCAGATGGTTCAGTGCTTGCCTTATGTTCATGAGAACTTGTTATTAGCTTGACAAGGATCAGCTTTTACATCACTTACACTCTTTTCAGTCTTAACTACGTTTAACATAGTTCGACTCATGTTGGACAGGGTGGATAAATGACACAATGTCACAATGTTTAACAGTTTATGTCTATGTGTTTTTTACATATTACATAGTTCGTTTTTTTTCGCCTCCCAAGAGTAAACATGACCTAAGTGGGGTCACTAACTTTCTTGTCAATAACACTGGGACCAAAGTATCTAGCTTGTAGTGGCTTTATTTTGTGCTTACATTAAATTAGTTTTTGCTGACTCACAAGCGTTTGACATTCTGTTTCGAATGTCACAAACATACTAAAGTAAATTCAAAAATGAATCCTTGTCAGACAAGAACTTCTGCTTATGTAGTTTCACCACAAGTCCAGTTGGATTAATGGGCCGATCCTCCAAAGCGGTAAAGAACAAAGTTATACCTTCAGCCCGATTTTGTCTGTATCAAAGCAATATGTCCTACTCATGTCTTCAATCTTTTGAGAAACTTTTTTCAAGCGCATTGGTTTTCAGGATAATAGGCAGATGACCTGTATTATTCTCATCTCTAACTCATGCCATGCTTGTTGAACCTTTTGAAATATACCCGATATGATGTTTGAACTTGGTCTTGTTGAATCGATATGCAGACCAACAAAAGTGAAAACTTCACAAGAGCTCTGACAACAGTCTTGGATTTAATTTTCCTCAAAGGCATAGCTTTAGGAAGCTAGTTGAAGCACACATTACTGTCAAATCATTTCGTGTTGCTGTTTCTTGGCAAAGGTCCGACAGAGTCAATTAAAATTATATTAACTCATTGAGCCCTACAGCTAATAGACCAGTCATACCCTAGAGGCATTTCTCCAGTCATCCCCTACACCTGGTGGGGGTATTATCTGCCCCTCATGCCTAGACACATCTGGTGTGGATTACCGGTCAGTGGAAGATATCGGGGATGGTTGTATACACAACACAATAAACATGTCACTTTGGAAATACTCTAAAGGGATATTTTCACATACTTGTAGCACAGAAAGTGCTTTACACAACCATGTAATTTTTAACACAATATGAGAAGAAATACGTCAGAAAAGAGTGAAATCTGAAGAACACGTAAGATTGATAATATCAAAATTAACACAATTTCTCAAATTATTAAAGTGAAATAATATTGACCTCATCAAGTTTTTATGTTTATAACGTAAATAACACTGCTTTATATAATATTTTATATAATGAGTAACTTAAAAACAGTCGGCCATCTTTGATTTAAAGTTGCGATTTACCGGTAGTTTGAAAAAATAACGCTTTTAAACTTTATATTTGATAGAAAACTTCGGCGATTTCCGAGAGTAAGATTGTGTCTATTGATATCTGCAATTATCATATAATTATTGGATCTGACGTAGGTAATTCCACATATCCGCCGATACATATGCGTATAAGTAGGAATCTTAAAGCTAACAGTAAGGCACATCGCCGTTTTTCTTTGTCTCGACATAATTAATTCATTGTGTTTACAGCCGGGTTACATGAAATTCCAATATATTATGTAACAAGGTTTCTGATTGGCTGAGATCGAAGTATAAATTAATCATTTAAAAACTGCTTTAACGATCGTATTTCGGCCGAGATATGTTTCAAATTTGATGTGAATCAGAGAAAATGTCGCCGATTTTTCTGTTGCTCGATACAATAAATGAAATAACAAAAAATGATTTAAGCCGGTAGATTTAGATTAAGATGACATTAGCATTTACGATACTGTGATGTACTTGATTGGCTGAGACTCGAAAGTGATTGTAAACATGAGTTTTAACCAGCATATATGATGGACGCATTAAAGCGGCGTTCGGTAGTAGCGAGACATTTTCAGGGCCGCCTTAATGCGGCGCTCGGCGCCAGACACAGGTAAAATGCGACGCGATAAGTCGTCTCCCTGCATGAGGAGGCTGTTTTTCGTGCGGCTTTAATGCGTAATTCGGGTACAATGAGTTAAATAGTTCATCAAATACAAGAAATGGGTTGTAACTGTGATTTTGTGACAATTTGGTTTGGTTTACTAATCTTTAGACAAGTGTGAAACGAATTACAATACCGTGACACATTTGCTTTTAGACCAAGCCAGAAGAGTTGTTGGTACTTTTGCCGACTGACCAATGCGGAACCTGCTGGTATTTCTTTTTGTGGTTTCTGCCACTTTTATAGTTACCCTGGTTGACTTGATCTAGAGGTAGTTTGGATTCAATTATATGTGGTAATTCGTATAGGGCATTTTCTTATATACCTACTTATGATAAGTGCTATTACTGACCAAGTGAACTGACAAAGGTGTTTCGTGAGAACACTGACTATTCCGTTTCGACATTGGTTAAGAACAACAATCTGACCATGCATTATCAGCTGGAACAGGCGGTTTCCACTTTCTCATAACTACACCATACGTTTCATCATAACCATTTGGGACCAGTGAAAGCTCGTGATCAGATAAAACCTTTTCGAACAAGCAAGCATTGTTGGGATCATCATGTTGATCTTGAACATGTTGTGACCCTCACCTTTGGTCATGACTTTAAAATGTTGATGCATTGTCATCAACTCAAGATGTTGACGCATCCGTATGTGGTGAACTCGCATGATTCGAAAAAGAGCTCTTGACTTCGTTATAAATCGTTATGAAAAGTGACTTTGTCACATTTGCTTTTTAGCTGTCTTTTTAATGACCTTCTTGCCATGGCTGGAGTTACTGCTCATAAAGTATGGAGATCAGGAATTTCCTGTTCAAATGAATCAGTTGGATCGTCCATGATGGGTGCGTAAGTTACATTCAGATTAACCACAAGCTCATCTCTAGATAAGTCATTCCCTACATATTGTCACGTAAAGACACTTACCCCGTAAACAAGGCAGATGATAAATGAATATGATAGTGAGGTACATTTAAAAAGCCACATTCTACGCTGTAAGCAATAGCATGTACATCAAAATAATTCTCCTTAGAAAACGGCAATGTCTCTGCTAAAATAGAGGCTGGGTTCTTCTGTTACCTCAACTTTTTGAATAGGCTTTGTTGTCTAATCAAATTAATCGGGTTCCTTGACCTTATCAGACGTGTCTTCTTTGCCACAAGTCTGCGCCATAGATTTAAGTAGATGAACCCTGTGGTTTTACACCATTAAACACTGTTTTCTTTTAGGCTTTAAACCATCAGAAATTTGGTATTCTTACAGTCATTGCAAATTATATGACATAAGGGAATGTTTTTCTCACTAGCTTGCTTTGGCTTGTGAAAATTGGAATGGCGTGAAATGCAAGTAAACTTGCCAAAAAAGTGAACCAACTTGTTTAGCAAGATAGGGTTAACGTCAGGTTATATACAACGTTCGAACAATTCACCAAGCTTAAGGTGGCGTAGTTTGATGCAAATTCTATTTATGTTGCCCCTGTCCATCAGGAACAAGCTTATACTTTAATAGAATGGCGTATTTCAATTTGTCGTAATCGGAACATTGCTCAATGCTTAACTGCTTAAATGCAAGACACGCGTCATCTTTCTCTTGAAATGGTGAAAGATGTATACAGTTGTGTTTTTTACACATCATCTTCTTCACTAGTTACTAGTCGTATCTGAGTTATTTTCATGCGCACATGAAATCGTCTTTCTTGTTCATTTTATTCTTGACCTTGTTCTAACCATTTCGTCTTCTTCCTTTATTTCTCTAGTTCAAATTGTTGTTTCGTTTTGTTCTTGCACTAACATAAGATTTTTCTAACTGTAGGTTTAAACCTTGTTCTGGCCGATTTTCTTCCCTTAATAACACAATGTATTCCCTAAATATTTCCTTATCAACTAAATCCTGAATCAGAATATTACTTTTCTTTATTTTGCGCATAGCTGTTTAATTATAATGACATACTAGTTCCAGCAAATCAGATTGTAAGGGTGTCTTTTTAAAACAATAACATCCTGAAGTATTTCCCTTTAATGGGTAAATAAGAAAATGTACGGTAAGAAGTGCGTCTCTTTCAAAAATGCCAAATACCGGACGATATCCCAAACTCCTGTGCGGTCAATGGCGCAACAGAAAGAAAAAGCAAGCAACAAGTGTTACATCAAAACATATTTTATTAAACCAAGCGATTATAAATTATTCCAATACACATTATCAACAAACAGAACAGAATTTAAGTTATATTAAATAAAGTCTAAGCTGGTCCAAGTACTAACAAAATTTTCACTTACTTGAATGTCACAGTTACTTAATATATATAAATCCAAATACACTTGCTGAAAACCAAACTCCAAATTCGAATTAAATATTATATCACACTTGTAATTTTAAATCACATTTTGCATACACGAATAGACTTGAAAGTGATACTTATGTTAATCGCAAATGTTAACAGTCCTATTTCTAATAGTTAAGATAAGTCATGACGTTTCAAGTTACATCACTCATAAAAAAGAATATATGACAAAGTGCTTTGAGCATTGCAACATGTACCAAACTCCAAAAAGGCACAGAACAAAGGTATTTCACATGCAAGCCAAGCGAAAACTAAGAACAAATTTGTGATGAGTCATTTAAGGAAAAGAGCAAACCCGACAGTTACCGCCTTGGAACGGTCAGTCGGCGATATGAACCAACTGGGGTGCTTACCGGTTTTACAGAGCTCTAACCTCGCACTTCCTGACGAGTTTCTCAAATGCAAGCAATGAAAAGAAAAACTATCTTTTTGAATACAAAAATGTCCAAGCGCTGATATTTTCTATAAGTTAAGACGAAAGTAGTCACGTCATTGACAAATAATGTCCACATAGTGTTTAGAAAAGAATTTTGTATTATTTCGATTTAAAAAACCTTCTACAAATCAGTATTATGTGACTAAGAACATTTCAACAATGAGCGACGCGGCAGTGACATCGGCAGTGTCCTAAAATGTAACCGTCACAAGGTTAGAAATAATATTTATAGAAATATATTATATGATGGGAGATTATTATGTAACAATTGCTTAGGATGAGACTCTACTATGTGAAATGGGACTTTTCTGTGTGAGATAGGACGCTTCTACTTGTGACAGTACTCTACTATTTGAGATGTAACCGTACAGCGTGAGATGGGATTCTAGTACGAGACAGGACCTTACACCTTAAATGGGGTGCTGCTACGTGAGATGGGACCTCACTGATTCAGATTCGACTCTACTACGTGAGATGAGACTACACTACGCTATATGGAAGAATGCTACGGGAGATAGGACTCGATTCCGTGATGTTGGGCCATTCTGCATGATATTGTATCCTGCTGTGGAAGAAGGAATTTAGATGCGTGGGATATAACTATCAAGAAGTTGAGTTGAACAATGCAATGGACATGATTAAGAACATCTGCTCATTTAAAACTAGAGGACATTCGTTTCCTTTTATTACATAATTATGGAAAAAAACAAGTAACATCTGTGGAGTTGTATATGTTTTAAATCAATAAGTTGTATTAAGACATTGTTTAAGGAACTAAAGTTTTTTCTTCTGATTTCAATTTTCTTTTTTTTTATTTAAAGGAACTATACTATGTGAGTAGATATGAATACATAAACTAAAACATTTATAAAATATATAATATGTGTGAACAATATCATGAAGCATACATTTCAATACAATACGTAAACAACTAATTAATGAAGGTTGTCTTGTTTCATAAACAAGAGATGAGAGTGTGCTTATACAGGAGAAACATTGACGACTCTTATATGGTGTACTATTCATTGGTTTAAACGCGCCTGAGGACCTTACGCAAGTATGTATGGTGGATTATGAAAATAATAACATTCTTTTAATCATTGTCAGCTACTTTGGGTGAAACAAAATTATACACAATATCGTCATAATCCGATATGGTCTTTGTATATTGCAGTACTGTACCGACTTCACTCAGATATACAGGAATCAATCTGTGCTTTTTTATGCAAATGCAGTATTGACATTACGCTAACAAAAGTTGTTAACCTTGACATAGCCTCACATGTCCGCATCCGCTGTTGTGTCTTCCTTCGTTCGCAAGTTTAGAAAGACGACATTTACTGAATGCCGGCAGAGATAACCTTTCGTATATAAAAATGTTAAGAACGTATTATTTTCGCTTGATTACTGCTGTATTAGACTTAAGTTTGAGTTTACTTGTCACAAGTTTGAGCAGGAAACGTGTCGGTGAAAGTACGACGAAAACAAGAAATTGTACCTATTTGAAACAAGTAAATAAATCTACCGATGATAATCTAAGAGGATATGATAAGTTTTGTTTTAACTTCTTTTATTAAACGGTATGGTTTAATGTTAAGAATATTCGTGCAGTAGTGAATCCAGTTTGGCATAGAGAAATCGAAACCAAAAGTAAATTAGTCGGGAAAATGCCATTTTTAAGGTGAAGACATATATATCATCCTATAGTTTATTAAATGTTTTGCTATTTGTATGTAGGAAGAAAATAATACAAATGATTAGCCAAGAATCCTCTTTCGCATGAGAAATTTCAACTGACCACTTTGCCGATGATCTTAGCGGTATGACTATTAAAGAGTCAGGGATTTGAATCTTCTCTAATTGAATTCACAGTTAACAGTACACTGTTACTTGGTAATTTGTTACATGTACCTTTACAGTTATCAATGTGTACAATAAATCCCTGATAAATGATAAGAATACAGTTCCCTTTTTATAAATAACGAGTTTTTCTTACATAGCTCTGACACAGTTATTGGCAACGTCCAGCCAATTATTAGTGGAGGAAACCCCAGACGTATGCTTGGATAGAGCTACCGCTGCACCGCAGGTTCCCCACATGCATGTCCTCACCCCGACCATTGCTCGCAAAAGGTTGAGGAGTTACCAACCAAGGACAGTAACCACTCGGTCATGGGCGCCCTCTTCAAGAAAATACAATATGTATACATACAACATTATAATTTTTATTAATTTCATAATTGTGAATTGTGTTCAACATTTAAGACACAGCTTTCGTTTAAAACATCATCAAGTCTGCCATTTCGATCAGAGGCAATAAACGGCATAATAGTATATTCACCTAATAAAATGCCATGCATTGATTATATTTAGGTCAGTCTTTAAATTCCAGAAATGTGGTGCATCAGCACAGTTTCTACTATCCATATTAATCGATCCATTGATTTCACTGGGTCCAGCAAGATGGTCCACTATACTATAAATCCTTGCATAAATGTGTCTGTGGCTGTTGGAACTTGCAGTGAGGTATATAGCATGTGTTTATAATGTATTATATACTTTTCTCGTTAACGAGTTGTTTTTGCAGATAGAATTCACCGCCATAGAAACAGGATATGCCAAGTTCAGTCCAGATTGGTACATTGGATTACGGATGGTGTTTGTATATTATCAGGATATAATTTAACTTAATCGCGTGTTGTCAGCTTTTGAAAATAACAAATGAATCTTAATTTGAGTAGTCGATGGAGTTACAGATCGGCCATTCTACCACTAGGCCTAAATCATTTGATTAAGAATCGCTGTCTGTTGATTTAATGTATCCACAGTTCGACATCAACACAATTGTTAAGGCAGTATAGTTTAAATAAGTTCAAATTATTAGAGTTCCAATGGCGACACAGTACAGCCCACTCTTTGTCAGAAGTGAGGATGCACTATACTGCACCACCTATCCAATGTAGTTATGTAATTATATCGTTGGTTAACATACTTCCCGCACCATTCAGAGCCTAAACCATTTGATTTTACACAGGCACGTCTGTGTTTGTACAAACATTCAGTAAATGAGCTTTTTAAGAAGAGACGAGACAGAAAAATAAATAAATATCAGTTAGAATTTCATATCTATTCCTGCTTTGTTAAGAACAAGAATAACAAAACAGCACAATTGATACTTTAAACAGTTTTGAATCTAGTTTGTGTGGTAGTGATGAGTACACTTAGGGAATATCTTGGTAGGATAAATACTTTAGGGATAATGTGTAATTTATTGCATACAAAATGGTCCTATAATCATGTAGTACGCAATTTTAAACCACTGTAATCTTCAACTATGATTGTGGTTAAATAACTGTTGTTTTTTTCTTCCAATATGCACCTTGTTATGTAAAGTACTTGTTCTTGAATACTTACACTAGAACTGTCAGGAAATACAATACTTATGTTCATGCATGAACACCTTAAGCACAGAGGCTATAACGACATTAATTGTGTTGCTTTGATATAACTACTTCTATCTTACAGGTATATTATACAGAAAAGGTATTTGTATTTAAGATAGGAGTTTTGTCTTTTTAAATAATAATAAGCTGTCACTTTATGATATCTCTTCAAAAGACTTTTGTTAAGCAGGCTCCATATGCATAAGTACTAACCTTTGAGTAACCTTTACCCCTTTACATTAAATTATGCTGTCTATTAAGCAGAAATATATGCCATAATTATTTCTACAAAATTTTTGTTTTTGCTAGTTACACGGCAAAGAGCATCTTCGCGACTACAACATATCCATTTCCACCGTTGCCTTGGTAACCATTTTCAATATAAGAATGTAGAGAAAATCACTTTTGTGATAAGATTGTCTATACTGTCCTTGATGGAGGACATTGTTTTATTTATATACTGCAGAGTAAACATACATTTGCAAAGTTAATGTTGTTGAAGCAATTGCATTTATCAAATATTGAAAATATTAACAAGTTTTGAAATCAGGAATAATTGCAGGTTTTGGAAATATATTGTCGACCTAAAATTACAGATCGCGTCACATGTATAAAAATTTAAATTTATTGGTACAGGTACATATTGTCCGAGTGTTTGCGACTTTTTGTCTGTATCATGGTTGATTTAAAAGTAAACAGATGCGCACTGTATGTAAAACACACACTTAAACAAGGTGACGTATTTTACTCGGAAATTAACTGTTAACATTACCAAGCCTAAAAATAAGCTTAAATATATGTATATAAAATAAATTTCAGATGAATAATACTACATCATGATAACCTTACCGTTTTCATTATCGTGGGCAAACGACTGTCTAAGTCACCCTTTTTTCCACAATGTATTGCACATTTAATGTTCTCTTTAGCAGGAAACATTAAACTCATGTTTATTAAGTCGAATAGATCATCGCTACAGTATCACTCACCTCTCATGTTTAGTTGTTTGTGCTCCTGTGTATATAACAATATCTAATAACTGCGTTAGGTGTCGACATTTTAACTGCTGGGGTTTTTTAGCAACCGGCCCGAGTTCGAATACCGCTCCTTTAAGCTATGCATTGTTACGACTTTTAAAATATGACATGGAGCTCGTGTGAAATAAACCTCAAATGCCCTGAATGGGCTTTATGTTTATTTATACTATCAGAATTGTCGCGTGTACTTTTCTTTTCGGTAGATTGTCTTTTTTTATTTTAATATGATTTACACATGAACAAGATGTTACGACTGTTTACAGTTCTCCTCTCGTCATTTTGTTCTCGATTCAAATAATTATTTATTTTGCAATCAAATATGTGTTGTTATTCTAATAGAAATAAAACGTATCCCCTTGTCGAAATATATTGTGAATAGTACTATTAATGTCATCATTGCTAAGCTCTTAGAATACGTTTTTAATTGGACGGTATTGATTATAATAAATATGACTTTTCACTAGTTGAAACCCATCGAAAGGGGTGAGGTTAGAGCCCTGAAAAGCCGGTTAAAGCACCACAGTCGGTATTTTATCTGATTAATTGTTCCAATGCGTAACTGCTCTATTTTATATAATGTCTCATAATATCTTTGATATATGTATTATATTATATTATATTATGTTATGTTATATTATATTATATTATATTATATTATATTATATTATATTATATTATATTATATTATATTATATTATATTATATTATGTTATATTATTTTTGACTGGTATGTCATTTGTCATGTGCCGTATGACAGTTGAAAATATCTTGCTATAATTAAAGTTCTAGTCATATTTCCTTATGTATACATGTTACATGTGCGGTACTGTGTTGTCGCTGGCGCCGCTCTTGAGAGCGGTGTCTCTTATAGAATGCATGAATTCATAGGGGCGAAAAAAGTAGCAGTCAATGAACAGGAATGTTGCAGTTGTTCTGCAAGACCCGTTTTTATTGAAAAGAATAAGTGTTCCGTTTATTAACTGTGAAGCTTGCATCAATAAAGTGCTGTTTCCATTTAAAAAAATAGCCGGCATTAGTAGGAATTCTCACCCGCTGGATAGGACTTGTTTTAACAAAAGTAACCAAGTATGCGGATGCTAACAAACGCAGCTTGTAATGACAGATTTAGCAAGGAAGGATGGAATGTAGCAGAAGGTCTCGTTCCCATCAGACTTATAGTCGTTACTCTTAAATATTTATGTAATGAATTGATAGCGAGTGTTTAGTCCCGAGGACAGTCATTTTTTGTTTAAAGCGCAAATTACATTACTCAAATTGCATTTACCCTGCAAAACTGGTTTAAATACTCCTTTCTAATGGGCAAAATATTTGGTTTGCTCTTTTTGTATAGAGTCTCGATATAATTTTGTTTTAATCTTTGAATTTATAGCATTTGCCCTGCACTTTTTAAAGTTCTACCAGTACCATATTGTCTTAAAGTTTAAGTAAAACTTTACCTAAAGTCGCAATCCTGACAATACCACACGGAAATGTTGTGATTTAACAGCTTTCGGAAACGTTCAAGATTTTAAACAAAGGACTTTAAAAAACATGTAAACTAGAAACGTTTTTACCTTGGCTAAATTATCAGATTTATTAATATTTCAGAACGTAAGTAGCTGTCATTTAAGATTTCAAAGACGATGTAAATAATTATTCATGTGGCAAGTATTTAAGCAGTGCATATATTCATATATTCATTTGTTCATCGCAATTGAAAGATTAGTTCAACAATGAGACCTATTTTTAAAACATAACATGTATAAGAACAAATCTATATAAACGGTCGTCAGTTAATATACAGAGAATTCCAGATTAGTGTTGAAATAGATAAATGTTATCATGCAAGGCTATAAAAGAGCTTTCCTTTCGGGCCGAGCATGAAAACATTTATCTACATCAACACTAACCTGGTATTTTTTTATCCCACTATCAACAGTTTTTTTTCAAATGGATTAAAAAGGGAAACATTTAAATTTACCGCTACTGCTCCTACCATACATGATGTGACATTCTAATGCAATAAACGAAATTCATGCGCGTGCATAGAGTAATTCGGCTATAAGAAATACTTCTATTTTACAATTAAAAATAGACAATAAACATTCAAGATCAATTTCCTTCTCAAAAATGTTAGCAATAAAGCCCAATTTTGCCTTGAAATCCTTATAGCTTATCTACAACATTGCTTAAGTTTTTTACACGATTCATCATCACATTCTTTCAATTCACACCAAATAACAACAGGGATTCGCATAATCTGATATTTTGACAGTTGTTTTTTTATTGTTGCAGACTACAAGTTCGTAATTTTATTCATTTTATTACTATTCCTATGTCTGTATTACATGTTGTTCACGATTTTCCAAGTGTTTGAAATGTGTCCATTTTGATTAATATATATATTTATATTCTATATATATTCTAAAGATGCCGCTACTTAAATTTTCAATCCTGAAGGACAGAGATCGAGACCTCGCTCAACCTAACATTTTAATACCCTTGTTTGCTCTATTTAACCAATCTTTATATTATGGACATTTTTGGGGTAAACACAAAAATAATTACGCATTAAAGGAGTTTCGTTTCACGTAAACATTCCTGACCGTTTCGTCAAAAAGTAGTCCGGCTTAGAGCAGGTGCGCGAAAATCGGTTGATAAAGCTCATCTTTATCACACGGGTTATATCAAACAATATTTACAGAGATGATGGGATTAAGTGCATTGTTTAACATATAAATATAAATTTAACTTTCCATCACTTAATCCCGTAGCTGTGCTACCTCACATTTATCCAACTCCGAGATGCTGCCGCAATACAAATATGCATATCACAGCAGCTCGCATTGGAAGAAACAAATATTTAAAACATAAATGAGTGATCGTAAATGGTAATAAGACGTACCAAAAATGAATACGATAACTGGAATGGAAACAGCGTTCTTTATCAGACGCATATACAGCTGTCTGTTTTGTTATTCGTACGATTATAATTTAATCACATAAAATATTCCAATATTGTTCCTGCAATCAATGTGCATGTTATTGTTCATGTTTTGAAATATATGAGTTTGGTTTGCTTTTATTTTCCCTATATTGATATAATTTTCCTTCACTCTTTTTTTACTGTTTGCATTTTAAATAGTTTCCGTGTCCAATCGGTAATAAAAAGATATCGCGCAAAAATTTCCTCGTACATGTATTTTGAGAACTTTACACCAACAGTGTTTGTATATAGTTTTCAAATAAGTTCCTTCTTCTGATTTGGTCATTTAAAAACTGTTAAATAATCGTCCCATATGTACAAGGTTGTTAGCATGTTATGCTTTAATTCTGCGGCGACATGTTTTGTTAATGCGTGTCAAGAGCAAGAAAATAAGAAAAATCCTATCAGAATTACCACAGATATTACAATTTGAACTACCATTAAAAAAGGCATACACATTAAATGTAAAACATGACAAAAAAAATACAGAGACGAATAAGACAATGTGACAAAGTCCTATGAGCATCGCAATATATACTGACATATATAAAGGCACTGGACCAAAGTAAGTAGTCATAAGCAAGCCAAGTGCAAAAGTAACAACAAAACTGCAATGAGTCATGAAACAAAACAAGATCAAACCCAACAATTTACACCTTGTAAGTGCAAGTCGCCAAGAAGGGACGACAGGGGTGCCTAACCCGTTTTTACAGAGCTCTAACCTCGCAATTACTGTGGCGTTTCTCAAATGAAAGCAGTGAAAAGAAAACCGATATATTTGAATAAAACTGTCCAAGCGATGACGTTTGAAAAGGAACTGAAAAACGTTATTAAAAATGTCTATATGGTTTTTAGAAGGGATAGGAATTAGAACTTCACAAATCTGTTGCTTATAAATAAAAGTTAATTTTAGAATAAAGAAAGAAACCCAATTATTATTTACACAAATATGCCAGACACGTTTTTATTGGTCTGTCAATAATTCGGTGGCATCTCGAATTTCAGAAAAAGTAACATCTACAGATGTGTAGCTTAACCTGCTGCTGCACGTTGTGTGTTTGAAACAAATAACTTTTCAGTAAAGCTAAATATTTACGAATATGCTTTTACTGTTCAACAACGAAAATACTAACTGAAATATAACTATGTCAAAATATTGATTCTTTAACTGATGCATACTCAACTATTCATTGTTTGTTTTTTTCAGTTTTCATTTAATTCACATTTCATGTGTCACTGTTTTCGAAATATGTTAGCTGTTTTCATGAAACGAAATAATTTTTCGAATGTTCTGTTTTCTCCCATTATTCTAAACATGTCTTATTTTCCTAAATTCCTAAATGTAACCTCGGTGACCATATTCAGCACTCGGATATTTCTGTCGTTTAAAAATACGTGTGTATTGAAGTTCAGAGCAATGGTATCTATGGCATAATCTTCCAAATATAAATTTGCTCTTTACAAGTTAATAAACGGTGGTACAAACATATGCGTAGTTGGATGTAACGGTTTATATAAAGAAACGAAAGCAACCTTCTTTGTCTCACTTCATGAAAATCGGACATTTCCTTCAAATATAACAAAGTTTCGTAGATTTCTGCTAACTAGATGTGAATAGCCAAGATAGATATGCCACATTTACGTCATGTTAATTAAGATAAAACGGGTAACAAATAAGTTGACAAATTCAACAATTAATTTTATGTCATTTGAGATCAGAAACTTTTAAAATTTACTTACATTAATCTTCTGCGTCGGTTCCCAAATGTCACCTTTTCTCAAGATAATAACCGTAGTTGAGACGAAATAAACTTCCTATTTGGCTTGACATTAAACTACTACACTCTGGTATCTAATAACTTCCCGATAGAAGTAGTCTAGAGATATTTATAGAATGGTGCATGTGTCTCCAGACGTCGCTGAAAATACATATACTTATATATGTACTCACGCACAAGCAAATCAACAATTTTAATAATCGACTGCGTGGCGTCACATTATGTACAACCATCATGGTTTCAACCTAAGTTTGATATGTTCTGTCATATCTTGCACAGATACGGCGCACGTATTCTCAATGTGAACTGTTGATACAGACTACAAAATTTAGCGTGTCCTTGTAAATAAGATACATACATATCGTACACATCGTATATGATATTTCGGTTTGCCGATAGAAATACCTGTGGACTTGTTCCTGCGTTTCCATCACGGCATTCGAAAAGCACTGTGAACATCTAAAATAAATACGACTGCATACAACTCTCTTCATTTATAGAAATATTTTAGATATATCTGTGTACAATAAATCATAATTTGTTTTGTTTTTTACATAGAATATATATTTTATCATGATTAGTTCTTAATGTGTAACACTTAATATGGAAACTAATTTCGGCGACTTTATTATTGACATGTTTACGTAGGTGCATTGATCCGCCACTTATCTGTTATGTAAACGATTATGCCACTATAAGGCCAATCAGTTAAACAGTGTAATTAACTTACACATAAATTTTCGCGGCACTTATTACCTACCATAAATTAAGACGACATATTATTGAAATGACAACATGTCTACATATAATATATCGCGAAAATATCATATTGCATTCCTTTATTTGTTCAGCATAAATTTGCTGTTTGAAAGAAGATAAAAATAATGAATTAATAATAATCTAACAGATTTTAGATTTGATGCTTTAAACAGAAAGTCATATGTTAGTAAATGTCAAAAAGGAGTGTAATAAAATGTGACAGTGGTGTCAAAGTGTTGCTTCTTTGTGGTGAAGCAATGTTGTGAAATAAATCCTTGTGCCGTACACCTAATCTGGAATCTGTCCAATGCATCTATTTCACATTTTATTAATAATCGTGTGTTTACCTTATTAACAATATTTTTTCTGTATATTTAATTATCCTAGTAACATATTAAACACTCCAAATAACAGAAGTATATGACATACATGCCCGTACATGAACGTATAAAGTATATACACATAAATTTAAGTCATTCTGTGTTGTGTAAAATCAGAATTCAGGATTATGACTTTGTTATCTCTAGACTAGTTTGAATTTATATATTTAGACTGTGACATACATCCAACACATGCTAAGTTTGGCTTTATTTACTTTTTTTATTTGGGAATGTGTGTGCTTAGAAATACAATCGGAAAAGAGAAGAAATTCACATTATATTTCCGTTTGTCATTTCCGTGAAAAGCGATGTAAAAGAACATAAAAACGTCGAATTGAGTAACTTCATGACTTCAATGTCACAAATTTGTAGTTTCATACTTAAGGCGAATTATAAATTGCAACATTGTAAAATCGAACTTGCATACGATTCAGTTGTTTTTACATTGTAAAATATGTTTTGAAGCACCCTGCTTACTGAAGTTCTCAAAAAGTATCTGACTCTGTATACGTATTCCTTCGAAATACTCAAGCCTGTCGACTTTGCACCGCTTGTGGCGTCATTACCGACGACCCTGACACAAGCATTTAAGCCTAGTATACCCAAGTTTGTTCATACCTGCTTAACCATACCATACCAAGGCTGTTTAGGTGCTGTTATATTTTTTTGTTATTACTTATGTTTAATTCAACAGTAAATAGGATCGCCGGTTATCATAGAATCACAGAGAGCTTTGTCATGCAGACACAGGTACTTAATTATGAAAGTGGTAAAAATCATCACAGGAAGCCAAAACGTTTCATGTGTCCTACAAAAATACAACAACGTTGTTTTGGTTTGTAATATGAAATCAGTTACGAATGGATGACTTGAATTTTCCCGAAAAAGCCTACCATCTTTGTATTAAACACATGCAGAATTTAAAACGGATGACATGAACCTACAGGCTCATGGTTCTACTGGGCTTACTTTCATATTGTTGTGTTTTTGTTGTTGTTTTTGTTAATTTGTGTTTTGTTACTGTTGTTTTTATGTTTGTATTGTTGTTGTTATTGTTATTGTTTTATTCCACTCACAACTGAAGATATTTTAAATGTCATATGGATTAGGTTTCGTGTATTAAGGGCTTAGTGGCCAAGTACGATTTTGGTTATTACCGAAACCGATTTGTGATTGTCGGTGATTATCCAAGCAGAATGGCCGATGCTTTTCCAATGGAATAATAAGGAACTCAAGAATATGTACTTGTGTTATGTACAGTAGTATACCAGCGTTGAAGGTTACGCTAGTCAGGTTAAGGGTTGTTTGCCGTTGTGGTTTTGATGACGTTGCATTCGCGTAACTGCTAGAAGACTAGGATCATGCTAGAAAGTTCAATTGTTTATTTTTAACTGGTTTTCGAGAATGTTCTGGGTTCGTAAATGTTCTGGAAATTCTTTGGGTATATAAAAGGGCGTGTTTGCCGATATAAAGTAAGTTTGGAAGTTCCGAAAAAAAAGCTTGCTTAAGAGATTGGACATATAGTTTGGAAATACTTGCAGCTTCTATCTTAAATCTTTCTGTGTTGGAACGTACGTGGAATTACTATATTCTACATTGATATAAATATTAAAGTGTTCGATTTGGAATTATATTATTTACATTCGTGTTTTGTTCTTCCTTTGGATTATTTCAACTGTGCTTATTTACGAGGACATTCTACCGAAAACTCTTCAGGATTATTCGACGTTGGATTATTAATTGGACTATTACAGGGAAACCTCCTAAAGGGACAAACTGTAAGCTAACATAGTTTTAATTGTTTATTAAATACAACATTATTGTACTAGTTTGTTGCTGGTTTGTTCTTTCTGTTACACCATTTCGTCGTTTAGTAAACCTGCCATTTTATAAATGAACTTATATAGCGACACCGGTCGTTACACTTGCAGGAATACACAACGAATTATTAATGTCTCCAATTTGGAAGGTGGCCCAACCAGTCGATTGATGATGAAACAACAAATTCAAGTGATCTACGAGAAGAATTCCCCGCCACCTATAACGGGTTCATGTTGTCCGAATGTGTTCAGAGGTGAGACAAAACATTTACTTTTACTCGGGTGTGTTTCAAACCGCGAACAGAAACTAATCGCGGCCGATAATGAAACCGATACTGGACTAATTGACACTCTCATAAACATGTTTAAAAATTATATAACATTGATCCTTGATTGTTCTTAGCAATAACTTAAACTCAAACAATGATGTCAACTACTACTACTACGACTACTACTACTTCTACTATACAGCTAGCACTACTGCTACTATACCTACTACCATTCTTGCTGAATCTACTACTATTTAAGGAATAGTAGTAGTAGTAGTAGTAGAGCCTTTACGACCACAACAACCACCTATATCAAAACTGCTACAACTACTACTAATACTTCAAGTAAAACTACTACTGCTATTATCACAACCACCACCATATCCATTACTTCTAATGTTCTTACTACTGAAACCATTTTATACTAAGTACTGCTGTTACTACTACAACAACATCAACAAGAAAATACTACAACAACAACTACTACTTCTATTTCTACTACTACTACTACCACCACTACTACTACTACTATTACTACTACTACTGCTATTTTTACTACTGCTGCTGCTACTACTACTACTACTACTACTACTACTATTACAACTAGTTTTATTATTTTTATTATCACTACTACTATTGCTAGTACTTCTACTATTACTACAACTACTACTACTACTACCACTACTACTATTACTACTACTTTTATTACAACAACTACTACTACTACTACTACTACTACTATTTCTTCTTCTTCTACTACTACGACTACGACTACTACTACAAGTAATGATAATAAAACAACCAAAACTACAACTACTGCAGCTAATACTACTACACTTTTTTGATACTACTACGACTACGTCTACTACTGCTACATCTTCTACTATTACTATTATACTGCTGCTAATCCTACTTATACTACTACTACTAAATCTACTACTACTATACTTCTAATGCTACTACTCCTGCTACTTTATTTCAACTGCTACTACTTCTACTACTACTACTACTGCTACTACTATGGCTACTACTACTGCTACTATGGCTACTACTACTACTACTACTACTACTACTACTACTACTACTACTACTACTACAACAACAACTACTACTAGCATATCTGCTACTTATACCACTTGTACTTCTTTAATTTTCATAGTATTTGTAGTAGTAGAAGTAGTAGCAGTAATAGTGTTGGTAGTAGTAGTAGTAGTAGTACGACCACAACAAGCACCTTCATCACTTAGACTACACCAAATACTACAACAACTACTACTTTGACTTCTGTCACATCCAGCAGCACCACCAGTTCTATTACTACTTACTACTGCATCCAGTTTTATCTTACTTCTACTGTGGTTTTTACTACAACTACTACTACTTCTTCTGCCACTACTGCTACTAGCATATCTGCTGCTACTGCTACTACTTCTTCTACTACTACAACTACTACTACTAGCATATCTGCTACTACTACTACTACTACTACTACTACTACTACTACTACTACTATTAATATTAATACTTCTACTATTACTTTCACAACAACCACGATGACTACTACTACTACCACTACCACTATTTCTACGTCTAATATTATTATGACAACAACCACACCATGGTGCTACTTCTACTATTACTACTACTTTTTTACTATTATTACCAATGCAAAAACAACAATTCCTACTATTACACCTACTATTACTATAACGACTACTGTTATTGTTACTACTTATCCTACTACTACTTGTACTACCGCAACAACAACCACCATCTCTACTACTAGAACTACTATTGCTAATTTACTATAAAAACAACCAGAATTACTCATCCGCCTACTACTACTACTATTAAAAAATCTTACGCTACTACAATACTACTATTGCTGCTATTTCTGCTACTTTAATACTACTGCTACTACAACTTCTACTACTACTTTTACTACTACTACTACTTCTCCTATTTCGATTACTACTACTACTACTATTTACTACTACTGCTACTTCTCCTATTTCTACTACTACTACTACAACAACTACTACTACTACTACTACTTCTCCTATTTCTTTTACTACTACTACTACTACTACTACTACTACTACTACTACTACTACTACTACTACTACTGCTACTACTAGTGCTACTTCTACTACTACTGCTATTACTACCTCTACATATATATAAAGGATGTCAGATTGTACATGCAAATACTACCATTACGCCTCGTATTCATGTATTCGTTGTAATCTTTTAAATAGCCATACAAGGATGTAATTGAATATCAAGTTCAGTAGTCAAATGTCAAGGTAGTAAGGAAGTTATTTCGTCTCAACTACGGTAAGCGACTTAAAATCTGTAAAATATTATTGGACATTAAGGAACTGACGGAGGAATCTAACGTGAGTAATTTAAGTCTATACTGTTCTGTAATGACATACAATGCTGAAATTGTTATTTAAATATGTTTTCATGTCTTTTGTGGTTTCAATTTGCTCAGTCGATTTACGTTCTTGTTTTGATGCTTACAAGTTATTGAAGGGGAGTAATAGTGATGCATGACGTATTTTGATCCTTTTAATCAATTATAATTTATTTCGTTTACGCATATTTTATGTAGCGGTCGTGATTTGTGAAATATTGCATCATTGTCTCCTTTGTAGAAGTGCACTTGCCAACTCAGATTATAAAAAGGGTCATTTGTGAGAAATTTCTTTAAAACAATGTCAATTCGTTAATGAAGCGATTTAATTCGCTATGACAAAAGGGCTAAATCGACGTTGTTAGTGTTCCCTGAAGAAACGTCGTCATGTAAATATGCATATATACGTCACGTATAATAACAACTAGTTGTTTTTATTAAAGACTAACTCCCTTGTTCGATGTACGAAGGCGTTACAATTAAAGTTATGCTTGGGAGAGGAGGATGGGATGGGTGGTAGGGAGGACTGCAACTTAACTGATTAAAATGAGTAGCACAATTCATATATATAATATACAAAATAAGAAAAATACAATACACTTATCTGAGAAATTATATACTTTAAATCATCTATTTAAAGGTCAAATACAGATCTCAAGAGAAAAACGCTAAGAGACTAGTTTAATTGTAGCACAGGGATACGGAGAGGACTGTTAAGCTGTACAACCTGATTTACAAATACTCAAGCTAGTTATCCCGTTTTTAACGAACACAAATCATAGGAGTGTTTTATCTCTACTATTATATTCATTCTCTTTTAGCGGAGGGTATTGTAAACGGTGCTGATACGGCATTTGAATTACACAGACAGTGGTTTTTGAAATGAGGGGCCATTAAGAGACAATGAAATTTGAAATATAGAGGTCCAATAAATGTAACGTTGGAGTATACTTATATGAGAATTGTGTGTACTCGTTACCGTTCATGGTTCATGGTCACGGACCAAAGGAAAACTGGCCCACTAAAAAGATAGAACAGAAATATTTTCTGCGCGGGTCGTAGTAGGGACCGAATTATTTAATCCAAAACCAGTTCGTGCTTCGTTAAAGAATTCTATTTGTCTTAAATCTATATGAACCCCCCCCCCCCCCCCCCCCGCCCCCACCCCGGCCCTCAAAAAAACTGTGAAAAAAAATAAACACAAACTTCCTTAGCACACGTCATCATTTGGTTGAGCGATTATAATTTAGATGTCGACAATACAAATAATCATTACATGCATTTCAAAATAGACCAGTGAACCAATTCAAGCAATACGAGCAAACTCAGAAAACACAATAAAGTGTTATATATACAAACAAAAAAAACCTTACCAAACTCGTTGTTTACAAACTAATCGATACCGCTTTATATACTAAAGCAATGAAACGAATGTAGTTATGTCTTACAATTCTACAAACTACAATTCTCTTGCGAGAATTAATTACTTAACTAAATGTTGAAGTTGACATTAAGGTACTGTTGTCTGTACGTGAGTGGTGAGTGAAATGTTTGATGGTTTAGGGTGTGCTAGAAAATATCTAACTGTTGTTTTAAAATCTCACTTTCACGAGAACACGCATATAGAATTCCACAAAACATGTTTGACAAGACGCGTGCATCATGAAGACAAGATGAAGACAAACACGCCCAGACGCCCGAACCTTATAGAAGGTGACAGAACACATTTGCATATTGATTATTGCGATAGATGCCTTATATTTTGGTGCAAAGTTAAAACTATGAATTAAGTATTATATATCATCTTTTAAAAATTAAATGTTATTTTTCGATAAAACAAAGTTTGACGATAGATAAAGGGAAACATGGGCTACTTGCACTAAATATTTTTTTTTTCATAAATGGCTTTGGATATTCTTTGATTAACCAAAACATAGGGAATATCAAATATCCATGGTCATACTTAAACAAGGACCGACATGTAGGGTTGTTTTCTGAGAAAATAGCTCTGCTTTCACGAGCACAAAAAGATGATTTCACAAAACGCCTCTACTTATAAGTACTTCAAAAGTAATTTAAACTCGGACTCGTGTATTGAAAGTACTGTACCGTTAGTAGTAGCCGTAGTAGTAGTAGTACTAGTAGTAGAAGTAGTAGTAGTAGTAGTAGTAGTAGTAGTAGAAGTAGTAGTAGTAGTAGTAGTAGAAGTAGTAGTAGTAGTAGTAGTAGTAGTAATAGTAGGGGTTGTAGTAGTAGCAGTAGTAGAAGTAGTAGTAATAGTAGTAGTAGCAGTAAAAGTAGTAGTAATAGTAGGGGTTGTAGTAGTAGCAGTAGTAGTAGTAGTAGTAGTAGTAGTAGTAGTAGTAGAAGTAGTAGTAGTAGTAGTAGTAGTAGTAGTAGTAGTAGTAGTAGTTATAGTAGTAGTAGCAGTAAAAGTAGTAGTAATAGGGGTTGTAGTAGTAGCAATAGTAGTAGTAGTAGTAGTAGTAGTAGTAGTAGTAGTAGTGGTAGTAGTAGTAGTAGTAGTAGTAGTAGTAGTAGTAGTAATAGTAGTAGTAGTAGTAAAGTAGTAGTAGAAGTAGTAGTAATAGTAGTAGTAGTAAAAGTAGTAGTTATAGTAAGGGAAGTAGTAGTAGTAGCAGCAGCAGCAGTAGTAGTAGTAGTAGTAGTAGTAGTAGTAGTAGTAGTAGTAATAGAAGTAGTAGTAGTAAAAGTAGTAGAAATAGTAGGGTAGAAGTAGTAGTAGTAGTAGTTGTAGTAGAAGTAGTAGTAGTAGTAGTAGTAGTAGTAGTAGTAGTAGTAGTAGTAGTTGTAGTAGTAGTAGTAGTAGTAGTAGTAGTAGTAGTAGTAGTAATAGTAGTAGTAGTAGTCATATTCCTTATAGAAAAATCTGTATTTCCTTCATTCTCTTGAGATGCGCATATAACAGGCATGTATAGATGTAAAAGAAAATTAATGGAGATATTGTTTTTGTTGTTTACCAAAAAGATACAGGCCATGTATATACTGCTATATGATTTGTCTGCAGCACACATGCATCTACTGTGTTACCCTCGCACTGGTAATTTAAACAACCTTCACACTGTGCATTTCTGGTGTCATATGCTGTTTTTGAAAAAGTGTCCATATTTTCATCATTTTGTTTTTGCTTATCATAAACAACACCAGTGTCAACCTCTTAATTTGCATCATCACTCACTATAAACCCTTGTGTTCCTTTTTGGATACTTCTGTTATATATTCTAATGCTTTAAGTGTTTTGTATAATGTCACAAATCACATTTAACGGGAAATAACTCAGCTTCGCAAAAAGGCCTATTTAATACATATTCTTATAAATAGTGTGGTAGATTGCCAGAGCATTAAGCCCCAATAACCATCCCCATGACAATATCATGATATCACCATTGCCACCACCACCACCATATCATCATCATCATCACCAACATCATCATCAACATCATCATCATCATCATCAAGATTGTGTTCTTGATGGTTTGAGAGTGGTATGAGATTTTCTGTTTTTGGAATATAGCAAGGATGGAAACAACTGCTGGAAAAAAAGCTTCAAATCAAAGCTGAGCAGCAATGTTTTCAAACTTCCTCAAAATTGCGATGAAAGTTAAGGTTGACTCCAGAAATCTCATGTCTGCACAATCCGAAGCTATACGTCTCAAAATGTATTGTTGCAGATTGTCGGCAAATATAAAATGAAACTTTCACAGTTTGCTCTTTATGATGTGCATTATATGTCATAAACAGGTTCTTCAGGGATCGGACTAACGGTTGAGCATCAGTCTGCATTTATATGTTGTTATTTGTCTGAGTCAGTTTTATTAACTGCCAGTTTAAATTCCTTAAAATGAAATTCGGTTATTTTGTAGACCACCTTTAGCAGGATACACGTCGGTCATTAAAAGTGACGCATTTAGCTTCGCCGGCTGCTTTTTCGAAGCATTTACATAGGTTAAAAGGTGATACGGCGTAAGCCGATTTTGTGAATGAAAATGCCCCACAGATTTTAATTCACAAGGAAGATAAGACTTACGGTGTAGACACAGTTCAATGTCGAGTATTGGGGTAAATTCAATGCACTAGACCAGGGCGTTAAATAAATAATTCGATAGAGCTATACAACCCGCCTCATTGGTAGATCAAATGTTATTTATAAACATATTTTACGTAACACAAATCATGCAGATTAGGCTTCGACCGACGATATGAGAAATACACCTCCCATTCCAAGCCCAGCTCTAACGGTCGCCAAAGCAGCGTCGTCGCCATCTACAGAATTCAACGCCCTCGTGTATTTCTTTCTGAGGCTTGCCCTTTTTTCGGCTTCTCGCATTAACTCTGTCTGGATTCTGTTTTTCTGCTGTAGACGATAAGCGTGCCCATCACCCTCAGTTCGCAGGGTAGGATATATTGGTGGGGCTGTTGGAATCACTCCGTCTTTCATGTCTCGGTTCGATGTTTACCCCCTCACATCTCTAGTTCAATTCGCAGCACAACCACTCCCGAAGCATTAGTCAGAGTCGATTCTCGCGTCTGAAAGTTATATCACCTTTATCAACTTCTAATGGTCGTTCGTAAGTTCTCTCAACAGTATAATAGCCTGGATTCTTAATTATATCATAACCGACTTGAAATGGTCCACCTACTGTAACGCCTACACCCACCCCCTCATCAGAGTTTCCATTAAGTTGGGCCGCATATAAAGACATAGCCAGTATCTTTCATTTTTTTCATCATGACGTATCTCAATTGATTATGTGTCTCACCTTTCGAGTTTGACCCGAACGACCATTGAAAGTCGCCGCTTACGAAGGTCCCGCACCCTTCCGCCACGATGGTAATTATGGGATTGGGAATTAACCCTTCAGCGTATGTTTTGTTTGCAGCATCATTCAAATGAACTGGAAGATCCAAATTCACGATCCGGTGATTGTTAAGATTAAGGTGACCTCCCATAGCCGTTTCACCATTTTTCAGGAGGACTTTCCCTTTAAGAATTTTCACCCTTCCTCGACCATTCTCGCCGAAACCGCATCCGTAGGTAATGCGATGTCGCCGAGGTTTATGATCCGACCCCCCCCCCCCCCCCCATTAGGCCACATTACCATCCTGGTCTTTTTTATGTAGTAGGTCAGATCAGGCGCTCTCTGTAGTGAAGCAACTGCATCGACGTAAGCCCGAGTATCGTAGTCTGCACTGGGTTTCCATCCCCTACCACGCCCACCAAAGATACTTATTTCACCTCAAGGACGACACTCACTGGCAAACCGTGGTTGTCTATTCTGTTACCACGCTCGTCTCTAACAGAGATGGTGAGCTCAGAGATTGTCCCCTGTCTTAGAGCCTTGAATCGGGATAAGGGAATACTGACGATTTTATCCTCCCATACGACCAGCCACCGACAGCGATAACAGCGACCAGACTGCTAGGAACCCAATTCAAAGTTCTTGGCGGTGTTCGTCTCTTCTAGGTGGATAAACAACAACCCGTGCGGACTGAACTTTACAGGACGGTCCCCTTAGGCACTTCGCGCAGCTTAGAAGGAACGATGGGTCTGTTCGAAGCCTAGAAGTTCCAGCAACCCTTCCGAGATTCGAACGAACCCTAGCGAAGAATGAACATCGAGATTGAGTAATTCGGTAGTTTCATCAAGCCTTAGGATTAGGCCGCGGAGTTGGACGCTGGCTCTGAGGTATTCCTGCAGCTGAAGAAAGGTCCAAATGCCCGGGCGCACAGAGGTTCACTCCTTGGACGAGATTACGTACTCGGTGTTTATAATGTTGTACCAGCCAACCGTATACGTGACCGACCGTAGACAGATTTTTAAACTTTCATCACTGTTGACTATGGACTGTTGAAGACAGGTCGGGCCTGTAGTGATATCTGCGATTGTTTGAAACATCTTGCATACGATAGACAATTTTCATGGTGGCCTTTACCTTCAATAGCGGCGTAAAGTATAAAGCCGAGGGATATCCACGGAACCTTAATGCCAGAAACTTAGCGAGTTCAAGGTGGTCTTCGGAACAGGATTGTACATGGCTCTGAGTGACATGCTCCTGAACATCAATCCCGGCATCGCTGGCTACAACACCAGGATAATAATGATAATAATGGCTCCGGCCAACCTCCCAATCGGTGTAGTTGGGTGTGGGGGGGAGGTAACTCTCCTGTGGTGCAGTCTAAGATACATGGCAGCTTTCATGACGGTAAAATCGCAGGGCAACCACAGGCAAAACCGCCTGGCAGCAGTGAAGCGGTAGCTGCTAAACCAGCAGGCAGCGGCGAAGCTGCGCGAGCACACGCCGAGGAAAAGAAGGCTCTGGTTGTGGGTGGTGTTGCCGTAGGGTTAATTGTGCTGTGGCTTGTGCTTCTCTAGCCATTCTTGGGCTGCAACCAGTAACAGACCCCCAATTGCGAGAAGTAGAGCCCAAGTGTGTTCGGCAAGCCACCCGACGGCCTTGCCTGCGGTCGACAACAGCCATGAAACCACTCTGCCAATGACACCGGGAATAGCAGCCGTGGCATTCAAGGCTAGTTTTTAGAGTAGAGCGTCAAGGGCTTGCAGCTGTTTTAACCCACTCTCGAATGTCACCCTTACCATGTTGGGCAGTGGGGGTGGGATGGGGGGAGAGTGGGCGGTGCCATCGGTTAGTGCTAGGACGAGCGTGTTAAGGGTCATCCCGATTGCTGTGAATCCGCTCAGCCAGCGTGGTGTCTTCTTGTAAGATTCGCCGCAGGATTTCCCGAACCTGGCTGATCTGCGATCTGAGAGCTTCTCGGCTGGCTGAAGCCGCCTCGAGCCATACGGCCCGCTCATCCTCGAGGTTTCTAATTCTCTCTTAGATACGCCACTTCATCTCGGTGTCATCCGTCTCTCTTAGTTTTCCATTCTCTAGATTAAGATGCCTGTCGATGTCGGAGAGTCTGGCTAGGTTGTCAAAGTTCTCCTTGTTTGGTTTGCATAGCCTTTTCGAGCCATTTGAGTTCACGGAACCGCATCATTATCTCAGAACCGCCCAAGCCCGATGTACTCAGTGTGGGGCTTCGATTGTTTTGAACGGGGTCTCCTACATTTTAGAAAGGGTGGAGGCTGCTCCGTCGAAATCTGCAACTCAATGTTTCTGCCAGCACTAGCACGCATCACTTTGTCCAGTTATTTATCAGTCCGCTGTATTTTGGCGACAGTTTGGTCGGGTAGATTCCTATTGCAGAGCCCCCAGTCCGAGAACCCGAGTTCATCCCGGACAATGGTCCAGCCGCCTGCACCTGTTGCTATAGTGGATAACGCTAGGGGTCTTCCAGTACTACTGTTGACTAGATTAATATCCGGGTGGGCCCTCAGGCGGAGCTGACCCCTTCCGTCGATCGTAATTATTTGGTAGTCCCGACTCGCAGGAGGCTGACCCTCACCCAATCCTTTGTAAAAGTCATCAACGATTCCAGTAAGTAATTCAGTGGAGAGCGAGGTAGTTGCAAAATCGTCCGTGGCCGAATCCAACGGCGACAGCCGGTCAACGAAGTCTTGAGAGAACCCGTAGAGACCAAGGGCATCCGCCAGTCGATTGTGATTACTAACAGCCCATCCACAATCGATCAGAATCAGCAGCTCTTAGTGAGGTTTCCGAATCTTGGTGCCAACGACGTCATTGTTCCAGGAACAACCCGTTAAGCTTTCAAAATCAAGTTGGTCTCAACAGACGCTAATCGCTCCGTGGTTAATAATTTGGGTCGGGCGATCGTTAAGAAGACGATTAAGGTTTCCGGGAACGAAGTCATGAGTCTCGACGACAGTCATATGTTCGGATGTTACATGGACCTCTGGAAAACGGAAAACGGGCGGGCTAATGCCCAATACACCGATGAAAGAAACGTAACTCGAATAAGACTCGATGCCGGAAACAAGATTGCTCAAATGAAGGGTGCCACTATCACCAAGGCTTACGACAACCGTTTCTCCATCCCAATCGATTTTGAATTCTTGGAGAGTCACATGCCCTTCTTTCAATCCGCTTTCGGCGATAGATTCGAGTACGAACGAGTGGATCACAATTCAGATCGCCAAGGAAGCGAAAGCTCGGGAAGCATTGAACATAACCTCTTCGTCCTCATGGACAAGCAGCTCAACACCGAAAATGGACGATTCGTATTGGCTATTTACTGAAGAGCCCCATTCGGCGATAACTTGCGGCATGATTGGCTTCGGAAAAACGCAATTCGCGCTTGACCTCCTCCAGGGCCCATTTCGCAGCCGTTTCGACCACGTCGTAATCCTCTGTCCCACGACCAGCCATAACAGGACCTACCAGGAGCGCCCGTGGGTGTGGACAGACGAGGAGGGTAATGTTCTAGATCCAGATGAACGACTTCATGACTTGTTGCGAGCTTTCTACCGAGTGTTTCAGGGTCAGCCGACGTTGTATGTCATTGATGACATGGCCGCCAACAAAACAGCTCACCAAGAAAAAAAGACATGCTCTCCGAGCTGGCATTCAGCGGCCGCTATGCCAAGCAATCGGTCTTGGTCCTGGCTCGGAGGTACAACGCCGTCCTCAAAGATCTCCGAGAGAAACGTGTTTGGGTCGCTCTCTTCTACTGCAATGATCGGGGTAGTTTCGACGAGTGCTTGCATGAAAATGACATCATCCCGCAGCCGACAGGCCTGTCGTACTGGAACAACTCGCCAAAACGAAACATGCGAAGCTGCCAAGTAGCTATGCCGTGTTAACATGAAACGCCTATACGTTGCCGATGACTGCGTCAGAGGGAAAGTGGCGTCTCTTCTTCTTTTCATCACAATTAGACTCGGTGTTTACGTGCAATGGAATAGCAATGGAAAGCGACTACAGTATTGATTAGCTTCTTGCCGACAAGTCGTCGCCGCCTACGCGGGCCATTGCTCGGTCTGTCTGGAGGCCACGCGCCCGGCGGGGAGAAGCCTGCAAACGGAGAACGGCAGGGGCAAAAACAGAGGTTGGCCGCCCTTGCCATAGGGGTCAGTCAAGGCAGTACATGGGCAGAGAGATTTCTGCGGATCAGATCGAGAGCATACCATTTGAGGAGATCGGCAAGCTCTTAGCCCGATATGAGGCTCGTTTTGGGGCTAGTATGACTAAGACTCTTGTCTCCGCAGCGCTCCAGATTTACACTATGGTGGTTAGCCGGCTCGAGATCCTGACTGTTTGGCAGGATTTACTGATCGCTGACCTCAATGCAGATCCGTTCGTCTAGCATGCCGTAAATGCCATCACCTGCGAGCTCTACCACCGCTATGGCATGTACTTAGCATCTAATACAGCAATGCTTAGCACTGTTAAACATTATCAAGCATCAAAGCAAGTATCTACTGAGCAAGATGTCGGAACCTACCACAGCGACGAAGGGGACACCGGGTTTGGAGCCGACGGAGGCGGCGCCGCTAGAACAGAAGGATTAGGCGCCGCTAGAGAAGGTGACTAGGAGCAAGGACCCTAAAAAGGTCGCTGCTTGGCGGGCGGGGGCAGATGGGAGAAAAATGAAGCAACAAAAACGCCTAGATGGTTTGCGGCACCTTAAGGCAACGGAGGCGGTGCGCCCGGCGAACGACCACAAGCCACCCACCCATTAGACGAGCACAAACCCCCGCCAGCTTCAGCAACGCCTCAATGGCTGATGTTTGCTTGAGTCGTAGTAGCCCTAGATGGAATTCCTTTGAAGGGTTAAGGGTTCTGCTGCATCCCTAACCCCTGTCCGACAATTGATGAGAAGATGGGTGCTATGAAATAAAGACACGACCCCATTACAAGAACTAACTGCGTAAAAGATTTCTCAAATCCAGACGGAAAGGAAATAGTCAATGCGATCTACCATGGAGCCGTGGTAGCGGGCCTTGCAGTCGGCTTTGCCAGCCTAGGCTAAGCGGCACTCGGACGGACGTACCCTTAACTGGAATTCATTCAACGGGACGTTGGCATGGACATAGTGGACATCAAGGCAGCGCTCGCCGCCAGAGATCTCATTATCGAGCAAGGGATAATCCCCGCTGACATTTTGAAGTAGAGCGCCTGTGCGTAATACCATGGCCGGCATTGCAATGATGTTGGGCGGCGCGATTGCCAATGGGTTGGCGTTCACTGGAAGCAATAATATGTTTAGCCTTTTTAAGGACTCCGACATCGAATATGAACGTCGATGTCATGACCTCACCGTAGAACCGCTTAAGGCAGCTCAGGCCGCTTGGGCCCAAAAAAAGGACACAGAGCATCGATTTCATTCAGGACGACCTTCGCCGGCAAGGCCATGCCGTCCAAACCTTCCGGGATGTAGACGCTGCCATGAAGGATTATGATTTGGTCGTGCCATACAAAAAGCTTGATACCATTGGGCCCGAGTCCCAGCTGACCGACTTCTACCATCCGTCCGACGACCAGAAAGCTAGAGATATTGGATTTATCGTATTAACGCTCGGAGCGGCCGGGCTCGCGGATTACTACTTAGAAACGCGGATTAATCAATAATATCTCCGCTTCTTTTCCGCTCCTTATATACACAACATTCGGTTATCATGCGTCCTTCCGAGGAGCTGTTTACTAAGATACTAGAAGTAGGCTACGCCGCTCGACGGCATAAAGTTCCTGGGCCCTTAGCTTCCACTATGATCGATGTCGCGCATAATTCACTCGATAGCTGGCGGAGGGATGAAAGGATCATCAGGCATTTTGCAGATAGGGTGCCAGCAGGTCCGACTAACCTCTGGGTAACAACTGGGCAGCTACCCGAGCCTGTGGCTTCTGCGTGTTGGCGGTTGCTCACGCTCTTGGAATATCCCAATGGATAAGAAGCTCACAAGAATACACTACAGCCCCCAGGGGCTACTGGAAGGGGATAACGGCGATTCAAAAACTGGCTGCCGCGGCTAAGTTTCTGAGGCCCGGGACTTCCTTAAAAATCAAGCCATCTGGCAAATCTACCTCCCTGCTCCGCGCCACATACCGAGGCCCGAGTTCGACGTTTCAATACCGAACGAAGTGCACCAGGCCGATCTCTTATTCTTACCACACAGCACGCTTCGTCAGAAGACATACAAGTATGTCCTGACTGTTGTCGGCCAGCAGGTTCAAAGCCGCTAAAGAGGTCGCCGCTTGTATCGAGCTGATCTGCAAGCGGGGCCCGCAGCGATGGCCGAAACTGCTTCAAGTCGATCCTGGGCGGAAGTTCATGGGCTCTGTTACCCAGCTTCTGACGAAGCACGAGTCATCCATCGTAATCAGGGAATTGTAGAGCGGTTCAACCGGACACTTGCTGAACGCCTGCTCGGGCACCAGTATGCGGTCGAAATGCGACTGCCAGAGGGCCAGCGGTCAACGGAGTGGGCTGGTAGGCTGCCCTCGGCTGTAGCGGCCTTGAACGGAGAAAATACAAGGCTTATCGGTAAACGGCCAGTGGACGCCATCAAGGCCGAATCTGTGGCACAAAAACCCTCTTCGTTTGTTCCCGGCCATTAAGTTGGCCTCAAAAGCTCCCATCCGGTGCCGGTGTCCGCTACCTCTACCAGGCCGGTGAAATGGAGCGCGGCCGCCGACGTGCGACAGACCCCGTGTGGTCCCTTGAGGTCTACCCGATAGGGCGCTCTGTTACGAAGCCTGACGAACCCGTCCTCTATTACCTAATGGATGGCCTGTGCGAGGCTTTGTGCGCGAGGAACTCCTGGTGGTACCCCAAGACACTCAATTACCCCTCGATGGGGTGCTCAAGCGTTGAGAAGCATTCATCCAGGTGGTATGCCAGACGGTGAGAAAGATTTTTTCTGGACTGTATTGGCGGTCCGGTCCCAAAGAGAATCCGAAGAACGGCGAGCCGCATCAGCGGGCTCTTCATATTGCCAAACAAACCCGCTATGATAGCGGAAACTATTCTCCACCATGTTTAGGCCCATCTGGGGACTTTTCTGGAGTACCCATGAGATCATTGTGTCCGTAGGCCAAGGTTCTGATCCCGTCCTTGGCAATCCACAGCTTCGAGTCGAAAGGGGAGAGCGAATTCGTGGACCCGCTGCCCGTAGATCTGGTGCCTTACGGACAGGAGCACGTCCATCCCGTGGACGAATTCCACCTTCCCGAAGAGGACATCTCGTTACTGTCCGTGGCGGAGCTCCTTATTCACAACGGCCTTCTTCACCCCTTTAGCTTTCTTGGTGGAGCTTTCCAGGATTGAGTACATTTTCGGCCTCAGGCCAACGTATTGTCCTGCCGGCACACTCGTCATCATTTTGCCGAGCACTTTCTTGTTCGCGTTCGAGTGGATCAGGTGGCCCTTCGGGAAATCGGAGGTGTCGTACAGGTGGGCTTTCTCACCCATATCCCGGTAGAGGTCCTCCGTTTCGACTTCCACTAGTAGGCTGTCCGTGTAGGTGTAAAGAAGCCGTCAGCGGTCCCCGTACTGAATTTTGAGCTCGTTGTAGTAGAAATCATACATTAAGCATATTGACTGGTCGAGAATGCTCCTGCCGACATACACGTTCCGGTTAAGCATGAGCCGCTTGGACGGCCGCCAGGTCGTCGTCGAAGATTGTAGCCCGGTGGGCAATGAGCTTCCTTTTGGAAACCATGGAGATTCCGCCCCGCAATCCTTTTTTCGTTGAGCAGGATTTGGTCTAAGTCGGTAAGCAGCTCGAGGCTCATGCCAGTCATCTTCAGGAGAGCGTCCCAAGGCGTAGACTAGTGTAATAATAGGCTAGGTTCAATCTGTACCGTTTCAGGCAGGTCGCCTGGAAAGCTTCAAACACGTCGGTCAGGAGGAGAAAGTCCGTTATATTGTAGAGGTCGTGGTAGTTGCCAAGATTCTGGCAATTGTAGGTCGCCCATACTTTTTCAGCGTGGGCGTAATCCTCCTTGAAATCGCGGAACAGGAGAGTTTGCTGTAGAAGCTCGCAATCGGCGGTACTGGGCTTTCTTCGAAACGGCTCCACCTATCCATGTACTCGTAGGGTTAAACCCCTTTCCAGAACAGGCTGGTGTTTTCGGGTTATCTTGAAAGCTTCCGCTTTGTTGGCTGCGACAAAGCTATCCAGGGAGGCCAGCAGGAATTGAGCGCTGTCGATGAACCAGAGCCGGCCGAGGGTCATGCTGATGTACCGCTCGGTTTTGTTCGGGATTACCGTGATCTTCCCCTCTACTTTAGAAATGGCCTGCATGATTAGGTGAGAATCGTAGCCTCGTAGATTATGGAAGACCACTGGTATAGTGGATGTCTTTGGGTTAATCTTCAGCTTTAGGTTACAGGCCTTATGGGTGGCTCCTCTGTATGGCCCTGTGATGTGGCAGGGGTCGCGGACTCGGTCTGTTTCAAGTGACTTTTCACACACATGACAGGTAGTATCAGCATTGCAGGCTTGTCAGTCATCTAGTTTCATGCTTATGCCCTTTGGGTGAGCCAACACTTCGTCGATTCTGCACTCCTCTTCCTGAACGGCCTTAAAGAAGTGCACTGCCGCATTGGGATCCCGGTAATCGACTGGCGGCTCTGTTTGGCCAGCATACCGCACCACGATGCAGCAATAACTGCAGGCCTCGTGGAGTTGCGTTTTTTGAGTGTTACTCTTTGATGGATCAAGCTCTGGGCCCTCAACCTTGACGGTGATCGCCTCAAAGTCGGCGTAGATGATATAAGATGGCGGGAGCTGGTTGTGATGGTTCTGGAAGGTTAGCTTATGTTTACCTTCTTCTGGCATCTCCATTTTAACAGGTTTTCCCTGGAATAACCGTGTAGACAACGCTCGCAGAAGTGTGTTTGCCCCTTATGCTTGCTCTTCGAATACAACAGACGGTTTAGACTTTTCAACCAGGTGTAATAAAACATGCCGGCCTTCTCCACCAACAAGAGATTGATCCTGGGCTTGTCTTCTTGCAGTCTGATTAGGTGGTGTACAATCACCCTCTTGTTCCAGCCAAACACGTTTACAGCCAAGTTTATCTGCCGCTCGAACTTAAGGATTTGAGAGATCGTAGTGGGTGCGCCAATCCCATCAAAGTTGAGGCCATCTTCGGCGGAGTACTTAGAGGGCCTGTCCACAGTGTCACTAGCTGGAAGCCCAGCGGAGGCAGTTATTATCTGTGTTCTTCACATTTACAACGGCCTTCTTGTTTTGTTCCTCTTTTGGGAGTGGGATGTAAGATCCACCTCTAAGTGGGTGGTACCTGGCAATATCTAGCCAAAGAGTCTGTACCTGATCGACAACCCAGCCAGACCCTCTTTGTGTCCACTTCTAGAGCGTTTCATGGATTCTTGGGAAAGCTTGATTGAGGGCCCCCTTGATTTTACCTTCCTGCAGAACAACCTCCTGCTTATAACGCAGCACAGTGTCCGTGCACTCTTCTCTGCCGTCTGGGATGTGTTCCTTCCGAATCTGAACCTTGAGAGCCAGCTGGAACTTAACGCCTTTAAGAGCTTTTATCTCTTCTACTAGCTTGGCGTGGATGATAGGTTCTACTTCCTCAAGGAAAGCCCTAGGGTCTGCATGGCTCGGAGATATCTGCCGAGCACCCAGCGAGTTTTGTGGCATGACAGGTCATCTTCTCTATGCCCGAATCGATCCAGAATCTCTTCCGGATAGTCCGCGGTAATTCTCAGCTTCCTGGAAAGTGGTTCAAGTTCTTCCAGGATAGCCTTAAGTTGTCTTATCTTAGCTATCCTGGGCTGTTTCACTGGTGTAGGACGTTTTGGAGCTATTGGATCAGACAGGCCGTCCGGAATGGGTTCATCGATAATTACACATCGGGCTCAGATGATGACATCTAGAATCTCACGTAGCTCTTGCAGAGCCGCCCTTGACCTCGGATATGAAGTCCACTCTCCAGTCTCTCTCTCTGAAACTCTTCTCTCAGAAGCTGAGCCTTTTATGCGTGTGTCACCATGTGTCGTTATATCTCTACTCGGATATATTAGGTGTCACACTCCAGGTACGGGAGGCCCCGGGTTCGATCCCGTGCCGCGACATACCAATGTAGTTAAAAATGGTAGCGGTATAGCTCCCTTGCTAACGCTCAAGCAAATATAAGGGTAGTTCCACGACTGGTTGGCCTGGTGTCAGGATAATGTGACTGGGTGTGGTATCATGCCAGGTGTTCACGGCATACTATACACAGTGAAGGCAGCACTATATCTGCTTCAAGTGGACACCGTCTCCAGATAACTGAAATACTGTTGGTGGGACGATAAACCCAATAAACAAACAATAAACAATAGGTGTCACAATATCTATAGATATACGGTGTCACTATTCTCTAATTGGTAATTTGTATTCTGTTTAGTCGATTTATTTCCTTCTGTAGCTCTCTACGATTGTGAGCCCACTTTATGCTATACCCACATTGGAAGCATAGCTGTAGTTTGTTATTAACACCAACCCCACAATTTGTGTATGTTCTATTCAAACAACCTCCGAGCCGTATGAGAGCCAAATGAATCCCACAGTATTCTCCTAAGCAACTCTTGTCACAGTGGTTTGTGACCCCTAGAACTAACCACTTACACCCGTTGTGTCCTTTCACAATGGTGCATTCGTATACTTAATGTATGCATTATCTCTAAGTGTAGATGTACGGTGTATGCCGTACACTCAGTTAGTCCTATTGATGCGAAACAGCAGTCCATAAAACTTTCCTATACTGTGTAAGCTGAGTCCCACGAGGCTGTGGGTGTTTGAAGTGCACATCCCTCAGTGTGTGCGCTGATGCGAAAAGAATGTAAACAACCAATGACATTACACAGTTGAATTTTTACTACTGCTAGGTTGTGTGAAATTGCTGGTTTTTGAAGGGAATATATTGATAGTGTATTTATTTAGTGATGCTAAGCGTTTGTTGAGGATATAAATAAATTATTGAAGAGGTAAGTAGTCCATTACTAGCTCGGAGATGTTCTGGTCAGAAAAAACAACCGGGGTATGGTTCGAACCCACGACCAAAAAAATTTATAATATACAGACGTTTACATAATGGGTTTTGAGAAAAATAAATAAATAATAAAATCAGGCCTTGTAAAAAAACTGCCCCCCTCTGACGACCAATTGACAGAGCTTAAATTTGGGATGTTTTCTCACATACACTTACACTACTTTCGGTCGGTCAGTTGTTGTTGCTCTTTCTATGCTTGCGTATTAAGTTCAACCCTATGCGGACGTTATGACAAGTTTTTTTTCGAAATTGACTACCCCCCTTAAAGTAACTTAAGACATTTATTGTCAGTTGTCAGTTTGAGCATGTCGTCAGGGATATCTTTTGGGATGAAAATGTTGTAACTTAATAGAAATTATATGTTTATCTTCCGTTGTTTTGAAATGATGATATTGATGGCCTCTTGAAAATAAGATTTGTATAATTATTGTATTTCTTTGTACAAAACTTAGGAGTTTACCATCTGAAAATAAAGAATGTATTATTGTTGTTATTATTATGGACTAATCTCACGAGACGAAGCAAAATGGCGGCCCCACACTTTGAGCCTTAGTTTTAAATTGGTTTGGCCCTCCACCAGTTTTAGGAGAAAGTTTACGGCAGTGCTGTTATATCATTATGTTGTTGTTGCTGTTTTATTCATCATAAAGTTTCATTTAGATGTATTGAATAATGCGAACATTCCCTTTAATACAATGCGCTTTCTTTTATTCCCTGTCTTTTTGGAAATAACGTGTGTGCTAAAAATAGCGCGCTACAAATAGTTCAGTGTTTCAATACAGCAGACGATATATTTTACCTATTGCAGCTGATAAAGGTAAAACATGCTGTATTGACCGTTTCGGCGACTATGTCGTTAAAACCTTGTTCGGGGCTATCTGCGGACCTTTGGTACAAGATCCCCGTTTAACAAGTTTTAAAACTTTTTCACGTCTTAAAAGGGTAGTGGGATAGAATCGACATGGCGGCCCCTATCGTGTTAGGTAGAAACCCCGCAATAAGGTTAGATTGGGTAAATTAGGCCTAAAAAGATAACTGAGCCAGAACCCCCATCATATATACTACTTTCGTGTTCTAGCATTGTCACACTTACTGCGTGATGATATAAAGTTATTTGTACGCAGTTGATATCAAAGAATAAAAATATATGACAAACTCCTATGATCATTGCAACATATAAACACATTTGCAATTCACATGACAAATGTATTCACATGCATGTCAAATATAAAAATAAGTATAAAGCTGTGGTGAGTCATTTAATAAAAGAGCAATCCCGAAAGTAACCGTCGTGGATATATATATATACACAGCGCCAGATACATATGCTGAAGTCTAAAAGTGACCAAAGCTTGCCGATACTGTCAGATGCTTAACTCGTCTTGATAAAAATGAACGTCAGATACAAAATTGACCAATCTTAATGATCTTAACCCAGAAGCTTTTGTGTGGCAGGATAATGTTCAAGATACTGACTGCGTCACTTGGAGCATGCTGGTTTTATGTAGTTTTATTGTAACGACTGGTGTTATTTGTTTTAAAAAGGAGTATATCCTACATTCAGACCTTAAATAATTTTAAACCTGCACTGTTTATTTCAGTTGGATTACAGACGGACCAATTGTCGGATAATTTGCTTTTGATTTATTTTAAAGTGCGAAAACCCATTTCATACAATTTCTGAAGCCTCTATTTTATGTCTGGCTAAAATCTTTATACTTGTCAATTACATTTAAATGCGTAATTTCATTATTTACACACACATCTATGTCTCTCTCTCTCTCTCTCTCTCTCTTTGTCTCTCTCTTTGTCTCTCTCTCTCTCTCTCTTCTCGCTCTCTCTCTCTTGTATGACACATGCGACGTATGGTATTTTGCTAGGAAAAAAAGACCAAGTGCTTAGCTTATTGTTTTGCAAGTTTATATCCTATACAGCAATCATGATCGACCAATGTAAATAGTGTGGTAATTTCTTTTCAGTGACGTCACTTGTTGACCACTCAATTATATAATGTCATGGAATGCGTGAACTCCGCTACAATTTAAATAACAATTTATGACAATATAACACTTACCTTTTAAGTATGAACAGCCATTTTTCCTGGGTGTTTCTCTTCTTGGAAAAAATATGAAGATTTCATAAGCGTTGCCTTTTATTACATTGTTTATTGTGAAAGCGTATGCATTTGTAATTGCTTACAATGTGTTGCTAATTGTACATGTTTTGACTAAAATGAAATATCTACTCGACATGAACATGTACTTATTACTTAATTTTCCTCTTGTTTTTAGTTTCTTCACGTTTGTGCATTTAAGTGTATGTGTTCACGATGATATTCAATCAATATATATTACTAACCGTATGAGTAGATCGTTATTAGATCTTGCCTTTACAAGATCTGATTTAGCAAACGCTCTTTTAGAAGCTAGTTAGTTTTATTTTTACCTACATAACACATACTTTATATGTATAAATTTGTCATCTCTCTTTTTCCTACTTTTACCTCCTTCTTTTTTTTATTCCAAGTTCGAGCGCATTTGAGCGGGCGTGTTTATGCTGTTGAGTTTGTGCATGAGTGTTTGAGAGCGTATGTTGTGTGTTAGCCCTCTCTTGTCTAAACGCATTATGCATGTTTTGTTCGTGTTCATCAGATTAGTTACGACATGTGCCCGTTCAATGATCAACAAGTGCCTATATTGCAATTGTAATTAATAATCAATCAAATATTTATGTTCCATGTATATATATAACCATTAATATGTATCTTTTTTATAATATGTGTGTTTAATATATTGTACTCTTGTGAACAAAAGTAGAAAATAACGACACATATCTAGTTTTGGACAAAGCTGTCTCTCAGGCACAAATCCTACAAATGTGTTGTCGTATCTTCAAATAAGACTTAGCCTATGTTTAAATCCCAATTATGTTACATGTGCGGAGATGAATTTTGACATAAAAACCGTAATGTATCTTTCAGAATACCATAGTACAATCACGCCAATAATTATAAGAAATGTACAGTCATAATGATATACAATATATTTTTGAAATGCCAAGCAGACACAAATTTAAGCAACATGGCATTTGTTTAGAATAAGATATTTTGCCTAATGACATTCTACCAGATCTTAAAGTATATTAAGTACTAATGTATAAATAACACTGATACTAAACAGACAAATTGATCACAGCATAAACAAATTAATTATTGCCAGGAGAAATGTTGCTTTTACAACAATTTTACTCAGTACATTTTGATTCAAGCAAGCATTGTTTAGGACATATTTATATTTTCAGAATATATTTTTCTTTACAAATCAGTATACTCTGTAAACGCTTGTAATACCAGCAAGGAATTAACACCACTCATTACTCTGCAAAAAGTGACAGCAAGTTGTTTTATTTGTTATAAATCATACAGGGAACTCGCATCATTCTATATTGGCCAGAGCAATGTTCTTTACATTTCTGCATGTACTCTGCAAGTCCTCGTTTGTGTTATAATTTGTATTATTGATTGTCAGACTTGTTCTCGTTCAACGTCCCTTTTTTCGTAGAAGATTTTGTAGAAGCTGTGAATCCGACTGACAATGAATTAATTTAATTATGATTTTCTTGTCTTTCTTAATATAACTTTGGTTACATTGCAATACACAATGGATAGGAAACGCTTAACTAAGTGAATGCTCTTTGCCCTAGAAAATGATATTCTTGAAAAGAAGCTTTTCTATCGCCGATTGAAATTCAAACACCTTCACTAATTTCTGTTGCACAATAACCATCTTATCTGATGCCACTGTTTTTTCATGCCCTTGTATGATGTTGGTGCAAATTATCGACCGCTAGTTGGTAACATGAACTGACCAACACGGTTACTGATGGGTGTGGTTACAGCATTTTGTCATTAATGGCTATAACTCCTGAAGAAATCTCGTTCGTCACACATCCTATTTAATAAATTAGAAATAGTATAATGTGACAAAACACAGAGACGAGACCTAACACATAAAAATAAAAACCAGCAGTTACCGCCTTGGAACGGTCAGTCGGCACTTTCAAACAATATCAGACATATTTCCTCACATCACAATAACACTTTTTTAATAGGGCCAGACCGAATTCTTTTAACCACCCAATACGCATATATCGTTCATGTAATTTCTGACAAGAAGAGTTTCATAGTTTATATCTATGGATATGGAACGTGTAACACTCGAAGCGTTAGATGCCGACACCGGAAGATACGCGATCACAACAACTTATCCGGAGCATACGCTTAGGTGAACTAACTAGCTCTGGAAAAGTTTACCTAGTATTGTCATAAATGACAGATCAAATTTGGTATTAACACAGCCAAAATTCATATTTTTTTAAGTAAGACTTATAAATCACAGTTTGTTAACACTTTAGAATGAAGAAATTGTAAAAAAAGTATTATTACCTTGGTGTCATTTTTCCAGTCATAAAACTTACTAACACAAGAAAACATGTATTTGATCAAGCAAAGAAGGCTATCCAAAACTATAGGTTAGAATACAAACTTAGCAATTGACGTGATATTAAATAGTTTAGATCATACCGTTGATTTCTCTTATATCGCCTCGAGATCTTACCTTATATACATTCCAGCTAACTACGACGTTTGGGAAACAGAGGTCTTAGTTATATATAATCTTAGATTTGTGTACCCATTTAGGGAAAGCGAATATAACAATTATATTTAAACTCTTTATTTCAAACCGTTTCTACTATTGGCCTTCTTCAGTTGATAATATCAAAACAAGTCAACATTTTCTTTGTTCAATTTGCAAATACAGAAAATAATTATTAATGTGTGTATGATGACATTGACGTCCGACGTCACGTCATTCCCAAAGATGCATTTTGCGCCAAATTTCTAAGCAAAATATTATGGTAAATTACATGATGACATTTTTTTTAAGTTACGTTTGAACTTATGATGAGGATGGGATGATGCTGATATGGTGATGATGATGATGATCTTATTATGAAGATGATGATGTGGTGATGTTGATGTGATGATGTTGATGGGATGATGATGATGACGATGATGATGATGATGATGATGATGATGATGATGATGATGATGATGATGATATAAAATTGATGATGTGACGATGTTGATGTTATTATGAACAATTTCAAGTTTTGAAAAGACGTCAGAACTGTTACTGAGACCCCTAATCGTGTTCAACGTATATAAAGCATTCCATAAAATTTAAGATGTATTGTGACCTTTTGCTGCAAAGCTATTTCATACTTCTATGATATTTTAAAACAATAAAATCATTGCCATGGAACAAGTTTGAAAACGCATTAGTGAAATCTGTGTTCTAACATCTTCCACTCTATAAGGGACTCTTCCAAATCTTGAAAGTTTGGATATGTAACAACCAAAGATACTGCACCAGTAGAATCACCATCACGATATGAATAATCACAGTATTAAAGTTGAACTCATCTAACTTATCTTAGATTTGAATGTTGACGTTGTCATTGAAAATAGTGATTTCAATTTCTAAAAACTCCACGGTTTATACATCTATATATTTGTTCTTTCAAGAAGAACGACTCATTTCGAAGGTACAGCACAACAATTCCTTACCGGTTGCTATATGTAAATTCCCATAATTCTTTTTTGTCAGTCTGATGCCACTGGAACTGAATATTATTACCTATTTGTCTGAAAATTATTGTTGAACGCAAATAACAAGTTGCAGCAAACCCAAACAACAAATGTTTGTAATGTCTCGAAACTCAGTGCGTGTGATTTAAACATCTCAAACATGTGTTTACATTTTATTTAAAGACACTCGTGGCGGCCTTATATGTATAAATAGCGGTTTGAGGACACATAGTGGTAGGATAAAAAAGCCTGTGATAATTTCACATTGATTACAATGTTAAGTTTATTTCAATTTATTGTGTGCAGTGTCAACACAATGTAGGCAAAACATTGTAACCTAAGACTACGAATTGCATATTCTCGTCAGGATGTCTTCCTGATGAGACAGGACTTCCTTCCAGATATCATCCACAAAATAGGTTTCAATTGATAGGACATTAATGTGACAACTAATTTATGATAACAACAGATTATTTGTATATAAAATTATTATATGTGTTAAATATTACTGATGCAAAGAAAATAGTGTTCACTTTAAGCAGTTGACGGTGAATTAAAGTGTTTACAACATAATATATTACTTTAAAACGTTAATAGCTTACATTAAATGTGAATCATAATCATATGCATGGGTAAGACAGATTTCATTCTGACAATATATAGACAAAAGTACCCGTATAAGTTCCTCCTTTGATGTATCATATAAAAGCACGAGAATTTGGAGGACCAAGAGTGATAAGTGCTGAATCGAACCCAAGACTGAATTATTTTTTAATTTATTATCCATGAGAAAATGTGTCAAAATGCGTCAACTGTTACGCCGATTAGTTGTTATCTTCGTGGAATAGTATGTCCTTATTGGTCGTTGAATCAAAATAAAACAACACACGTTTGTATCTTTTAATATCCTCAAGGAATATCATTTGTACACTTAAATGGAGATCGGAGGCATCATTGTATTTTAAAGGTGATGTATGTATAGAGCAAATGTTTGCTCAAATTAAAATTTAAAGCACTTCTCTGTAACAAATAAAATGTTAGAATCAGATATTGTTAAACTTCATGAGAATATAGATATTGTAAAAGTAATCAAATAGTGAGTCAAAACAGGTAACCGAGATCACCGGTTTCCTTGGTAATGTTGTATGTGTGTATGTGTGTGTGTATGTGTGTGTGTGTATGTGTGTGTGTGTGTATGTGTGTGTATGTGTGTGTGTGTGTGTGTGTATGTGTGTTCATGTGTATGTGTGTGTGGTGTATGTGGTGGTGTGTATGTGTGTGTATGGTGTTATTGTGTGTCATGTGTGTGTATGTGTGTGTGTGTGTATGTGTGTGTATGTGTGTGTGTGTATGTTGTGTGTATGTGTATGTGTGTGTATGTGTGTGTACTGTGTGGTTGTGTGTATGTGTGTGTATGTGGTGTGTGTATTGTGTGTGTCTGTGTGTGTGTCTGTGTGTGTGTGTCTGTGTGTGTGTCTGTGTGTGTGTGTCTGTGTGTGTGTGTGTCTGTGTGTGTCTGTGTGTGTCTGTGTGTGTCTGTGTGCTTGTGTGTCTGTGTGTCTGTGTGTGTCTGTGTGTGTGTGTCTGTTGTGTGTTTGTGTCTGTGTGTGTCTGTGTGTCTGTGTGTGTTGTGTGTGTCTGTGTGTCTGTGTGTGTCTGTGGTGTCTGTTGTGTGTCTGTGTGTGTCTGTGTGTGTCTGTTGTCTGTGTGTGTGTCGGTGTTGTGTGCTGTTGTGGTTGTGTGTCTGTGTGTGTCTGTGTGTCTGTGTGTGTGTGTGTGTGTCTGTGTGTGTCTTGTGTGTCTGTGTGTGTGTCTGTGTGTGTGCCTGTGTGTGTCTGTGTGTGTGTATGTGTGTGTCTGTCTTGTGTGTGTGTCTTGTGTGTGTCTGTGTGTGTGTCTGTCTGTGTCTGTGTGGGTCTGTCTGTGTCTAGTGTGTGGGTATGTATGTGTATGTGTTGTATGTGGTGTGTGTTATGTGTGTGTGTATTGTGTTGCGTGTATGAGGTGTTTGTATTTGTGTGTATGTGGGTATGTTGTGGGGTATGTATGTGTGTGTCTGTATGTGTGTGTTTATGTATGGTGTTGTGCTGTGTGTATGTGTGTGTAGTGGTGCGTGTCGGTGTGTGTTCTGTGTGGTGTGTATGTGTGTGAGTATGTGTGTGTGTATGTGTGTGTGTGTATGTGTGTGTGTGTTTTTGTGTGTGTATGTGTGTGCGTGTGTGTATGTGTCTGTGTATGTGTGTGAGTATGTGTGTGTGTATGTGTGTGTGTGTATGTGTTGTGCGTGTTTTTGTGTGTGTATGTGTGTGTGTGTATGTGTGTGTGTGTTTTTGTGTGTGTATGTGTGTGCGTGTGTATGTGTGTGTGTGTGCGTGCTTGTATGTGTGTGTGTATGTGTGTGTGTATGTGTGTGTATGTGTGTGTATATGTGTTTGTGTGTGTGTGTGTGTGCGTGCGTGCGTGCGTGCGTGCGTGTGTAAATGGTGGAAGTAATTATTATTATAAAGAAATAATGTTCAACTCCGCAGTTTTGTTTTATTTATACAATGTATATATTTTGCTTTGTGTTTATTTAATAGTAATAACGGTCGGAAGTAAAACAAAAAGTGTTAAACGTCATGCTGCAACGTTAGATTTAATTTACATAACATGTGTAAGGACATACGATTCGGCACCGAATTTCTCAACTCAGAACTCTCGACAATAATGACTTACCAATTTTTACGAGAGATTGTTTATGTTAAAATATTTGTATTAGCCATTCAACGTTTTATGCTGTGTACTAATATATGTAATCAACAACGATCATATGTTATATGATTGAGTATTTATTGAGTGTACTCAAATGTGAATAAAACTGTAATCAAATTATATTGCATGGTACCAATTGACTGTTTTTCGAATAAAGATTAATCAACATCTTTCAGACAGTTAAATTTCAATTACAAATTTAAAAACAATATATAGACTGCGGCACAATCTACTTGCATAAACATGATTTTTGGAACAGTAACTTTTGTAATATATATATATATGGATATTTATCCCCAAGATAGATAGATAGATAGATATCTATATTATTAATTTCCTTAATAAAGACGAGTAAGAATGTGCAAAAAGAAAAACGAATAGTTAGCGCCCTGGAACGGTCGGTCTGCAAAAGATCCAACTGCGGTCCTTAAAACTCAATCTTAAAGAATTACAACCTATATTCTTGTGTATATGTTCTAGTTCTTTACATCATTTATGTTTGCAGTTGATATGTATGCTTATTCTAGTCAGTCTTTGACAGGAACATTAAACCAAGAGTATATAACTATTTATATTAAATAAAACAATATTAACAACTAATTACTGTACATAAAAGTATGCTAGACCATAAAAAGTAGTTGAAGTTGTTACTCGAGCTTAAGCTTTAAGACACAATTAGCATAACTATCATATTGACATTAGTCTAACACTATCAATATTTTACCTCTATAAACAAAGAAGCATTCTGCCGTAATAAAATAAACGATTTATCACGTCATAAATCAGGACTATTTTACTGCAATAGAATGGCGGTTCTGTTTACTGTCCCTACCCATTTTCGTAATGGTGACCAAGCAGACATGTTTACGTTCAAATGACGTTCACCCGAAACTTTACCTTATCTTGGAAATAACGTTTCTGTATCTACTTAAATTTGTCGTTACTAATAGCATAAGTAGTAATCTACGAAAAAAATAAGTAAATACAGTAAGAACTTTCGTCGGCTGTTGATATTCCTTTAGAAACAAAAGAAGTACACGGGGTTGAAACAGAACAGACAAAACAGGGGAAACAAGATAACGTTGCGTAAATTGAATTGAGCATGTGCGTCCCGTAAGTCAACATTTCTTGCAGAACGTGTTATAATGGAAACAGAGTTTAAGTTTGAATGACCTACCCCCCCCCCCCCCCCCCCCCCCCCCAATATATCATGATTTCTCGGTCAGAGGACAAAATGTAATCACTCGTGCCTACAGCATTCGTGATTAATGTGCATATGAACTCGAAACCGTGATATATTGGGCGTTAGATCAGGGAAACGTAATATCTCTTTTTCTAAATATACCAATATATCACTAATGAAGAACAAGAAATAAGTAATGATTGCTAATATTTAAACGTTTAATGTACGCTTCTGTTAGAAATGTCCCGGTAGATTTATAGAGTATCTTACAACATTGTCTATATATTACTGACGCAATGTAATAGTGCAACAAAGAAATATCTCTAATTAAATTGTGCCAAACTAAAGTATGCAAATATTATCAAAGCTTTAATACACAAACATGATGTTTAATTAATTTCAGCTTACAATAAAGATTACTTAATAGTCTAGAATTACAACAATATTTATATGAATAAAATAACATGTGGATAACTTATCTAAAAGAAATATCCGACAATAACACGATTTTATCCCAACAAGGTTCTTCCTCTTAATTTGAGCTTATACTTACTGTCCGAGACATTGGACATTTATATAACGTACCTGCGGAAATTGCTGTATCATGGTGACTATTCGAAAATAAGAGACATGGGACACTTTATATGTTCTCATGGAATATAGAACTTACAGAACTAGATTTTGTGAAGGTGGACGGCTGTTAAAACTAAGCAAGTTTTGTCAGTCAATATTGATATCTTATGACAGTAAAGTGATGTTTTATCTGTCAATAGTATCATTGGTCATTACTTAATGATTCAGTAAAAAAACATGAAATATGACGCCCCCCACCCCAAGACCAAAAGAAAAACAAGAAAGAACAGATCCGGGACCATGACATTACACAACAAAGACGTGTGTTCAGGATTCATAAAGTTGTAGAACCTCTGTAGTGTGATATTGAACGAGGATGCATTTTGAGGTCTATACCAGATCTGCTTAACATTACATTAGTCTTAATTTAAGTATATATTTGCTATAGTTTATACCCAGTGCATTTACAGGAACGTAAAATAAATTACTGTTTACGTTTAAGCACTTAATTAACCATGTGATTTCCTTTAAGAGATTTTAAAATAATACTTAAATTAAATGCAAGTAAGGTTAATTACAACTATTTTAAGGTCCCAGGAGTAGGTGTACAAATGTTGTTTTCTTTCACCATTGTTACTTTTTATTCACCTTACAATAAATCTTATACATGCAGTGAACCTAAATTGTTATTGACAAGACAAACTTAATTCGAATATTTTGCAAATTCCTTCGATTACATCATCATTATTCCTAGGTAAGTAATCATATATCTTCGGCATCTATGTAATAAGTTTTGTAGCCACTTTGTTTTATCCTAGAAATCGCTTGTTAATTTTTTTTAAGATATTTGTCTAAACCACTTTTCTATTTATTGTCTGGGCATACAACCAGTCTCGATATAGTAGCCTTTTTTTCCGTTATACCTTTAAACCATTTATTCGGTGTTCTGTTAAAATCTCATTGCTATAGGAGATGTGTAGATCTAGGAACTGGCAATTATTATTATACAGTAGAAAATGTGTTTTAATATGTGTATTGTTTATCGGCAGTTGTTTAATTTATTGTTAAAAGATAGTTCAAACAATGCACTATATTCTTTGCAAACAATTTTCTTGTGCATTCTATTCTGCACAAGAATTTCCTGTTAATTCAGACTACTTTCTCGTGCATTCACACGGTTTTCTTGCGTGTGTTCACACTATACAATATTTTGTTAGTCAATGAAATGCAATAACCTCTAAGAAAACATACACGGTCAGTGAAAAAAACGACGAACACAAAATTACAATTCTGTACATATCTCTCCTAGATTCTACCAACGTGTGATTGCCCCAATGACAGAATTATATGAGAAGTTCTGATCTGGAATACAAGAGTTCAAAACCCGTCCCTTACTAAAGAAGCGGAGCTGCAGAAAGGTTAATTAATCTATTTAACATGTTTACATATTATTTCATATATCATTGCATATAGGACTACCAGTTGATCGCAATAAGTATACACTGTACACCTAATATGGTAAAATCTGTATCGCAGATATACTTGTTGTATATTTTAATTATTTGGAAACAATGTTTACATGTATTCTGGGCACAGGCAGCTACGTGCTTCTTTTAATGTAACAATATTACATTTAATCGACTCACAGCTTACCATCAATTGACCAGTCGTTTCATTAATATTCAGCAGAAAAGTGTCATATTGACCGAGGCAGTGGCGATGTCAACATGTGTTTCCCAGTGAACATCAAGCCATATTACGTAGCTCAATAATCAATAAATGATGTATTAAATGATGAAGTCGTTTTAAGTTTTGGCTTCATATTCATCTTCTCTACACACACTTGTACCACAAATGAATATACAAAGGTCTATAATGGCATTTTATTTTTTTTTTAAATTCGACACATGCGAATCACTACTATATAGCATCAAAGCGTCACAACTACCACTTGCACAATAATTACTGTCAGTTTCCGTTGAACTGCATTGTTTAGTTGACAGTGCGTGTTTTTCGCTTTTGATAGACACGTGTGCCGAGCTTTGAATTAATTTCGTACTTGAGTGAATGTAAACCTCTGCAGCAAACTTAAGTCAAAAAGGGCGAAAAAGTTTAAACAGAAACATGCACGTCAAAAAGTGTATCATGTTTTAAACCTGAAACCTAAAGTGTTAGGAATCAATTAGCTTCAGGTACTTTATGCAAGTATTTATTAAGAATTGTCTCCGACCGGTCCATCTGATTATTGACGGTTCGCTTAAAACGAATCTCAAACAAACAACGCATCAAATATAAACACCAATGTGGCACAAATGAAGCGTTTTTAACAGTTTTCTGACAAACAATGACTACTGGCGAAGCTCCTGGTGGTGCTGCTGATGACAATTGCGATGATGATGACGATAATGATTTTGACAATGTAAATGATGATGATGATGATGATGATGATGATGATGATGATGATGATGATGACGAAATAAGTAGCAAGGCGTATTGACGGGTGCTTTTTAACACGACCCAAGTTCACATAAATGAAATGATCGACATAGCAATGTTTCTAATAGCAGTGTAAAATTAAGCTTTAAATAGTTCTATATGTGAGCCTGTACGTCTGTTTACTGAATGACTGCACGTATATTTGCCAGTTATATAAGGTATAGGTATACATAAGAAACTAACTGCAATTAAATATGACGATTCTATGTTTCAAATGTAAATGTCTACTTAGCTTAAACTATTTTCATTTTGATTTATGTTCTCAAATGCTGCCTAACTGTCAATGGTATTTTAAACACTGCATAAACATGTAACAAGTACTGTTAAACTGTACTCAGTTCAGTATCTAAAGTTTGCATTGTTCTGTTTTGCAGGTGCTTAATATGGAATTGACAACTTTCGTTCTGGGGATATCAAGCTTCGCTTGGGTTATTGTGAGTAAGTGAATGAAATGTCTTAGACAGCCGACATATTTATCATCCCATAAAAAGTGCAATTGAATAAATATTCGTTGTCTTGTTTGAAAAACCGTTCTGTTATCAATTCAAGCTTTATCTGTTTCAATTCGACAGCCCATTTAAGCACTGCCATCAATCTTCAAAATTGAAAAAAAAACAGGTATCAATCAATTATCATTAAGAAAATGTCTTATCTATCTGAAGAGTATCAAATTATTAGACATAAATTGTTGTTTTTGTTCTTTTTGTTAAGGGCCAAATCTAGAAGGTCGCTTTTTGTTGGGAGAGATTAAGATTAGATTGACATCTCTTTTAACGGGAGGGATATTGTCTACCCTGACAAATCTACGGGACGAATTTTGTCCGCCTTGGATAAAAATACGAATGCGATTTTTTCCGTCTACAAGAGGAATTATGTGGGAATGATAAGGTTCATTCCTTTAAACAAACGTACCAAAATAGTACCTTGTAACGAGTTGTTGTGTTATTGTTGCATGTGTGAGCAATGCCTGTCTGTAACAGGATTTAACATTAATTGAAAGAAGTTCTATACTATGTGTAAAGTGACTATGTTATGAAGGTAGTTGCCGTTTTGTATAAATAATGTAATATTAAGAGTATTTGTCAAATAGTTTGTACAGGCACGGCAACCCTGAGCTTACCGAACTTTACCAACTGTGGCGACCAGGCTGCCTTGATGTGTACATCTACTGCCTATAGTTGCGACGTTTTCAAATTCGTCAGAGAGGATGTAACTATATATAACCAAGCTGGCCCAACAACTGGAGCTGACCAAGCAAGGTACTCTGCTACTGTTACATCCGCCAATCAGGCACAGCTCACCATCAGCAATATACAACTCTCGGATGCTGTGGCGTACACGTGTAATTGTGGATTTGATGGAATTTCAGCTAAACAAACACTTCGATATGAGTGTAAGTTATTAAGTAACTCAGACGTACACTCGGTATTTCTGGTATATTGTTTAGTAAGTAGTGTCCTGACGATCAATTGTGTGTGCTGCAACAATGCAACAATGAGCAAATTAAAAAACATATCTTTCTTCTTGCCCGATAAGGTATTAAAGTTGACAATATGATGGCTCATTGCAATTCCCCAATTAACACGTTGCTGTTGTACTACCGTTATACACAATTGGTGCACACAGCTAAGCATTTATTCACACTCGTCGTCATTCTTTTTGTTCACATCTCTGTTACCGTATCATGTCTTCAATTACATATTTACCCATAATACATTCAATTTTATCCTTTTACTTAGTTGGAATAATATGTTCTCTTAAATGATCCACACAAAATAAACAGTAATCAATCGTAACGCATATAAATGGTGTTGTATATGTTGCTGCTGTTATTATTTCTAATGTGCTTGTTGTTGTTGTATCGCATCTACACGACAATCGTCATATTAACGATGACCGGATAATTTATTAGAGTAAGAAGGAGATCTATTTGTTTGAGTAAAAACACCTGCGCACTGACAGTTGGAAAACCTCCCTCTATACGTTGGTACACGTTGGTTTATAAAATGGCATGTTAATTTCACTGCTGTCAAGCAAATAAGATACGTTTAGAGATATTCCGTTTTATTTTTTTGGTATTCCCCAAATCTATGGGGTTTGGTGTGTAGAAATGTCCGCCCCTTCCAAAATAGTAAGGGGCAAAAGTTCTCCAGAATTTTTTTTGAATGCCCCATCGAAACATTTTTGGGACTGACTGAGTCTCTTCCAATAAATAATCAACGATTAAATTTATTAGTCTAATTCTAAATGCATGTCATTTTATTTTTTCATAAACATTCTTATACTATGGAGGACAATACTGTTTTATGGTTTTTGTTAGTTTTTGAAATACATCACAGCGACCAATAATGATTATATAGAGACATTCAGCTATTATGGTGGAAGAACACCCCAGACAATGCCTGGGTAGAACCATTGGTGTTCCGTAGGTCAGCTGAATATCCTTCCCACATACATTCATTCGCGCCAAGAGTCTAAGCAGTCAGATGAGTTATAACTTGACCATTCTAACACTACGCCATGGGCGCCCCAGGTTTTATGTTTATGTTGTTTATCTTTTGTTAGAAATTGGTCTACAAAATGAAACGCACAAAAAGGTAAATGCTTATTAGATTGTTGTTTAATAATTTTAAATCTAGTAGCCAAAGAAAACATTATAGGTTGTGGGTTGAGATCCATAGCTACTGTACTGCAGTTGAGCTTTTCTCATCTGTTTTGAAGTTCTAGACACTCATGTTACCTCGGTCATATGGTGCTAATGTAAAATGTGCCAAATATGACTATAAACATAGATAACCAGTTCAATTTGTTACAGACTGAATTTGGTGTGCTATGGATAACAGAGAGATACATTTTACATATGTTTACATTTAATGACCAGTAATAACGACTTAAATGAGCCCTAAAGTTCATATTTGGAGCAATACATACAAAGTAAATGAGCTTATATACGAAACAATATCGGTACGAAATAACATTGTAATGACCGAAAATAATCAGCAAAGACAGCATGAACCAACAATTCGGGAACATTTCTTAAGTATTAAAGTGTTGATAGTATTAAAGTGTTGATAATTATTTTTTATTAAGAATATTTAATGAATGATTGATTAGGATGATCATGTGTTTATTAAATCTGTTATGTTATTTAATGATGTAAATCTTGGCCCGAGGTATTGAACTTTATGTAAGTTCGGAAAGAAACGAATATATATATTTAGAGCATTTACTTGTTATATTATTAGGTATTTTGAGCTATATTTTTTATTTATTATGATGCTATAAATCTAACTTACTTATTCGTCATTGTATTTAAACGTAAGACAGGAAGGTCTTCCAGGTCATCTGCTTTGGCGATTGTTCAGACACTATTACGCGGTCTTCCTTAACCCCATCAACTGGACGTCGCTATAGTGACCATAATTGTGAAACTGTAATGAACTTCTAACACTAACCCAAAGAAAGAACTTAAAATTAAAAAAGATATTTGTTTATGTAATTTATGTAAAAATATCAATTTATATATTAACGACTCTCACATTTGTAAAAGCTTTCATGATGAAAGATACAATCTTTATTGATATTGTGTATTAAAAAGACTTTAATTTGTATTAAAGGCAAGGCTGTCTCATCAACTGCAGCGGTAACCTCAAGCAAGATGCTCAAAATAACAATGGACAGGCTCTACCCACAGCCGTTTACTATCGTTACATCGCTGGTAGGTGTTTGATATGTATATATGTATATATCTACAATGTTTGATCGCCGCCTCTAATATTTGCCATGCCAAATGGTATACAACTACCGTCACTCATCTGCAGGTTTTATGTTAAACTGCAAATATGTTTACCATAGAAAGAAGGTTAACTTGTATACAATATGTGAATTTAAAAAAGAATCGAAACAAACTAAAATAAGCATTATAAAATATGTTGAATGATGATATTGCAATTTTAAAAATAGAAATTGATAGCCCTAAATCGTCGGTTTTACCTGTATCAAGTATCTGTCAGTATTTCAATGTATAACCTTGACATTTATATACCATGAACAGGTTTTAAATAGACACTTTTTGATTTTACCATTCTCCTTTAAGATCAATCCTACCAGCCAGTTACCAGGCACGTTCACGTGTACGGCCAGTCCTACATACGCCTCCCATTTCACATGTACATGGAACTCGACAACATCTCTACCTGATGGTAACCATGGTTACACCATAACAGTCACCACATTAACACAGGCGTCTCCGGTGTCTGGATCCTTCAGGATAGGTACATACATTATTGTTTGTTGTCAGTGGTTATAAGATATTCGCAGTTTAGATCACCGTATGTATAGCGTATTGAATCGTATAACACACCTTTACAGCATATGGTTTTGATTATAAATGCTTGCTAGTAAATGTCAATCCAGATATGTAAGGATTTCTTTCTTAACCGTGTAACTGTAGAATGACAGAGACAAACGGTGTTGACCTAGATACAAATAAAATGTTTGACCTATAAGTTTCCGAGTCAGAACAAAACGTCAATACAATCGACGAATTTTCGATCAAGCATCGGACCCTGTGATTTACTTTTTTTTACAATATCACGATTATATTGTCAACTATTTTCTTAAATAAGAGTAATCTAATAGTATATTACGCGATATGAACGTAACGTATTTTAACCACCAGTACCCAAAACAATTTAAAAGCATGACAAAAATTTGTGAATAATATTTACAAATATTAATGTATCTTACCAATAAAAATGACATGCTGGGGTAGGCGACACCCTCAAAGTCGTGCAAAAAAGCAGACAGTTGTTAAAAAACGCATTCAGTAAAAAGAATGACCCCAAAACATAGGTAAAACATCAAAATCAAAGAGATAGTTATATTTTAAAAAGGTTAAAGTAAGTTTTCAATTTATTATTTGCGCCATTTTACTCACTGAGGACCCAATTTCAACCTAAAAATACACAATGTTCAACTTTTTTCTAGATTTTTTAATATGTTATGTGGAAGGTCTCTCAGAAACAAAAAAGTGGTTTCCTTTCTTTTGCAATTAGGTTGACCCCAACTTTGGGCAAGATTCACTGGACTGCTATCAGCCATGATCAATATTGATTCTCTCAGCCAACAGATAGCACAGTCATCATTCATGTAATAAAACTAGTACAGGAGGGCCTGTTAAGTAGCCAGCCAGTCAATGCCTATTTAGTGAGATATTAAATGAACTGATCTTGAGGATGTATAGAGGGTTTACAATTAACTAGTTTGTTCTCCGTCCTACATAGGTAGTCTAAAATCGAATCAGCGGGTACAGTGCGACTTCCATAGTTTATTCGTGTGTGTTTTTTTTATTGCCAACGGTGGGTTGGGCTTTGCAATCACGTACATTAAGCAGAGGATTGCATGCCATCTCAGAACACATTAATTCTTTTGACATGTGAAGTTTTAATGATTGACGCTATCGTTGATACTTAGTGTATGCATTTTAACAAGTTTAGCAAACCTTATTTTATATTGTTTTGGCATTAGCGAGCAACCGGTTTGCTCTTCATTGCTGTAAATTAAACATGTCTGATCGGGTGCCATTGTAAATACAAAAAATGCAAACGTTTAATTTGATTTGTAGATGTTTTAATGTTGTTTTGGTTTGGTACCCATATACACTTGCTTTACTTCTGCTGCTTTTTTAATGTAATAGGATGTACATGGGGAACCTTTTGTTGTATACATTTGTTTCAAAGTCGGCATCAACATAAATTACGAATGCCGACTATCGTTTTTAAATATATATTCGAATACAATAGACCATTGCTTACTATTTCCTCTTTTCATAACGTATAGTACTGTATTCAAATCATCACTTGTGTTACAGTTACAGCAGCGTCTCCATCGATCTCCAATCTGTCGACTATATCTAACAACCGTCAGGTCGTCCGTGGTGTACAAGACACTCCGTTGACCATCCAGTGTGTATCCCAGGGAGGGATACCTGCCCCTACACTAGCTTGGTACAAGGGCAGCACTAGTACATATCCACTGTCACAGTCATCGGATTCTGTACAGAATTCAGATGGCACATACACGGTGACATTAATCCACAGGTTTACACCAGGTAGAAGCGATGACATGACGCCATTTCTGTGTCGAGTGTTTTACCCTGGAGCTACAACTGGTGCTTCACCTGATCCGAGTCCTTCATCTGCAGTTTTGTACCTAGACTGTACGTTACACACTCGTTTCACTCTATCTCCAAAACACAAAATAAAATAACATGTCTATTAAGTGACTAGATATTACAATTTTACTCACAGACATCATCCTTTTCAAGTTTACACAGGATTTAGTTGGCCTTGTGATCCTTTACACAGGTGATACCAGATCGTTTTAATGTCTGATATGTTTGGTAGATAAGATTTAAGAAAAACAAAAATAATGTTTAGAAAGGACTAAAATGCACGAGTCCTTCAGTGAAACAGAAAATGGACTTTATCGGTGGCAATATATTAAGTACTAGTAAATACTCAAAGTCTTCACTATTCATTTAATAAAGATGCTTTAAACATATTGTATGCTTTTTAACATTTATTTAGCATTTTGACCGACTGAATCCATTGCATTTTATTTCCCGGTAAAAATATTTTAAGGTTTTTGTTGTGGTGGTTGTGATGTGATAATGATTTTGTTATGATTTATATACAGTAAAACCATATACGCCGACGGTATCACAGACCGGTAAGGCAGCATCTGGAGGAAGTATGACACTCCAATGTACATCAACCAATGGAAGACCTGCGCCTAGCATCACGTGGTTCTACCTTAATCAGACCTTGACTCCTACCTATACCTTGAGCATTGACCCGACGTCAGAGACATATACTGTGGTGTCCGTGTTACAGAAGCTAGTCAGTGCTGTGGATAACGGACAAACAGCTACGTGTAGAGTGTTTCATACATCACTTTCTGTACCCCTCCAATCGGTCATCAATGTGGACGTTAAATGTAAGAAAATAATTCCCCGCGTTTATTTTATGACTTTATAAGCTCTATCCGGTTGGTATTTCTACTACACAAATATATACATGTGCTCTAGTATATTTAATATACGAGGTTGATTTCAATTATAATGTCTCAAAGGCATGATTACATTGATTTTGTAATGGGAAAATCTGTTCTTTTATGCAGAGGAATATGTTTTTGATTAAATAGCGATACAAAGTGCATGATGATGAAGCTGTAACGAATTCGCAACAATTTGCTTATAAGAATCATGATGTTGTCATCTAAAGTTACTCGTTTCTGTTTAAAGTTATGACTTCATTCAAAACGCGACCAAAAGATAATACAAAAAAAGTGTTTGCTACCATTAACTTAAGAGTCATGTATGCTTGATCATTTTAATAATAAATAATCGTAGCAGCTATTTATGGAATGCAAAACATCTTGGGTATTTAAAAGATGATATTGCGTTAAAAAGGGCATATTAACTCATCACATAGTTATAGGAGTAACACTCGTCTAAGTAGTATAAATAGTAGTAGTAGTGGTAGTAGTAGTAGTAGTAGTAGTAGTAGTGGTAATAGTAGCAGTAGTGGTAGTAGTAGTAGTAGTAGTAGTAGTAGTAATAGTAGTAGTAGTGGTAATAGTAGCAGTAGTGGTAGAAGAAGTAGTAGTAGTAGTAGTAGTAGTAGAAGTAGTGGTAATAGTAGTAGTAGTAGTAGCAGTAGAAGTAGTAATAGTAGTAGTAGTAGTAGTAGTAGTAGTAGTAGTAGTAGTAGAAGTAGTGGTAATAGTAGCAGTAGTAGTAGTAGTAGTAGTAGTAGTAGTAGTAGAAGAAGTAGTAGTAGTAGTGGTAGTGGTAGTAGTAGTAGTAGTAGTAGTGGTAATAGTAGCAGTAGTGGTAGTAGTAGTAGTAGTAGTAGTAGTAGTAGTAGTAGTAGTAGTAGTCATAGTAGTAGTAAAGGTAATAGTAGCAGTAGTGGTAGAAGTAGTAGTAGTAGTAGTGGTAATAGTAGTAGTAGTAGTAGTAGTAGTAGTAGAAGTAGTAGTAGTAGTAGTAGTAGTAGTAGTAGTAGTAGTAGTAGTAGTAGTAATAGTAGTAGTAGTAGTGGTAATAGTAGCAGTATCAATCAATCTTTATTTCCTCCATTATTGGAGATTTGACATAATATGTGACGCGCTCTGAGAAAACGGGGCTTGTTGAGTTTTGACGTCATCGGTAGAAAACGTGAAAAAACGTCGCGCGAAATTTTGTGCCGTTATTACTTACCGCACATGAGTAACTAATTCATTAATTGGCCATAGTTAAGCTGTATTTTAATTCTTTAAACTAGCATTTTATACTGAAATTATAACATATTTCCAAAATATGCCTGAACGTTCACAAAATATTAGAAAACCAATAATTGTAAGTCAAATAAACAGTTTAAACGTGTACATGCACCAAAATAGTGATTATCTCAATACTCTCCCTTTATTGTAATTTGCCTGACGAATGAAATCTCACGGACGACCGTTGTAATGTAAAGTTGAAAACATTCAACATAGGCGGTTAGAGTCTAAATATGTCTTTATCTAAGTGTAAACGGTTAAAGACCATGTCTAGTAAATGCAGAAACAAAACACAGCAGCCATATCGTAAACTGTCTGGCATATAGAGTAAAAAATGTCTGATCAAAATGGTTGAAGAATGTTTCGGAACCCAGATGTTTCGTCCCTGATGTTTCTCTACCTATGACCGTGAAGACACGATTGGGTGAATCGAAAGTTAAAAACTGGGGGTATGTAGATGTTTTGTGATTTTGGGCCAATGCTTTCATTTTAAATGCAAATGCATACATAAATTAAATAACATACAATTTCATTGATACGTTGTGTGTTTTATGTACACTGGTTTATGCTTGATTGGCATTTGAATGGCAGTGAAAAATTACAACAACAGTTGATTGATTAAAGGGCATTCTGTAAATAATGCCGTCGTTTACTGAATGAAACTATATGAGTAAAAACTTTTGCTTTATCTAGACGGAACAATTTTTATACTGTTCCGTAAAATAAACATTATTTATAAAACATCTTTGGTTCTACTCACAAAGAATGCAACTTAAAATACGTTTAAATACATAAGTAATGTTCAATTTAATTCATAGTTACATATGAAAACTGTACATGTTATATTACAGTTTGTGTTATTTGCTTCTGTAAGAAACTGCGCCCATTTTGCCATCTTAAGGATTAAAGGAACCCCTAAAGCTTAGAGGTATAGTCACCAATTTCTTACTCCTCTAACTGCTTAGCCTTTCACCATGTAGCTTCGAGACCTATTCAGGGCAAAGGACTTAATGTGGGAAGGTCCTCCAGCTGACTTGAGGGTGCGCCGGTGGTTCAACCCAGACATTTTGTCAGGGGTCTTTCTCCACCAAAAAAGCTGGGCATTGCTGTAATGATCATAACTGGTTGCTGCAATGTACTTTGACAACAAAACAAACAAACAAACCATCTTTCTTTTCAGACTCCAACTGACAGAATAACCATAATGAGAGAAGATGAAAATGAAAAAGCAGCAAATGTGTGATTTGTCCTCTTTCCCAAAACACAGACATCAGTTCAACAGCTTTCTGTAATCTGTTCATTACCAGTTGTAACCAGCTTAGAGACATTTCTACTGCTTATTTGTCAATTTGTAGCTCATTGCAGTTATTTTTAAATAAATATAAACTTTGTTTCACTTTTTTATTACCCTTTTCAATCTTAAGTAGAAAGAAAAAAGAACATTATGGAACCCATTTCAAATAACTGAACAAATAGCACAAATAATTAAACATTTAGCACAAATAATTAAACATTTAGTTATTAAAATAATTATATCATTATAAAAATTTATGTAACTCTTATATTCTAACAGTAAAAATACATGCATAATAACTGTCCATGTCATAGATACAACATAAAGAGTTTTTTTCTCCCAAAGTAAATAACTATTTGATTTAGAAAAAAAACAACAGAAACAATATAAGTGAATGCATTTTGAGATATAATTGATCAGGGATAAACAATAAAATAATCATTTAGTCATCCAGAGATGGTCTTAAAAAGATTAAGTGCTGCATTCACTGCAATATCATGAAATGGACACATGACATTATATCATAGTTTATCACACAAATGTAATAAATGTAACAATCACTGTATCACTATTCAAGAAGTAGATTTATTTAGGCTATGATCTAACCAACTGGTAACTGAACTTTATTCACATATAATTTAATCACACAATTCTTGGTTTAGCTCTGTTTGTTGTGGTATTTTCCTCTTGAGTTCTTCAGTGCTAGTGAGTGGTTTGGGTTTCACAGGTTTTGGACATGAACTGGTGTCATTCAAACAAAATGGCCTGATCTCATCATAGAGGTACCACTGTCTGGCCAGATCTAGTCCCTTGGGTTTAATTGCAAGAGGCATGTCTGAAGTGCTACATGTTACGCCCTTCTTCAGTAAGTAAATCTCCTGTTCTGGTGAATCAGATGCATACTCCTTTACAAAAACACTGCCAGGTTTATCAGCACACATTCGGAACTGGTGGTATTTCCGTATTGATGGTATTTTTCGGTATAGCTGTGACAAATGTCTGGACAATCAAAGAACAAAACCGGTTTATCAGGATCTTGTACTATTTGGGGGATGTTATGTCCATTTCTGGATGATCTCTCTACCACATTGGCAACTTGTCGCATTGTTTCTGCGGAACATTGTCTCCACTTTGCTTTGAACAAACCAAAATGCCAATCTGGGTGAAATTTGGTGTGTCCAGCTTCCATAAGGGAAAATTCTAGGCTGCTGTCATGGTTCGCCAGAGTCCATACCTGCAATCATAGAGATTATCTGAATAAGTATTTACTCATAATAAAAGAGTCACCAGGTCCAATCCCAGCCTGTGTCAAACAAATTTAATGATAGTTCCAAATCTATAGAATCTTTTAAATACATATCATGATCAATCAACTTACCTGACCCTTCAGCACAAATACCAAAGCATTGGCATTTCCTTGGGGTTTTAAAAAACATAGGCCCAACTTGCTGTGCATAATGTGGGTAGTGGACCTGCTGAGCAAAATCAAAGGAGTAATGCTGAACACCTGGCAGGGAACAGGGAATTTGTCCTGGAATATTAATAGGTGTATTAGAACACAATGCTTCTTTTGAAGATATGTAGGCTCTTTAGATTTTCAATTAAAATGTAACACTCAGCTGCAGTACATGACCATATTTGTAAATCTTCATCTACTTTTGTAAATTTTGTGAATTAAATACTTCTAAAATATTTACTTAATACTGCAATGTTTCCCAAAAACATTTAATTTATATGATATACATGATGCAAAGAAAAAACTTTATAAGGTGATATATTTTTACTAAACAAAAACATTAGTTTTACTTATTTACTAACCTCTTTTTCTTTGTTCTTCTGTCAATAATGAGTAAGCTATTCTTGAATTTTCACATTTTTGCCTGTAGTAATCTCTGTGTATTTTGGACTTTTCTAGATGGGACTTGTATTAATCTAACAAATTCTCCTTGTCATCTTCATTTAAATTACCACTTTTTGCCAGTTTGTATGACATTGACTGACACTTTGAACACAAGTCAGTAGCTGGTTTTGATAGTGCTATGTTTGGGCAGTGCTGGGTCCAAATTTTCTTAAATTGTGACAAGCTTACTGTTCTCAAACCTTGCTGTGCACATTCTTCTTTGAACTGTGTGTGTATGTCTGCTTTTGTTGCATCTGATGGCAAAACAACTTTATGGTCTCTATAATTAGGCAATCTCCCTGGTAGGGGAAGTCCATTAATGTTTGCATATGCACATAGAAAGTTGATAATATTCTCTATATCATTGACTTTGAGTGCATGTTTTGGTGTTCTGCCTTTATTCCCAAGTACTCTGGCTTTCAGTCCAGCTTTGTCAAGTGATGATGTTATGGCTGTTAATTTATTTTTGCTCAATGCATTACAGAATAGAAATGTGTTTCTGCACACCTGAATGCCAAACAAAAAATACTGTTGTGCTGCTCTCTCTCTGTCTTTTAACTTTTGCTTCTTTGATCTAGCCTCAGACCAGTGAGTTAAATGCTTTCTGTGGGCAGACAACTGAACTTTGACTGCAAGGTCCGGTTCATCTGAGGTCATTTCTTGACATTGTTGCCTAAAGTCAATAGCTTGTTCTATATCAATAATTGAACTGCATGGTTTGCCATGAATCTTGGAACAACCGCAGCCATAAGTCCTAAACTGCCTAACACACTCATTATCTTGTAGATCTAAATCACGCTGGTAGTCTACAGATAGTGCATTTATTTCCAAATGACCCTCGTCATCACTGCCAGAGCTAACTCCATCAACATTTTCTACATTGGAAAAATAAAGAATGTCTACATTTTCTAACTCTTTATCAAATTCAGTATCTTGGGACTGTATTAAGTTTTCTGGAATGGACGACTGTGAAGATATAAAGCTTGCATTAGATAATTGACTCATTATATTTGCACCATTTTAATATGTCAACGGTCGTATGTTATTTCGTTGTTATCGTCTGCCGAGTTGTTTACATCCGTTTACATGACAACGGTGCATCATATAATACTTACTAATGTAAAACTAATATTTTTCAAGGGAGATTAATCGTAAATGTATTCACGTGACATTAAAATAGCGAACTGGTTTTGTGAACTGGTCTGGTCTGCTCATATTACACCGTTCGTCGGCAGTGGTTATAACTGATGTTTATATTATCCTCTTTTTTTTTTTACTAAACTATGAATTATTAGCTAGAAATGATATTTGTGCGGTTCCATAATGTTATTATGTATTGTTCTCAGGTATAAATGTAAATCGTAACTTTTAACACTTTAATTGAAAGTAACACCGCGCGACGTTATTCACGTTCGAGGCATGACGTCAAATGCACGTATCTCGGCATTTAAAAGGATTTTGGTAGTGTTACAAAAACTGTCATATCTGAATAAGTAAGCGTCATATTAGAAACATATTTCCCCACAATACTCAGAAATGGACGGCGAATAAGAAAAGAAGAAAACCTCAATTTTGTTAAAAAACTTCAACAAGCCCGATTTTCTCGTGGCGAGTCACATATATATAACGTGGAATAAACACATATATACAAACATGTTATTACAAATAATGGCAATTAGATAATAAAAGTTTTATATATGAGGATGTACAACTGTCTACAAGTGTCACTAGTATGCATGCTTACAATTTTTTATTTTTAAATCGTTCTATTTGGAACATTTAGCAAACAAAATATTTGAGAGTTCATAGCACATCAATTATTATTTCCAAGCCTTATACACATTATTGTTACGAACATAGTGCGTTAAATTAGTGTTTCTGAATGCATATGCAGTCATGAACGAAACGGAACGATCTATGTAAGAATTCGTCATTGACTGTCTTTTCTATGAACGGTACGATAGGAGCTCCCAGTAGTCGAAGTGAAAAGTTTACATTGTCCTGGGAGATCAGTTGCGTAACAAAATCTGATCCAAAGTTCCACAAAGTATATTGTAGAAAGGCTCCCCGTAACTGTTCTGTTGAGTCACATTCACTAATACTATGAACTAGTCGATTATTATACAGCTTAAGGCACTTTTTACACTCAGTCACTTCCTTCTTTGTGGGTTCACACCACGCCTGTGAAACAGTTTTCATAATAGCTCTTGTGCAGCTGTACTTACATACAATATAAACAATGTACTGTTGCACCATGGGACACAATTTTTTAAAGTAATCAAATTCGTCTGATAGCGATATTCGTCTGTACCATTGCTGTTCATCTAGTGAATACACTAGTCTCTTGACAAGCTGCTTCCATGCGTATTTTGTCGGCAGGCTTGTAGGATTAATAAGGACACTGTTAACAAATGAGTCCAGTACATAATGGTGCATTATTCCGCAAATGTCGGGTATAAACCCAAGAGTAACAGAGTTCCTTTCAGAAGTGTATGACAAGTATCGTGTAAGGAAGATATTTCTACATGTACTGTTTGTGTTTAAACTTAGTATTTTATGAAGAAACGTGAGCTTTCTAACAGAAATGTCGCAAGTAAGTTTGTGCAAACCGACCATTGCTTCGGCCATATCAGACCTGGTACGAGGTTGAAACCCTTGTATCTTTTTCACTACAAAATGTTGGAATCTGTTAATAATTGTCGTGCAAGATGGTGGTAAATTGCACCATAATTCGCAGCCTTATAGTGCGATTGGTTTTACTATTTTACTGTAAATGTTTATAGATGTCAATGGGTTTACACCATCTGGGGTGACGCCTAGAGATGCCATGGTATAAAACGAATTTCTAGCTTTTTGCAACCTTTCATCAATGCGTTTAGTTAATATAAGATTAAAGTCATGACGTATACCTAAGTGGATAACGTGATCGGCTTGTTTGATGTTTTTATCGCCATACATTATGCATACTCGCGGGGCAGAGCGTTTCTTTGTAAACACAATCGTATTCGATTTGTCTGCGTTCATTTCGATTTTCGACTTACGACAATATCTGAGGACAATATCAACTAATCGTTGTAGTCGTAGTGGGGTGTTTGCGATAAGGGAGATATCGTCAGCGAATGACGGGTTACCTCCCTTGACCGAATGTACCATACAGCCATAGTTACTTTCTTCTAGATCATTTAGTAATTGATCTATGTAGATGAGGTACAAAAAAAGTTGATAACACCCCTCCCTGACGAATTGATATCGCGATATTCAGTGCTGTTGAGGTTGTGCCGTTGGAACGTACTACGCATTTTAGACCACTGTACATATCCATGACAGTTCTTAGTAATCCTATTGTTCCCAGTTTATAGAGTAACCCTGTGTGCCATACCGAATCAAAGTCGGCTCTCTGGTCCAGACACGCTACGTATGCATTGCTTCCTGATTTGATTTGTTTATAAATTGTTTCTTGAAAGTTAAAACATGTAGTTATACAACTAAACCCCTTCTAAAACCCCTGCTGTTGGTTGTTGGGAAAAGGTATGCTATTCGATTTTAAGTAAAACAATACTCTCTGTAGCAATAATTTCTCGAACAGTTTGCACAAACAAGGTATAAGGGACACTGGCCGATAGTTACTCGGGTCTTTCTTTGATTTACCGTTGCCTTTAAAGATCGGAACCAGTACGCTTGTTTTCCATGTTTGGGGCAGACGCTCATGATAAAGAGAAGAGTTAAAAAGAGCGGTCACTGCGTAAACCAATTTATCCCCGCCATTTATAATATGTTCATTTAGAACATTGTCGATCCCGGGTGCTTTGTGTTTATTTAAGCACGTAATTGCACTTTTTATTTCCGATTGATTGAAAGGGGTAACCAGTATTGGATCAAGACACTCTGTTGTGACAAATCGATCCAATCCTTCAAACACCTCTCTGTCATCGCTTGTAACGCCAGGTACTAAACACGTGTTTAAAGTATTGACTAAATCCGTTTGCAATATTTTCATCACTAAACCGTTCGTCATTTACTAATATTTCCGTTACCGAGTTGTTACTTTTCCCAGAGCGTTTCTTTAAAAGTTTCCAGAATTGTTTGTAATCCAGCTCTGAGGTCCTAGTAAGTTCGTCGAGTTTTTTGTTTTCGTTCTCTAGCACTGCACGTCTCTGCGTTCGTCTGAAGTCAGCCTTTGCTTGCTTATACCTAGCATATGTAATGTTGTCGGCACAACGAGGCTGATTTTCATTCAACCACTCTCGGCGCCATTGTTTCATTATTACATGTGTAGCTTTTACATCTTTGTTCCAATAAGGCTTTGCGCTTGGGTTAAATCTGCTGCGTGGTATTTGGTGTTCAGCAGCCTTTATCGCGTTTACTATAATTGTATTTAAAAAAATCGGGTTCGCATTTATCACAGTTGATGTTAAGTATGCAATTCAATTCTTGATTTAAGACTTGTTGGTACGCGGTTAAGTTTTCCTGGGTACATTTATCCCATGAAAGTGTATACATCGGCGGGTTGTGTTTAGTGTATCTACATTCAGCTTGATATGTTACTATAATTGGTTTATGGTCAGACGTAGGCACTTCCGAGCTGTCTAGTACGTGATATGATATTACATTATGACGAGAGTCAACGTCAACAAGCACGTGGTCGATGATAGTCTTATTAGGTATAAATGTGAAGTCCGTGTCGCTACCAAGCATATATTTTACGGATGTGAAGTTGTTTCTATTTATCATACTGGTTAAAAGCTTGGATTTTGCATTTCCGGCAGTGCAATCGTTTAAAAATTGGCCGTTAAAATCACCTCCGACGATCACGTTTCCCAGTTTGGTATACTGGTTAATTAGCGATTCTAGGTCACTTAAGACAGATTTGTATAATGAAACATTTTGACAAGCTGGTAAGTAAGTACAAAGAATATACAATGGAGCGGTATTATTACAATACAGTTCTATTCCTATTATTCGATCGCTTTGCACCGGAAGTCGGTTTATGCTTCCGTTTAAAGCCTTCTTATACAATACTGCTGTACCTGCTCTCCCACATCTTAAAGGACCATATTGGTCAAGACTGCAATCGAATGTTGCGAATGCCGAGTTTGATTGGGTAATACTTTCGAGAAAAGTGGCCGATTTGGGAAATAATTTGTGCTCAGAAATTAGGCAATATCAATGTCGTATGAGTCCAAATATTCTGACAGAGAGAATGCCGACGACATGATACCTCTACTGTTCCAGCAAAGCAAATTTAACAACATTATCACGATAAATCGAATTAAATTGGTTTTACACGTTTTACAATTCATTCCTAATGATATTTTGTTCGAATTTATGGTCACTATATTACCACTGTGGGTTAGTTACGTCTCTGTTCTTCCACGAATTGAAGTTATCACCACCAACTGAGTGCTCGTCGTCCCAGGGGTTGCCGTAGTCGCGCTCACTGTTGATGTCCCTATTGTCGTCGTCCCTCGGTCTATATGCCGGCTTATAGCTTCTATGATCCCGTCGCTCAGCTGTAAAACCATTCCTGGTTGAGTGGTAACGACTATGATAGTCGTTATTGTGATGCCTGGCTGGTGGCGCCCGTTGGCTTTCCCACGCCTCCTTGGCTATCCATTTACAATAGGTTATGCCATCAGGCCAGAATCTGTCATCATTAATTATATGCTCCATGCTCTCAGGCACGTTGGTTTTTGCCGACGACCCATTTCGTCCGTAGAACATCCGGAGCTGGGTGTTTGATAAAGCACCCATACACGGTGATGGTAGGATTAAAGGGGCAGTATCAGTATCATCAGTAGTAGTGGTGGTGATTGTTTAAGTAGTTGTATTTCATATGGGTTTACTGAAACAGTCCAATATAAAGTGAAGATACGTATAATTTATTATATACATCTAAACATCTGTAATGCATACTATGATAAAATGTCGTCTTTCAACGTTTAGTTGGCGTCATCTTAAAATCTAATGTCATATGACTTAAGATTCGAATACATTTTTTTAAACCTAGATAAATCGTCAACTGTGACAAGTATCGTCAGGACCTAGCGAAATGTGTAACGGTGCCAAGATATGACTACGTCATTTCATGCAAAAACAACTATATATATATATATATATATATATATATATATATATATATATATATATATATATATATATATATATATATATATATATATATATATATATATATATATATATATATATATATATATATATATATATATATATTCCGTATTTCCTAGGTTCTAAATTATTTTTGACAGTGTTCTTAAAGACCGCAGATGCGTTCGGAATTCTTAAGTGTTTGGAGTACATTTTGTAAATAATTGGACACATTCTCCTTATCATAACATTTATTTTCTTTCTTTGACAAAGTTCATTTTAAGTGTATTAAATACAAACATTCTAACAAATGAACAATATCTTATATTAATTGTACTTTACAGATATTGAACATTTCATTACTATAAGTAGGTTATTTTAAACTGAAATATCAAATACGAAAATAAATATGGGCGTAACAAGTAAATTAATATAGTGTTTCTGTATGTATTTTGTCTTCCCTTGACAGCACTATGACATAATGCCTTATTTTGGTTTACGATGGAACGCTGACTAACGCTTTCGTTATTCGGGCAGCTTGAATCTGTGTCTCTTATTGTTAACAGTACGTTATATAAAGCAATTGCATACGTCGATTTTGTCAGTATATTTATTTATAAACGGCTTTTATCGTGTCATGCTTGTGTCCGAGATGATGAGATAACTGACCAGTAACGGTATATATTAAGGCGATGGACTGTTCAACACACCTTTGTACAGAATGATCCCGCTTTACAAAACGACTGAACTGACTGGTAAAAACTGGATATAGAACAAATGAACTATATGTATTAACATTTGTTATGAACTTTCGGCACATGGCAAAATGTATATTTTTATTTTTGGAAGTTTCTCTGAACGTTAATTATTTTAACACGTAAATTATGTATTTTCTGGTTACAGAAGACGTGTTTTACAATGTGTTATAAACACTATGTGTACCTTATTGTATGAACTGTATGTTTGATATATTTTAATACAGTGAAGTTAACATTTAAATATTTAATTCAGTCGGTCCTACGTTGGGCTCCGTGGCCATATCAGGAAACAACACAACACAAGCTACAGGAACCAATAAGATACGGTTAAACTGTACTTCTGGTTCCTCAAACCCCGCCTCCAATATCACGTGGTATAATGGTTCTGGCGTCATTCCGAATGCAGAAGGCTACACAAGATGGTCAGGGAACAACAATGGAGTTATATTTTCTAACAACTTGACAATCACACCGACCCGGTATATGGACGGAGATAGGATAACATGTAAGACTGACAACAGTTATGGTTCGGACAGCACTTACATCGACCTAGATATTCTCTGTAAGTACAAGTTATTAATAATGACTTCTATGGAAAATCTACTTGATGTTTTATTTTCTATTGTTACACATTTAACTGATTTTATATCACTTGTTACTTAGATAAATAGTATTTAATAGTACCTTTAATCCAGATTTGACATGCAACCTTAAAACGTTTCTGTTGATGAGCCTAAAACGTTACTAACTCCTGAGATACAACATAATACGTATAAAACAATTAAATGCATGACATATCAAGCCAAAAAAGCTGAATTCATTATTTCAAAGTTTGATATAGGAAATTTCATTCTCTTTGCAGACTCTTGTCTCATACAAACGTTACAAAACGTCACAGCCACTGAAGGAGAACCAGACGTCACACTGACCTGTTCAGCTTCCAGTAAACCACCTGCCAACTTCACATGGTATAAAGGAAACAAGGTTCTAGCCAATGGCATTGGGTCGCTTACAAGCAACAAATTTAGTTATGTGATACCTCGTGTGGACAGGACTTACGCTGGGCGCTACAAATGTCACGCTGATAACAACATTGGGAGTCCGAACTCGAAGGATGCCTACCTTATTGTAAAATGTTAGTTACTTTGGAGAGAAAAATATAATATGAATAACAAAACATGGAAATAAAGATAAATAAACTTTACGTGTTTTCGCAAAGATCTTGATGGTAACATGTGTTACTAACAATTACGTTTTTCTTTATATCCAGTACAGCAATAATGTGTCGGCAAGATGTAAAAACAGAATTAAAAACTGCTGATAAAGATATACGTTGACATTTAAACTAAACGATAATTCGCAATTGATACACACAACATAAATGCGTCATCTTTCTAAGACGTGCGTTGAATTAGTTTTTTATTACTTGGTCTGGCTTTATTTTAGAAACCTTATCCGGATTCTGATTTAACCAGAGTAACGGCTGCTATGAACGATGGGAGTTATATTTATGAGTGTTTTGACTGTTTTACCAGATCCCCCAACTGTAACTGTGTCAGCCACTACATCTCCATCCTACACAATCACATGTACAGCAGAAGGTTACCCGGACAGTTACGCGTATCAAGACTGGGTCCAGATCTGGCCTGGATATGGTCCCGTTGCTACGATACCTTTTAATCTGGCGACCATGACCTTGCTGAATGACACTTACGAGAGATCAGGCGTGTATGTGTGTGGCGCCAGTAATGGGGTTGCTGTGTATGGCACGGACCAACTGTACATGCACGGAAATGAAACTGTTCTTATCCCAGGTTGTTTAAATCAACGAAAAAGTTTCGTTTCAGATGCCATGCTGGTTTATTGTTAAAATAGTAAACATATAATACAGAATAAGAAAATATACTCTCAACAACGCACATTTAGCATTACACTTTCTTTTATACTGCACACACATATTGAAGCATATACACCTTTAAGAATAGATTTTTATATTGCGTACAAATATGCCAGTATACACACAATTGCAATACTAAGCAAACCTTTATGTATTAAGCGATCATCTACCAGTGTACCTATTTTCATACTTATTCTTATTAAGTACACATCTGGCAGTAGACATTTTTCCTTATTAAGCATACATCTGCCAGTATACACGTTTTCGTATGAAGTACATATCTACCAGTGCAAGCCTTTCATATAAAACACACACATCTACCCGTACGCACTCTGTGATCTTTAACATGCACATCTACATTTCATATATGGAACACATATGTTCCAATACACACACATGCACAGTTTCTAGGACGTATTTTTTCAAAGAAATTGTAAATCAACCACTATACAGTTTTCATAACACACACATACACACACCCGAACGTGCACACACACCCGCACAAGCAGAACCTCACGTGCGCACACACACACCCGCACAAACATGCGCACTCATACAAATGAACACAAACCTGCATGAAAAATAATTTATTTTATTTTTAACACACATACACCTAAAATTCAATATGTATACATATTTCGCACACATACTTTAAAGATTATATTTTTTCGTATACCACACGCACACACAACCTCCGGTTGTTGTCGTGTTTTTTTTTTATTTTTTTTTATTTTATACACATACAGATTGAATATAAATCATAAAGATTGTCTTCAGTTGGATTTTTCGCTCTTAACTAGTGTTAAAGTAATCTTTCTTTTGGGTTTACATAGTCATATTTAGACTTAATTTTTATTTTAAGCTAAGTGTCGTACCTATATTTACAAAATAGCACCACCTGTTTTACTGGAACCAAAGCCTGACGTTGCAAGAATCCGTGTTGCTGGGAGACTGGGCCAGTATGCTAGCACTAAGATCAAGTACTGGCACAACGTTAATGATAATGTTGTGAGATGCTACGAACTACTTGTGGGAGATACTCAATCGTCTTCCTCTGTCTGTATTGTTTTGATGATGGAAACTGATGTTGAACTTCCGGTATTTAGTCATATGGTTAATGAGAGAGGAACATTGGCAACAATTAAGATACCAATCAGAAGTCCAGAAAATTTTACTGACTACGATATTGTTGTTACAAACCGTATTGGGAAATCCGTACTAGGCATCACCATTGTTCCTGAAGGTAAGATTTGTGCTGAATACCTAAAATAAACACGGGTGGTTCTATTAACACCTAGGTTTTAACCATTATGAGTGTTTGATAAACATTGTATGTCTTACGTTCTATACACGAGAGAAATGTTGATAAATGTATTTCGCTTCCGTCGTTTATTAAAGGTATAAACCATACACACAACTCCACTTTTTCGCATTTTAAAAGTTTGTGATGAAAATTTCTCGTAGGACCCCCTGCGGTGCCAACAGTTACAAACATCAGTGCTGTCACATCAAGCCAGGTGATACTGACGGTGGCACCTGGATTCCACGGAGGCTACAACCAGACTCTGGTAGTCCAGATTAGTACCGACCGCAGAACGTGGATTAACAAGACGTCGCTCTACGTCGGTCTGGACACTAGAACTACCGAAGTTCAACTGGTCAACTTAAAAGGAAATACGTTGCATTATGTGCTTATGTTTTCATACAACAATGCTGGGAGAAGTAACAGTTCTTCAGAAATCCTGAACTTTACCACTACTGAAGGTACATACTTGTTCATTAAAATCGGCTCCTAATAAAGATGTTTGTCTGGTGAACGTCAACCAACAGTATTTGGCAAAAGACGTTAAATTAATTTTATTTAACGTGTTAAGAACATGATAAAACGTCCGATGAGTAGTGTAACATAAATAAAATTTTGAAAAAGTATAGGACCAAGGTGTTGTTTTTTCATGCAAATGTAAACGCTACAACATATAACAAACCATGTATAATTTTCAGTATGGTCATACTTTGTTTATGATCTGTTATTGTGTGTGATTTTCTTTCTTTGGTTGTTGAAAGTCAACTGACATTTTCATTGATTTAAATATGCAAAAAAAATAACTAAGCAGACAGTTTAAGAATTGGACATTGCAACCATAACACTCTCTAAACATATTTTAGTGTTGTAATATGTTTTCAGACGCCTCTCTAGTGACTCCTCCTATTGCATCATTGATAGGGGGAACTGTTGGTTCCACCTGTGCACTTGTGGTCGTGGCTGTTATTGTGGTTGTCGTTTTGCGACACCGGAAAGGTTGGGCTACTAATATTTTTTAGTAAAAAGTGTTACTAAAATATATTACTTTCCACTATCTTCCTTTTAACAATGTCAATAAAATCTGATATACCTTCAGATTTACTTTTGATTAATATTATAATATTATTTTATATACTACAATTATAATATTTGAGCATATACATCTATCTTTTCAGCCGGATTGGTATTTTCTAAAGCAGGAGACAATAGGTATGAATGTTTCGTTTTATAATAACTTCGATATTTGTTTGATTCAAATATTTACGATTAATAATAATGATGTGATAAAGATTTCGTTAATATGTCACAAAGGTTAGACATTTTAATACTACAAATTTAAAACTTAATATGCTTAAGGCGAACCCCACATTCGGCTTAGAGTTAAAAAGCCTGTCTCCGCTTAAAAATACAACAGTGGTACGTTCTTCTTAAAACAAGTGTCGTATGTCTATGTGCTCTGTGATTTCCACTGCTATCTACTACATTTCTTCACATTAAGTACTATGCTTTATGGACAGCTATATACATAAGTGAGTCATCTGTTACATATTATGATTCCGATAATATCAAAGTACGCTCTGTCGAGATAACTTCGAATACATAAATTATCTTTGTTAGAATCTGTATAGAATTTGAAATTTTCTCTGTCTTCATTATGTATACAAATTGAAAAGAAGTGTTCAATCCCCGCACGGTGCATGACGCTCAATTTGTCCCGCATGATTTTTCATAAAACCGTTATAAAAAACCATGTAACAAAAAGCGAAAGCGAAAGCGAAATTGGATTGTGCGGAAATATAACGGTACAAATCGTTTTTAGTTGTATATATCACTTTCGCAATGCCCCAGCTGAAAGAGAAAGAAGAGCAAGGCGCGCAGATAGCTGTTAAACGCGAGTCTGCTGTGAAGAGCAAGAAAGGGAAGATTTACACCTCTGCAATGTGTCGTACTTTGAGAGTGACGCTGGGGCAATTTTTCAGCCATTCACTCCCCAGAAACATATTAAAGACATGGATAAAAACTCCAGTCATTTGCAAAAGAAGAGTAAATATCGATTAACGATTATCAGCGGATTGATAGTTACAGAAATGCCTTGCCGACATGTCACTACACTACGGGGCTGTCGCAAAACGAGGCTGATGAATCGAAAGAGCTCTGAAACAGCACGTAAACGTGCAACATGCTGCTTTACACTGCACACCTTCAGCTCTGGCGAGCATACGAATGACCGCGAGCAGCAGAACAATGATTCTGTCCTGATTAAAATTATAGAAACTGACGTAACATGCATGCTGAATAGTTACAGGGTCATGAATGGGACCATAGACAGCATTCTTGTGCGTCTAACGGATACAACGGCGAACTCTAACATAGAAAAGCTGCAAAACGAAGTCGACAGCTTGGTTCCGCAATACCAACGCTAAATCAGATATTTTATACGAAACAATAAATCAGGGTCAAAAAAAAAAGCTATCCTACGCAGAAGCTTTCTCCTGCAAAAGCCAGCCGACTGAAGTATTAGAACACACAGAAAAAAGAGACCGAAAAATGCCGCTGAGTACACTACCGATCATGATAATAGCCGATTTATTGCGGCAAATAACTGAGAAGTGTATCCTACTTCATCGGAAATATAGAGAAACACGTAACAAAATATATATATATATATATATAAATGATAAATACATATAGTCACTTCAAACAGAAAAAGACACATGTGTCCTATATAAATGTGTTTTATGGACGATTTGGATCGTCAGCTAAAGTAATCGTACCAGATCACCTAGAGCTTGTGCTAAAAGACCCGCACTTTTGACTGTCGAAAGTGCGACGATTCTACCGATATAAACGAGCTCGAAAAAGCAAACAACCTGGCGACGATAGCGAATATTAGGCATGTAACAAACGTTCAAAGCGTTTTGCAGCACGGGTGCCGAAACGTAACGGTCAGTAGGCAAGACAATGGAACGACCGCTACGACTCCGAATATGATCCTAAACATAATGGAATCAATAACTGGAAGACAAGTGACAATCAACGATGTGATAATATATTAGATAATGTTGTGAGCGCATGACATGATGATGCTTATAATGTTGTCAAAATTTGCAACGCAAGTTAGCACAATGAACTGATATAGACATCGGTTCTTCGTACAGGAAACATTAAACGTGTTACTTTTGACAATAAACTAAATGTTCTGGAACTGTAGGCATATCATGCCATCTGCATAACCACGTACAAATTTACTAGACAAGCCTCAAATAGAGTGTGCTCTTATTACCGAGCAGAAACTTCTTCCGAGGTCGAGTATGTTTTTGATGGTATACATGAGGACTATGCGTCTTACGTTAATGTAGACAACAATGTCAACAACTCACAAATCACACTTGGAAAATATGGTACAGCAGTTCTTTTTAAAAAAGTCGATCGCATTTTGTACTAACTTGCTGCCTAATCTTGATAGTCAATCCTTGGAATTGAATTTAAAGGTATAGACTGCCACCCTTTATACATTGTATGTGTTAATCTTCCTGCGAGTTTCGACATTAACTACTGTAACTCGGATCTGGGCGACGTACAATCGTTTGTTTCCCATTATACCAGTTTAGGAAACGTTAGTATTGCCGGTGATCTTAACGGACAAATTAAACAAGACAATAATGCACAGACTTCTAATACTAAATCAACGCTTCTCACTAATTTTGTCAGGAACAACAATTTATTCATTAAATATGCATTACTCAGCTATTAATAAAAATCCCTCTGTGATCAAACTCAAGTATAATATAAGCCTAATGTTTCTGTTTTGAATTTGCATAAAACTATCTAATATCTCCAATATTTAATTTATTAAAGGAGAAGGACCTTTTTCTATTTGTATCAATGCAGCAAATTTATTTAACGTATCCTCGAATACACATTCCTTTCAAGAGGCACAGTACTGGATTAATTGAATCAACTTATGTAAACACAATCTTAAAACCCCGACCAACATCATGACTTCAGATCATTTGGCGATATTATGGACATTTTATGCAAACCTGTACAAAGTCTAGAGCCTAAAACCCGCACAAAATTAGCCTGGTATAAGTACGAGGATTACCATATCGCGATGTATAGATACATTCTAATAGAAGAACTCAACTGCATTCTCTCTGTAGATAGCACACAGTGCTGCCCAGTGTAATAATAAGCACACAGCAGCTATGATTCTTTATTTATTTTATTTATTTATTTATTTGGGTTTTACGGCACACCGACACTTAACAGGTCATACGGCGCCGAATACAAAGTTAAATGTGAATAAAGCGTAATCAGGTTAAAACCAAACTACGCATGTAAAATATAGAAAAATATAAAAACTATCAGGTAAAAAAATAAATAATAATTGAAAACAGGTCAACACATAAAACGGTTTAAAAAGTATGACGATTGGTAAATAAACAGTTTAAAAAATTATAACGAACTAAGAATACCAATCTCGTTCAAGAAGCAAACAAGTTTAGAATCCCACACTGTCCTAAATAGTTCGTACATGTTATGTACATTAAAATATTTCGACCGTATTTGGTCTGTGTCGAAACACTGTAATAAAATATGGTTGACTGTCAGTGGTTCCTGGCAAGGAACACATACAGGTTGAACTTCTCTTTTCAAGAGATATGAATGAGTCAATCTAGTGTCCAGTGCGACAGCGGGTAAGAGCTACGTCTTCTCGTCGACTTTCTCTGCAAGGAGAGACATTGACACCGACGTTAGGTTTAATTACGTGTAATTTGTTACAAACAATACTGTCCAAACTTGTTTGCCACTTGTTTAAAATATGTCGGTAAATAAGTGGTCTAAAATCAGTGTGTGGGATGCAAAGGTCTGTCTCAGTGAGGGCTGAGGCAAATTTTGCACCGCTATCAGCATCTTCGTTTCCTCGGATGCCTACATGACTAGGAAGCCAACAGAAGGAGATTTCGTTAGTGTCGTATAAACTTTGAAGTTTGACAAGAACAGTGCGAACATGTGGATTTGAATAATTCAGTGAATTTATGCTTTGCAATACAGATAATGAGTCTGAAAATATAACATATTTTTCACCGGAATGTTCTGAAATGAAATCAAGGCTTAGATTTATAGCCCGGATTTCAGCGGTGAAGATAGACGAGTTGTTAGGAAGTCTTTGTTTAATGCAGTGGCTATTACTTACGGAAGCACAGCCAACATGATTGTCCGTCTTTGAAACATCAGTATATATATGAAGGTGATCAGAGTACTTGTCAAGGAGTTCGAGAAATTCAGATCGTAAAATCAAATGATCTGTGTTCGACTTTTTATTTTTACAGAGTTCTAAATTCACATCAGGAGAACGGAGTTGCCATGGTGGATGTTTAATTGTGGGGTTTTCAGAAATGTTTTCGAGTTTTATACCTGATGTGTTTATGCTATCTTTAAGCCTTAAACCAAGAAGTCTGAGGGCTTTAGGTGATCGATCATAAAGCTCCTCATGTTTAGGGTTGAAAACACAATTAAACGTTGGGTTATCGGGGTTAGACACTAGTGACGCAAGAATAATGATGGTTCATTGGCTTCAACGTAAAGGCTCTGCACTGGTGAGGTCCTGAACGCTCCTAGAGCTATACGAAGTCCCTAGTTGTGAACGACGTCCAGCATCTGGAGATAGGACCTCCTGGCAGAACCATAGACTATGCTTCCGTAATCTAATTTAGACCGAATTAGGGAACGGTACAGAAGTAACAATGTTTTCCTATCGGCTCCCCAGTCTGTATGGGATAAATATATAAGCAAGTTAAGAGCCTTGAGACATTTCTTCTTGATGTAATTGATATGTGGAAAAAAGTCAGTTTCCTGTCAAAAACGACTCCGAGAAACTTAGTTTCCTGGACGACGGGAATGCGAACGTTATTTAAAAACAATACGGGGTCAACATGAAGACCACGTTTCTGACAGAAATGTATACAGTTGGTTTTGGTTGGAGAAAATTTAAAACCATTGGTGTTGCTCCATTTTTCAACTTATTAAGACATTGTTGTAATTGTATTTCAATTGTGCTCATATTTTTAGAGCGGTAACAAATAACGAAATCGTCCACAAAAAGTAAACAGTCAACCCCTTCATGAAGGGTTTTTACAATATTATTTATTTTATGTTAAAAAGGGTAACAGATAGAATACTACCCTGGGGGACACCCTGTTCCTGTTTATGAACAGATGACAGGGTGGACCCAATCTTGACCTAAAAATTTCTGTCAGAAAGGAAGCTGTCAATGAAAATTGGTAAACGACCAATGAGACCAAGGTCACCTAAATCCTTTAAAATCCCATGCTTCCAAGCCGTGTCATAAGCCTTTTCAAGATCGAAAAACACAGCTACAAGGTGTTCTTTCTTGATGAAGGCATCGCGAATGAGCGTTTCTAAACGAACAAGATGATCGACTGTGCTACGTTAGTGTCTGAATCCACTTTGATATTCTGAAATTAAGTTGTTGGACTCAAGATACCAAGTACACCTGCACTTTTACGTTGAGGTAACCGATTTTAATAGAAGTAGGGAGTGATGGGTTGGCGAAAGTTAAAACAAAAGTATTTGTTGGAACTCGCCGGCCGTCCCTCAGGAATGAAATCCTGCGGACGCCACACACCTCCTGTGGCGTGAGTTCCCTGAGGATATCCTCCTCAGAGACACCAGCAAGGTCAGGGCACCGAATTACGCCTTTCGACGAGTTCAGAGAAGAGTGAGGGTACGTTTTTACTTTTAACGAACAGAAGTCAGTAAGTTTAAGAAGTTTGTCGGAGTAAATTTTTCAATCCGTTTCAATTAGTAAGCAGTCATTTTTTAGTTTTTTTTTTACTGAAACAACACTGCCAATAAGGCCTTTGATGGATTTTTCAATTACAAAAGGGGATACTTTGGTTATCGGCTTTTTCTCTGTCGATTCGACAACAATAAAGTGAGAAAAGCACGTGCTTGTAGGTGTATCGGTATCGGAATCTTCGGACGATAAAGTAGGGATCGGGTCCTTGCATTTACGTTTGCGTTCCATGAAAGATTTTTGTAATTATTCGGTATCCTGGCTCACCACCCACCACGGAGCCTAACAAGGGGGCGTCTTATGGGAGTGGATCTCCGACCTCCCACACCAGTGATACCAGGATACGATACTCCGACATAAAATATACTATACAGCATACAAAATGCCAGATTGATCCGTAAAGGGGGTATCGACCGGCAGCTGGGTTATAGTTAATAGGGGAAAATATGAGAAAATGAGTTTGCGGAACATGGTATATTTGAAGACAGAAAAAGGAGAAAAGGAGTGGAAAGTCGGAGGCAAGAAAGTGGGACGAAAGGGAGTTAAAGCTAACCTAGCACCGGCCGAGGGGTTAGCCGATTGAGGATACATGACCAGTACCCCGCCCGTCTACCCCACAACTTAGGGCCAAAGTAGTGTGTTGGTCAGGGTCAACTTATATGACAATATCCTGACAAGCCAACAAAGACCTCAACCACCAGGATCCCCTCGTCATAGAGATACAGGGTCGCCACCCACGACAAACAGGTGAGCTACCTTTGGAGGATCCTTACCCCGCTACAGGTAGCGGCAGCCGGAGAATTCTAAGGCCCCTACCGGCAGGGCCGGGCTATGATTCTTCCAGTTAGTAGATATAATAAGCTAAACCGTACTGGTCACAAGAGGTTAAACATGCTCACACACGGGCACGTCATTTTGTCAAGATATGGATAAACCTTGGACTTCCTAGAGGTCCAAAGCACGATTTTTGTAGACTTTACAAAGATGTCAAACTCGAATTTCGATTCACTCAGTGCAAAACGATTCGGGAATATGAAGACCAAGCATTTATTAATGTAATAAAAGCTGCTGAAATGAATTATCATCTCTTTTGGAAGCTACTTTGTAAACACATTGGTAAACAATCAATAGTCTGTAGCGGGCATATTGTCAAAAACACCATCTACACTGATGAGGATGTAATACGCGGGTTTGAATCTCACTTTCGCGACGGATTTTCACCTCCAATGACAGAAATTTCAGACTGTAAAGTCCAAAGAGAGCTGGATATTTTGATGAAATCAATAAACAGCTAAAGTTGAAATTGCTAAACCCATACACTTTTATGAAGTCGCGACATTAGTGAAATCTTTAAAAAGAGGAAAAGTCCCGGAATCGACAATGTGCTAAACGAGCATCCTAAACAAGGAGGAGACACAACACTAGAAGCATTGACTATTTTGTTCAATTCGGTAATTCAACAAGATAAATCGTATCCTATCCCCTTCAAAACAACAAGGCTGCCGATATAACAGTGGCAAATCTACAAGAGACGATATTCCACCAAATATAACAGAAATGTTTCAAAGTTTGATGCTGTATAGAATGCTTTGTTTTTATAACTTGGTAAATTCGGTTTAGAAGGTAAGGCCTTACGAATGATGCTTAGATTCTCATACCAAGATCTAAGCTAAATTGTTAGACGGAACGGCGAAATATCGTTACCGATCCCCGTAAGAAGATCTGTTCGGCAAGGTGAATTTTTATTAAGATTCTATTTTTTTCCCTATGTAAAGAAGCTATCTGTGGTTCTAAAATGTAACTACGGATGCCGCGTTCTCTCAACGAACACAGAAAACCCTGCTTATGCAGATGGCATCTATCTAATTGCCCTAACTCCACTACATCTACAACGAACGGTAGACATAATTTATCGATATTGTATGGTATGAAAATGGAAAATTAACGTAGACAAATCAGAAGTAGTGGTGAAACGGAAAGTTCCCCACGTTTCAATTATTTACGGTAATCAAGTAATTGGGCAGAGGCATAATGTCACTCATCTCGGCGTGCGTCAAGATTCAACACGAAATTCAGCAAACGAATTAAAAACGAGGTCAAAAGGCAAGAAACGCTATTTTTGCCATTGCAATAAAATTGTTTATAAAGTGCTTAATCTACATACGTTACGACAGGTACAAGTACTTTTCGCCAGTTTATGGTTTAAAATACCCGTCAACAGTGCTAAAATGTGTCATTGTGTCATAATGATATCAAAAATGTAGACATTCACTTAACGTACCACTGCAGTGCATTCGGCGTCAAACGCTGGAAATTTCTTTGCGATGTTGCATGTTAAGACATACGATTGGCTAATGCGCTGGTTAATATGCCAGCTGATGCCTATTTCACTAGTTCAATTGGAGCTGACGTTGATTCAATTCAAGCTTAGAGTTCCATCCAAGCCGATTTTCTAAAACCTTGAAAACTATACATGTAAAGACAAATATCCAGTTTCAATAATGTCGCAATTGTTTATGTGTAAATAAATTAATGCTCGTTTTGTTATGTTGTAAATATGTTAAATACCACCATATCTGGTGGAAAAAAGTTTTTGTAATTTAAAAAGATTTTGTGCTGTTGTTGTGTAAACAAATTAAATGAAATATGTTATTTTATGTTAGGTGCCTTACAAACGAGCAAGCCAACACAGGTAAGTATTAAGAGAGACGCAAAATGTTACAGCAGGATGTATGCAATGCATTTTACAAATAAAGTATTAATAATGCTTGTTATAATAGTGCTTGAATCTTGTATAATCTTTCCTCGCATTCGATAGTGTTGTGAAAGAAAAAATATATAAACTCATAGCCACTATTTTAACAATATCACTTGCACAAATATTTTTTAAGAATGAATGACAGCAGAGCATTTTGTTACGTTAATATTAACATGAACATCAAACGACAACAACAACTATGTATACAAATAATTATAATAACGGAGAATTATTTGCCTTCTCACATGCTGTGCAATATATATCGACACTGTCGTCTTAGATAGTTGGGTATATTTCCTGCAGATGGCGTTGTGGAGTGTGCGATGTACGTCTCTGCAGGAAATGTTCAACCAGGTCCTTCAATACGTGATGAGTACTCCACCCCTCAGAAGAAGGGACACGCCGATCAAACTGACAACGTGTATAGTGTTGTCTCAAAAAAGAAGAAAATAGGTATATGTAAACAGCATATTAATAGACTGTGGTTTCCAATTGTTTGTTTTGGGCATATACACCATTGTGCTGTTTGCCCTTGTAAAGTAATACTACGCACTTAGACCACAGAACTGTTGTGTGTCCAGTTTGCTAAGAAATGATTACATGCATAACAGAATACATAGCCACAGTGGACGCAATTATAAGCTATTTCAAATTAATAATGTTGTGTTAGGGAATTATCTGAGAAACTATAACATCAATGGTGCACATTATTGGCATACTCGTATCATTCTAAAAAGTGTGTGCTCATTGTTTGTTATATCAATGTAACAATATAATCGTTTTAAAATCCTCAGTTTTATTTTTAAAGTTATTTTCTTATGTATTTTGTTAAAGTGACTTCTTGAAGGATTTTATATGAATCAGATATAGTCTACAAGATAGAACGCATGTTTATTCACTTGGTATTTTTAGATCAAAACAAAATCTCTGCCGGAACTAACCCATACTCTGAAGGTTACCAATGCACAGTTGATAGTGTAACCTGAGAGCGTTTGCATTTCACGACAAAAGCAACATTTGACACGTGAACACGTACTAAAGTAAAATTATGAGCAAAAACGTAAATTAACATCCATATTTTCATGTGTAACTTTGCACATATAGAATTTTCCGAAAACTTACATTAGAATCAATTGGCTGTAGACATTTGATTTAGGTCTGATTCAACGATGTTGTTTTTCAATATTAACAGTGGAAACAGTTGATATATGTTATATTTTAAATTTTAGATCTTTACGCAACGCCGATGAAGGAAAATGGTATGTATGTGAGAAGTGCCACTGGATACATAGCTATTTATATCTTTAAAGAATAAAATGCATTGAGAATAACTGAAAAATAAGATTTTACCGAAATGTTTAGTATTTAAATATTATTACTTAAAGTGACATATAACAACGATAAAGATGTAGGTAACTATATCATTCCACGAACAAATGTGAATTGTCGCTGTCATAGCGGTTTAAATGCTGTCAACAACAATTTATGCTTAACCTGTTATCTGTTGCAAACAAATAACTGACACAGTTTATACTACCAATTGTTAAGTTTTAGACTGTCCTCACAACTTCAGAAAATTAAGTTTGACATGCTAATGTTAAGTGAAAGTGAGCAGATTAAAGCAAATTTATTGTTTTCTGTATAAGCTGACTTGACCTGTCTTAATTGCTTCATTGGCGAATGTCGAAGGAAAACATAAATAGCTAAACAATAATGTATTATATGTAGGTAATAATAAACGTAGACATAGTTCAGAAAAGATGTAACCTAAATATAATTGAAGATCAAGTCATCTAACCAGAGTATAAAACATAGAAAATTCCAAATCTGCACATATTGTAGTTATAAACGTCTTGCAAGGTTTTCATAGTTTCGGATAGACTTTAGTGAAATATGTAATCGCATTCGATGACATAGTACTGTGTTAACATTTGGTTAGTACAATTATTAAAATATGTAAAACATAATAAATTATTTTGCGTGTCTTTATATTTAATGGCGTTCCTCGGGAAACAACTTGTTATACGGGGACGCCCGTTCGGAGCGAAGTACTTAGTGAAAAGTCTTCCCTGCTGTGGGTCGGTGGTTCTTTCCAGACATTTGTTTGTTGTCTCCCTCCACCAAAATAGGTAGATGTCGCTAAAATGATCATAAGTGGTCGTGATTTTTTTTTTTTACAACTAGTTATATAACTGAAATTCTTACAGAAAACTATTGTTTTAGATAGATAGGTAGGTAGGTAGGTAGGTAGGTAGGTAGGTAGGTACGTAGGTACGTAGGTACGTAGGTAGGTAGGTAGCTAGGTACGTATGTAGGTAGGTAGGTAGGTACGTACGTAGGTAGGTACGTATGTAGGTACGTAGGTACGTACGTAGGTAGGTAGGTACGTAGGTAGGTAGGTAGGTATGCAGGCAGGCACGTAGGTAGGTAGGTAGGTACGTAGGTAGGTACGTAGGTAGGTACGTAGGAAGGTAGGTAGGTAGATAGTTAGGTAGGTAGGTAGATAGTTAGGTACGTAGGTAGGTAGGTAGGTACGTAGGTAGGTAGGTAGGTACGTACGTACGTAGGTAGGTACATAGGTAGGTAGGTAGGTATGTAGGTACGTAGGTACGTATGTAAGTACGTAGGTACGTAGGTAGGTACGTAGGTAGGTACGTAGGTAGGTACGTAGGTAGGTAGATAGGTACGTAAGTAGGTAGGTACGTAGGTAGGTACGTAGGTAGGTAGGTACGTACGTATGTACGTAGGTAGGTAGGTACGTAGGTAGGTACGTAGGTAGGTACGTAGGTAGGTACGTAGGTAGGTACGTAGGTAGGTAGGTACGTAGGTAGGTACGTAGGTAGGTAGGTAGGTACCTAGGTACGTAGGTAGGTAGGCAGGCAGGCAGGCAGGCAGGCAGACAGACAGACAGACAGACAGACAGACAGACAGACAGACAGACAGACAGACAGACAGACAGACAGACAGACAGACAGATAGATAGATAGATAGATAATCAACAAATCGTGACAACAATGCCTTGCTCGGCGTTATGCTGTCACGGGAAAATATGCATAACGCTTACATACGTGCAACATATTTTCATCCAAATTTAGATAACCGATTTGGAGGGCATTGAAAAAGATTTTCGTTTCATTTCTTCTCTTTATAACTTAAAAATGTTATTCGCATGAAACTATAGAGCGGCGGGGTTTAAGTGACGTGCAAGTCGCAGGTACATTATGTTCTTACATATATTCTAAATTCGTATATATAAATTGTCCTGCGCACACCATATTTGTATAAGATAGAAATCCACTAAACTTATAAAACTTGTAGCTTATGATAGTTCGAATCAACTGTTATCTTCGATTGTATCGACTGTTCAATTTGGAAGTCTTGTGCTTAAATAGTCTTGCAATCCTATACTTCAAAGCAAATAACATTTGATCATGGACCACGATTTCTGACTTGAATGCAGTGCCTTCTTCTTTTTTAAATAATGTTTTACTACCTAGAACAGTTAATATGATACATGCTGTGCTTTATGTGTATCGTATCATTGAGAAGATTTTGCAAGTCGATCTTCTTAAAAGAGGGCCCTGACATGAATATAGTGTTATTGTTTTATTTAGCACAACAAGAATGGCATTAAGGTTGAATGCACAAACAATGTAACAGAGTCATTACATTTTAACACATACGAGATGAATATTTATGTATTAAAAAGAGGCAAAACGGTACACCTGCTTGTGCATCTTGTGTGCCTTAGTAAGTGACTATATGCTCCGCTAGTGCTGTTCTGACTATATCAGTATTTTAACATAACTTCATTTTATGTACTTTTCATGTTTAATGCTCGACTTTCCGTGTATTGTGTGAATAAAAAGTTTTGAAAGAAAATGTATATTAAGCTTGTATGCTTTCAATGCTTAAATCTCTTTAAGTTTTTCACTCTTTATACATATATGACTATTTCATCTAGAATATTTGAGAACTCAGTCTGATTTATTGGATCAACATGGTCAGAAAAATACTTCATTATCTATATAATATACATAGTTTTATTCATATCTGGAGAGCCCGTGTCGTAGTGGTAGAGTCGCCGATTTGCAACTTCTCTGACTGCCTCCCACCGTGTGGGTACATGTCCTCTTTAGGGCGACGGATTTAATGTAAAAAAATCTTCGAGCTGACCTGAGGTGCGCCAGACTTTAGTCTGGGGTCCTCCTAACGAAAATATATCGACGTCATGAAAATGATTTTTTTTTAAAAAAAAAAAAACAGAAACAATTGCAATATCTGTTGTACCGTTTTTAAGGGGGAAACAAAAAAGGAAGAGTTGGAAAACCTGTTAAAGGTAAATATGAAGCTATACATGTATTTAAATGGTCTAGATACGGCATAAAATGAGATAAACTTGAAAACAAACATTCAGTAACTATAATGTTGATATTCTCCGGATATACACAGTAATGTTGTCTGTTGTTAGGCATTCATATATTGTATAGTCTTAGCCGCTTATGTGAAACAAAATAGTTGTTTCTTCTTTCCAATAGCAATGATAAAATACCCTTGGTAAGAAATCGAAGATATTATGTCTATGGCTTAAAATATACTTAAGAGAACACGCGTTTGTAATTGCAATTAATCAACACGGCATACCTATGAACTACAGGTAGGCGCCATGATCCCCAAGTGTCTGAGACGGAGTTTGGCCACCAACAGACATCTAACCAACGTCAGATACCTAAGGTACTTTGTTTTTTGAGTCTTCAAATTAATACTGTATATAATGTCACAAAACTTACAGCCTAACAATTCAAATGTTTTAATTAGCAAGATTGTTGTATGCGTCTTTATGACAATTCACTATGTTACCATTCTTGTCATTACAGAAAGACAGGACACAACGTTCTAACGCTGTTCTTTGTTACCAAATATTTCCTGATTAGTTTGGAAGTTTAGGTCAGCGGCAATACTTGTACGCGTAAATCCGTACACGTGCACCATAATGTTTAGTCAATCATAACCCAGCATAAGAATTTAATCAGGAAAAGGAATGAAATTAACAGTGGACAGTTTTGTATACCGGAAAAGGGTTAAGGATTTCATTATTAATAACAGAACTCAAGTCACTTTTTTCTTTGAATAAATTGTACGTTGCCACAATTAAACATATTTACTAATGCGAAAATGATTTATAATGAAGCGCTGGAAAACATCAAAGAAAACAAGTGCGCTTTGTCCTTCATAAAAATGACGTGTGAGCGATTGTCTAGAAAAACATAACTAAAGACGAGGCTCCGTCCGCCATGGAAAAAATGTTGCATAATCAGTTAAACTTTGATGGGTGCTCCGACAATTAAGTATATGTTGTTTGTCGTTGATTGAACGAACTGTGAAAAAAAATCCACAATAAATACCACAATAATGTATAAAGTAAATTTTAGACATTTACATGCCCAAATGGACTGTACTCCTTCTAATAATGATGGTTTAGTGTCACATGAAATGGGTTAACAACCCTGCTAGATGTAACTTACTAGTACAAATTGGCTGCTGTGAACTAGATGGGGTTTTGTTGCGATAGTGTCCAACACATGTCATTTCTCTTCTGTCCAGGAATGCTTTTTGCACGTAAACTATAGAGCGGAGAGAAAAAAAGATAATCTCGAATTAATAAAAACATAAGTTATTTATCATGTATAATATTTACTTGAAATGTTTGATACTCATGTACATGTATAAGATGAAAAGTTATTAGCGATGACTTTAAAAGATTTAAAGGCGTATGCATACGTTCGTTTTCTAAAGAAAATGGTAATTTCCACCTTGTTGTTTATACAAAGAGCATGACAATAAAGAGAAATGTTGGGTAAAATATACTTAATGTGGTAATCCTTGATAACAAATCAATATATCTATTTTAAGAGGATTCTTAAGATATGGCAAGGATCGTAAAATTAAAAAAAAAGTTTTCTAAGTTTCTTAAACCATAAATGAGCAATAATGACCAAACTAAAATCGGTTGATATGACTCTGGAGGCATATTTTATCAATTTGCCCATGGAAAATACCCTCAAAAGCAAGTGGAAATACTAAGCTTTTTAAGTAGTTGTAACAGTGTAGACTATCTAATGTGCGAAACATACATGACAACGTAAGGATGGAATTTTATAATGTTTTAATGAACCTGCTATATAAAGATAATAAAATAGACAGCTTTTTACCATGCCTTTAATAATTGATATTAGTTCTACCTGGTTAAGTAAAAGTTATTAATGTAATGGTGTGTTTTTTTATATTTATAACATACTTATAACGATTTGATTTTGTTTCAGAAAAATGTCAACGACGATGGCCTGATCTATGCAGACCTCGAGTTTAATAACACCGCCAGCTACGATGTAATTCATGGTCTGGATGACATCACGATCTACGAAGAGATTGATTTCACGAGAACAGCAGAACCCTTGTCGGAGAGTGATGCCGAATCCACCGATAAGATATAAAAATACCGTTAAGACAATGTTTTAACCTTACAGCGATTATATGATTATATAACGCTCATTCCAATGGCTTTATGTGATGTTCATGTCGGTTTCATGTTAATACTCCATTTAAAAAGTTAATTAAAAGCAAATTTAAAATTCCAGATAAATATACGAATAATGTTTTATTATTGTATCTAACACAAGAAGAACAATCACTATTCACAAGCAGTACCATTGTGTTTTTTCATGATTTGAGTATTTCTCTAAAAGGGAAAAATCTTCATTTTAATTAATTTCTGACCGAAATGGGAATGTGAGGTCAGACATCCACAAGTCGGTCTAAGGACTACAGTCGGTCATGTTACATGTATCAAATATATAAATAACCGTAAGGGCGGTAACTGTAGGGTTTTCCCCATTTATGAACATCTTGTTTGAGTATTGTTGTCACATTTAGTTTGTTATTTGCAAACGTATTTATTGCTTGCACAAATATGTATGTAGGTGGTTATTTTGATATATTCTTGTGTTAACTTCCTATTGAACGCAAGCGTTACATGTATGTCAATCATATATAATTGAAGCCCTAGCAAGAATGTCTGCTTGGTCATGTTTATTTTTCCTTTTTAACACAACGTACGTAAATGATAGAAAGACACGATATATCGCCTTAACTGTCTTGTTCATCATATGGTTAAGTTAAATTTAAACAGAAGGCTTATACATTCATAGAAGTTACCAGATTAAACTTTTAAATTACCCCAATCCAGCCTTTATAAAGCTCCTGTTTATATTTGACGATAAAATCCTTTTCGGTTTGAACCAGTTAACTTGCCAAAGAGCTATCGAAAACTTGAGGAGGTTTTCCGATAAGGTAAAGAAAAAGGAACAACATATTTCTGCCTCAATGACCTGGGGGTTAGTGTACATGTTCTCAGATGAGAAGTAGTTTGTTCAAACAACAGATGCTGCCTTTTAGATGAAACAATAATCTTGGACATTATCTTATTTCGCTAGTTTATGCAAATGTTTCAACGTACCTTTACATATGTGTGTACACGTAGCGTATTTTTTATCGATTTCGAATTGTAACCAGTATTCACCATCATTTCAATCTGATATATCTGCAGAAACACGTTATGATATTAAAAACAACAAAATGACCTTAGTAACAAAAGATGCGCGTGGTTAATACAACTATTTGTGGATACATATAGAGACAAATCAACGTGTCTAGTAATACTGTATGCATCTGTTTTGTTTTTGTTTTTTGTCATTTTTTTCTTTCTGCTTGTGTTGTTGATGCTTTTGTATCAAATATATGCTTCAGCTTACCTTTTATGACTTGTTATTAATTCAATTGCAAAAATACACCTTTTAATATTGTTAATTATTATGGTCATACGGATATGTAAATAGAAAGGGGCATTTATTCAGCTTGAACATAATGCAATGCATTTACCCATTTTAAACTAACGCACACTGGGCAAATATTACTTGTAAATAAGAAAAATGTCTTACAGGAGCTACACATTCAAGAGTTCTCAAGGTAAAACTACTCACTGTACGAAGAAATTAAATCACGGTCTACAAAGCCATTCCTTGCATCTGCGTTTTCCATTAAAGCTTATTTGATGCAACATCAATTTAAAATATAAAATGCTTTCAAAATTGAATATATCTGACAAAGAGGCATAAAGTTTAAAAAAAAACACTAAGACGCATGGACGGCTATTTTATACAAAGTTGGTACTTCGCTCAGAAAACCACGTGACAAAATATTATTTATAACAGTCTGTATTCAAAATAATATTGTAGCCCACAATAATAAGAGCAGGAATCTTACTACGGCGCGTTGCTGCATCGAATGTGACTTTGTGTAAAGAAAATGGTCTAGTCTATTAAAACGAACGAATATGCGTTTGCGATATAGATCATATCGAATGGTGATAAATATTATCAATGAACAGTTTTTCTTAGAAAGAAACCTACAACAGTTCGAAAACGCCTTCTATTTGCTTTGAAATTTTGATAGGACCTTTTGTTATTCACCTATTCGTTTTGTGGTAAAATTTACCAATTATGGCTTTAAGTCACTGTTTTCATATAGTCTCAACGACTTATCCTGTCATCGTGTAATTTAAAAGCAATGCAAGGTCTTGACTGTAAAAGGGCCAATTGCAAGCAATGCAGTACAACGAAGGATTCCCGGGTCAACTTTATCTCTGTCCATTTGCAATGTACTCGTAGTCATAGTTCCTATGTGCAAGGGCCACGAATTTAACTATACGCCCATTTTGTACTCTAGGGTGCATTTAGTACAAACAAACATCTTGCACAACACAATGGACGTTCTGGGGGATTTTGATTGCTTAATCTTATGCTGATCTGTGTGAATTGTTGACAACAACAAATTCGCTACATTTAAGGGGGGTAGATTTGAAGCGAAGTATGTGTACGTAACGTTTCAAGTGATAAAAGGCCGTTCAGTACAATTTTAGACTGGAGTGAGTGTATGGTGTGGAGGGTAGAAAATATGTGTATGATATACACCAAAGCGGAAAACAAAAGAGAAAGATATAACTCACACAAGTACAATAATAATGTTGGAAAATATAAATTTAGGAAAATAATCATACATCTTGGTATATTTTTGTTGCAGATCTACTCATGAATGTAAAGCTTGTGAAAAATTATTTCAATCAATACTTTGGGTTCACAACATCCGTTGGTTTATATAGGAGTGTATTGTCAAGAAAAGTCAAAATGGATGACACAGATTCGGTTCCTGTATTGATGAGTGGATACTAATATTATACAAGACTTCAGACTTTTGATACCTAACCGAAACAAATGAGTCCTGACAAATGTACACCAGCTAGAGCTGGTTTTTGTTATACAAAAAAAAATCGGATAATGTACAATGTTTTCGATGTGGAATTTAACTGAAAGATTGAGAGAAGGAATGATATGCCATAGTCGAACATGAAAAGTGGTCCCCGAATTGCGAGTTCATAAACATCGTTTTGTGTGAGGGGCGGAGTCAACTACGCCTCTCACCATATTTAAGACGTCGTAGACCGGTCATTTTATCACTTAACGTCGTGAGCTCAAGCAGTCAACACTTCCCTCTACAATATGACAAGTAACACATTTGAATCGAGGGTAAAAGAACATGTACAGTATATTAGTGATAAATTGGCCAGGATAGAGAAAGAAAGATGGGCAACATGTTACCGTTGCTACGAAAATGGACATGATACATCGAGATGTACAAAGAAAACAGAACAGCTACAGATATGTTTCCACTGTCATGATTCGGGACATCTTGGTGCCCTGTCCCCAGTTGCCACTTATCATCCCAGTGTCCGAAAAAATAGTGGTGAGTACTTGAGATCACCTTCGATGTACAGATGGATGTGAGTAACACAGAACCACAGAGGGAAAGTGATCTCAGAATGTTGAGAAAAACTTACTCCGAAGAAACATTAACAAAGGGTAAAAATCATCTAGCTGCTCCCGATGGATATTGACGTACAGATTCTGGAGCGTATCTCTGCTCTAAGAAAAAGCCTAAACTACAGAAACGCATACACCAAAGAAACGTAAACGGACCCTACAACGAACGACGTATGCCCTGAGAAGACCGCTACAGAGTGTAAACAGTCAGCCAAGAAACGTAGAACAGTGAAGAAAGAACAGCCACTGTGCATTGGCAGTTTGATTTTAGAATGCTCAAACAGATAGTTGTATTAAAAGCCTGTTAAAATCTGTTTAATCAACACTCCGTTTATTGTTTAGAGATATAAAATAAACTGACAACTTACGTTTTTCATTTCACCTTCCCTAAGCGTACTTTTACTTTCAATATACAACGCATTAACACATTTTCCGAAAATACGGCGACGTACTTTCTAAACACGTATATCCTTATTCCTATATTTTTCTTATCTTACATTTAAACTCTTAAACTTTGGTACACTAAAGATCTCAGCATACTTTGGTTCTATAAATAATTTACATATCTATGCGAATAAATGCGATGTCAAACGCATATTTTCCGAAAATACAACGTCATATCTCTACTTTCGCTTAGAGTACCACAATTTTATTTTCTTATATTTCCTTATACAGCCTTGGTGCCATAAAAATCTAGTTTTACGATTTTTAAACACATTTTAACCATTTTACTAAAAACTTTCCTCGGTACTATAAATCTGGTACCATATTCTTTTCCTTATATGTCTTCAGCTCCATTAATCCCTACACTACTAGTGATCCATTCTTCTTAAAACAGCATTTTCATCTACAGTTTTTTTCTTTTGTCTTGATCACATGTATACGTTGAACACATTGACAAAAGTACAGTAACATCAATGCGTGTGCTTTAAAAAAATCTACTACTTTTATTCATTCCCACTCTCTTGTGTGCATCCTTATTTTTTTAAGTGGCTTGGTCACAGTGCTAACTTACATCTTTCTTCCAAAACTGTGTTCAAGCACGCTGCATAATGAAACTAAATTTTAAATTGTGAAAAATTATAGCGTTGCAAACACTTGTCAACAATTTTAAGCAGTTTAAGCCCAACAACAGTTTGTAATTGAACCGTGCATGTGGTTCTTTATTGGCAGAAACCTATTCAAAACTAGCTAGTCGCTTTGACAAATAAAAGGGTTATATATATCAACAAAGACAATTTGATGGTGGATATGCTGATTTATTATTATACATATGATAAGGTCTTTGGTATGCAATGATTTATGTCTTTTTTCTAATGCCATACATACATAAAACCAGAACTGTCATGTAACCTAATGTGTGACTTTAAAAACACATCGAATCTCGTTTAACAATTACACAAATTATGAACTAACGGCACGTTGTGGTAAACAGTATGTTAAACAGTTGTTGGTCTAACTAGTTTTTAATTGAAGTATGACTTGAGACTGGTCCACGACGCACAAGCTCAAACGCGAATGACGCTGTAAATTATAAGCAACCGACTATGTCATTAGACTATTAGGTGGCCCTATATTGTCACACTAAGTCTTTCAATTAAGTACTCAGCCGGTTAGCCTTTTCATCAACTTGATGTTTACATAAACTTCTTTGCGCTTAGTGGCCTTCTATATATTTGCAGGTGAGATTCCAAATTCCTGCAGTTCTGCAAACATGACTTTTTCTTTGTTCGTTTCGTTAACGTCGTAGCACTGATTTCTATCATTGATGGCCAATTTCTCAGAGCAAAGCACTTTTTCCGGCCATAAATCACAGACACAGTGCTCGCTCAAATATCTAAGTTCATATGGATTGATTTTCTATGAACGTAGCTGGGCTCTACCCGTCAGGATGGCAGATTGTGCTGTCCTCCTTTGATTTTAGAGACCTGAAGGATTTCCTTAGTTCTGTACGAGCTGGCGGCTTATAGCCATCTCTTGCACTGACGCTAATACCGGACGGATCTATGCGAGTTACTGCCTTTGGATAACATTTAGTTTACCACTAGCATCCTTCGCCACGAACACGCTCTCTTTCTTCACTCTCTCTCTCCGCCTCCTGCTATACTTTCTATGTCTTTTTTGCATGTTACACAGACGCACACGAATTGTTCCTCTGCCTCTCTCTTTGTCTATGAAATCTATGACTTTTATGTGTGTGTCTCTGAGTATGAAGGTCACCTTTCAAGTGATATATCGCGCGAGCCGGTTAATTGCTTTGGAAGATTTATATCCTGTCGAATTCATATTATTTCTGCAGGCGCTCTCTTAAAAATCATGGGTCAGCCCTTTCTGGATATGTTTGCATCAAGACAAATACTCTTTACATGTTCACATGCGGTGAACGCGGGGAATGTATTGAATGCTCCTCATGACACCCCGACCCACCGTCTAGCGGGATTGCCTTGGATGGATGACCTGTTATTCTCCCATTCGCTCTGATCCCAGAGGTATTTAGGAAAAGCAGTACGTATCCAAGCATAATACTACCAACAAAACCTCTCTGGCTTCAGTGGACATTTTTATATTTTCTTTTGCATCAGTTGATCGACCACCCTTGAGCTCTAACTTCGAAGTGTGATCATGTGTCGCATTCAAAAAGCTAAAAAGAGAGGACAATATTACGTCAACAAGTCTAGTCCTTATCTTATACTGTCATGGGAAATCTGTTGTAGTCAGAGCTAGTTGTCTCTACACTGTTGTTTACAAAGCAAATAGAATGCGTTTTCGATTAGAGGTCTTATTTTTCATTACAACCAAACAGTAGCAGAACTTAACCTGAATGATCCTTTTCAAGATTCTTGTAACTGTTCAACTTCACCTTTCTGTTATTTATCTTCTGGCCATATCATTACTAGAGATTTAAACATCATCGATGACTATAAATTAAGAAAATTACTATTTTAGGGTCCGAAATATCGCCTGCCAGATGAAATAGATTTTGACCTTTGTTGCAAAGAAATTGCTGATGCAATTAATCTGTTTGCCCATCGCTGGTGTAAGAAAGAAAACATGGATACAGTAGCACTCAATACTTGGAAGAAAGCCATTTTTAAGATAATAAAAATTACATTCTACCGCTTCCATCCTTCTAATTTACCTAAAAACCCCATTTCTCACTTAAAACATCTAAAACAGTCCTTTCAGAATATTCACAATAAATTTGTACCTGCAGACAAGAATAAGAATGTATGACAAAGTCCTATGAGCATTGCAACATATACAAAAATCCGAAAAGGCACAGAACAAAGGTATTTCACATGCAAGCCAAGCGAAAAGTAAGAACAAATTTGTGGTGAGTCATTTAACGAAAAGAGCAAACCCGACAGTTACCGCCTTGGATCGGTCAGTCGGCAATATAGACCGACTGGGGTTCTTAAACCAGTTCTACAGAGCTCTAACCTCGCACTTCCTGACGAGTTTCTCAAATGCTAGCAATGAAAAGAAAAACGATCTATTTGAATACAAAATGTCCAAGCGCTGATATTTTCTATGAGTAATGACGAAAGTAGTGACGTCATTGAAAAATAATGTTCACATAGTGTTTAGAAAATATGGTATTATTTCGATTTGAAAAACTACACAAAAATGGTTGAATATAAATAAAAATAACTTTCATCATGTATAAACATGACCAGAAACGAATAAATGGTTGTCGCATCCTGTTCATGTGAAGATGGAATTGAAGAACCAAAGTCCAATGTCCATCAAAGTAAATACACGTAACAATCCTTATAAGATGAATTAAATGACAACATAGATTACATGCACGGGGAGATTCAAACAACATATTTTTTGTCTGACGACTATATTACAAAAATGTTCGGAGTGCTGAGTTATTCACCACCAGTTCTTACTCTTGCACCATCCTTGACTTTCAGACAGTCATCGACAAACAAAAACAGATATTGCATAATTTCAATATCAAAATAGAATCAAAGCAAGAAAAACTTCCTTCACTGTACTGGATTCCTAAGCTTCACAAAACACCATACAAGTCACGATTCATAGCTAATGCCAGCCCTAGCACCACCACTCTCATATTTAAACTACTTACGTCTTGCCTTACAGCCGTTCGCAATCACGTTGTTATTGTTTTGTTTGTTTTTTGGGTTTAACGGAACACCGACACTTGATAGGTCATACGGTACTGAATACATTTAAGTTTAACGACATGAGAATATAATCAGGTTAAAATGTGAATGACAAACGAAAAACAAGTTACTATATTAAACAGTTAAAATTTATAACGTTAGCATAATAAACAGTTTAAAAATTTATAACTTACTAAGAATACTAATCTCGGTTAAGAAGCAAAAAAGCTTAGCATCCGATATTGTCGTAAATAGTTCGTATATGTTATTGACATTAAAATACTTAGACCGAACATGGTCTGTGTCAATACAATGTATTAAAATGTGATTAACTGTAAGAGGTTCCTGTCAAGGAACACATTCTGGTTAAACTTCTCTTTTTAGAAGGTATGAATGAGTTAATCTGGTATGTCCAATGCGACAGCGGGTAAGAGCTACGTCTTCCCGCCTACTCTCTATGCAAGTAGAGATATGGGTACCGACGTTAGGTTTAATGGCGTGTAATTTGTTAAAAACAGTATTGTCCCAACATGTTTGCCATTTGGTTAAAATATATCGATTGATAAGGGGTTTAAAATCTGTGTGTGGGATGCAAAGATCTGTCTCAGTAAGGGCTAAGGCAGATTTTGCACTCTTATTTGCATCCTCGTTTCCTCGGATGCCTATATGGCTAGGTAGCCAACAGAAAACAATATTCTTATTAAGACAAACTTCTCTAAGTTTAAAAAGTACTTCTCTTATGAGGGGGGTGGAAAAATTTTGATTTTTAAAAGACTGTAAAACCGACAAAGAGTCAATAAATACTACAAATCTATCGCCAAGATGATTTAAAATGCAATCAAGAGAAAACTTAACAGCCTGAATTTCGGCTGTAAAAATGGAAGAGTCGGGTGGTAATTTTTGTTTATAACAATGAAGCTTACTTACGGAAGCACAGCCGACATATGAATCTGCATTTAAGCCATCAGTATATATTTCAAAGTAGTTGGAGTATTTCTTGTCGCGCAGTTCGATAAAATTTGAGCGTCGTACGAGAATGTCTGTTTTTGATTTAGTATTTATACTGAGAGATAAATCGACTTCGGGAGTTTTCAATTGCCATGGTAGAAATTCTAAAACATTATTTTCTATTACTTGATTTAAATTTAGTTGTCATGAGTCTATAATTTCTAGCATTCGTAAACCAAACGGCTTAATTGCCTTTGGTTTACGCTCATACAAGTGTTCATATTTCGGATTAAAGATAACACTATGTGCTGGATTTTTAGGGTTAGATTTCACTTTTGTTATGAACTGAAGCGCAAGTTTCTCTCGTCTGAGGTATAATGATGGCTCATTAGCTTCAACGTAAAGGCTCTCTACAGGAGAGGTCCTGAAAGCTCCAAGGGCCAGACGGAGTCGTTGGTTGTGGACAACGTCAAGCATCTGGAGATATGATCTCCTGGCAGAGCCGTAAACAATGCTACCGTAATCTAATTTCGATTTTACTAGTGATCTATAAAGTTGCAATAAAACTTTTCTATCAGCTCCCCAGTCGGTATGGGATAAAAATTTCAACAGGTTAAGAGTTTTAAGACATTTAGATTTGACATATTTAATATGTGGTATAAAAGATAATTTACTGTCAAATATGACACCAAGACATTTCGTTTCCTTGACGACAGGAATACGAATGTTGTTAAGAAATAACTCAGGTTCGTTGTGCAAAGTTCTTTTCTGACAGAAATGTACGCAGTTTGTTTTGGTGGGTGAAAATTTAAAATCATTGTTGTTACACCAAGTTTGTAATTTGTTGAGGCATTGTTGTAATTGCCTTTCTATTTCTTTCTCGATAAAGGCATCTCTTATAAACGTTTCAAATCGAACGAGATGATCCAGTGCACTGCGTTGGTTTCTGAACCCACTTTAAAATTATGTGAGTAAATTATTTGATTCAAGATACCAAACGAGTATATTATTTATCATCCGTTCTAAGGTTTTACAAATACAACTAGTTAAAGCAATAGGTCTGTAACTTGAAGCATATGTTGGATTCTTTCCCTGTTTAGGTATAGGAATAACGAATGCATTTTTCTACGAATTTGGAACTTGTCCAGAAAACCAAATTTCATTATAAATAGACAAAAGTAAATTTAATGATGTATGCGGTAGAGTTCCAGAAAACCAAATTTCATTATAAATAGAAAAAAGTAAATTTAATGATGTATGCGATAGATGTTTCAAAAATTGATAGGGAATATTACCTGGTCCAGTAGCGGTATCATGGGATTTGTTCAGTGCTTCCCTAAGTTCTCTTAAGGAAAAGGGATGGTTGTAATTTTTATTATTTTTCGACTTAAAATTGATTTTTTTCAGCCTGTTCCTTCACATTTTGAAATTATTTCGAGTAATTGTCGGAAGATGAATTTTTCGCAAAACTTTATGCAAGAGTGTCAGAATTTTTTTTATCATTATTGTTATTATTGAGTCATTAGATTTTAGATGATTAACTGTCGGTATAGAAGATTTACCGCTAATTTTCCTAATGGCTGACCAAGCATTTTTAACTGAAGTTTTACTGGTTATACCAAAAACAAATTTCTGCCAAGATGTTCTTTTGGCATGTTTAATGATTCGCCTACTCTTCGTCCTTTCATTTTTGATATTATTTAAATGAACAGTAGTAGGACGAATATTAAATTACTTAAGTGCCGCTTTACGTTTCCTAATGGATTTTTTGGATTCATCAATAAACCAAGGTTTGTTACGCTTTGACTTAGTCGTGGTCTTAGGTATACACTTTTCTGCTATGCTATGGAGAATTGTTGAGAATGAATGTAATTTATCATCAGCATTCTCAAATGTTGAAATTGTCAATTCTTCAGTACAAAATATTTAGAACAATTCCCAATTTGCTCTGTTCATTCTCCAATAAGTATTATTGTCATTTAAGTTGACAGAATCGTTGGTTAATATTACAGGAAAATGGCCACTTCCACATAAATCGTCACGTACATCCCAACTAAAATCAAGATATATAGAAGGGTGACATACTGAAAGGTCAAGAGCTGAATAATGTCCTTAAACAGGATGTAAGTAAATTGCCTTTTTATTATTCATTAGGCATATATCTTTTTGGGAAATAAAGTCCTCTAACGTTTTGCCCATATTATTATAATCAGAACATCCCCATGATGGGCTATGTCCATTAAAATCCCCTACAAGAATATAAGGGGACGGTAATTGGTTTATTAAATCATCTAATTTTGGTTTTGGAATATCTGAATTAGGTGAAAGGTAAACAGAGCAAACTGTAATGACTTTATGGACTGTTACACGAATGGCAACAGCCTGTAAATCAGTATTGATGTTAATCTTTGAATGCGGCAGTTTGGCGTTGACAAGTATTGTCGATCCTCCAGACGCCCTATCACACATTGTATGAATGTGATTATATATAGAATAACTTTTAAAATCAATATTATCTCTTTCCTTCAGAAATGTCTCCTGAAGGCATAGTATAGCAGGGTTGAAAGTGGTCAATAAAAGTACAATTTCATTAAAATTGACTCTAAGGCCCCGACAATTCCAATGCATTATTTTGTTTTTCATGGGATTAATATAAGTGGTATTTAAAATGGGTTATGTTAGAGCTTTAACAGGTGACCTTGATGCTTTGTCCTTGTCTGGTGGAGAATCTGTCTCCATCAGACAATCAAATCTATTGAGAGAGTTGGACCGGCCAACTCTCTTCTTTCGGAAATTAGGAGGACTAGGTCCTCTTGTTTTCCCAGCAAGGCTTGTAGTTTCTTTTGAAACTTTTGTCATTGCGGCAGCTTTCTTTCTGCCTTCATCTGCTTTGAAGTAGGCTCTGAAGGTTGGGTACAAGAGGATTTGGTAGGTTGTGTAGAGGAAGGTTTAGAAGATTGTGTAGAAGTTGGTTTTGGTTGGGTAGTTTTTGTAATTCCAGAAGACTCTGTGTTTTTGAATTTTGTGGGAATTACTATTTTGTCAGAGACTTAGTCACCAGAGAGTATTGCATATTGAGTAGAATTGTCCTGGCAAACCGAAGTGTTTGATTTTGTAATTGCAGCAGATTTCTGTTTCTCTTGCACATATTTACGCGCTTCTGGAAATGAGATGTTGAGGGTGTATTTTATTTTAAGCACCTCTTTCTCGAATTTCCAAGTTGGGCAACCTCAGGACCTACTTTCGTGAGGTCCGGTGCAATTTGGACCCTTCGGTTCAGCTTCACACTAAAAGTTTAGGGTGTGACCGGGTTCACTGCATCGTCGGCAGATAATATCATTTGTACAATTAGACTCATGGTGACCAAATTTCTGACATTCAAACAAGCGTAATAGATTTGGAATGTAGACTTGAATTTTGACCAGAAGATAACCGATTTTGATTGTTGATGGAAGTTTTGGGTTGTTGAAAGTTAAAACTAATGTGTTGGTGGAAATCCTGCAGCCTTCCTAGGAGAAGGAAATCCTCCTGACACCACTCACACCTTGTGATGTGAGTTCTGTCAGGATCTCCTCCTCCGAAAGTCCAGAAAGATCAGGGCAACGGATGACGCCTTTTTAAAAACTAAGGGAATGGTGTGGGAAAGTTTTGACTTTAAGTGAGTAAAATTCATTTAGTTTCAAGATTTTATCAGAAATAGGTTTTCTATTAGTTTTAATAAGGAGGCAGTCATTTTTTATTTTCTTGACAGAGTCAACTGTTCCAATTATGCCTTTAATTGACTTTTCGATAACAAAAGGAGAAAAAAAATATTGGAGTTTTTTCGAGTGACTGGATAACAAAAAAACGAGGAAAATTTGAATTTGTTGATGCAGAGTCGGTATCAGAGTCTTCTGAAGACATTGTTGGGATAGGGTCAAAGCATTTGCGTTTACGATCCATGAGAGTTTATTATAATTATTCGGCATCCTGGCTAAACCATCCGCCGCGGAGCCCAACAAGGGGACGTCTTATGGGAGTGGATCTCCAACCTCACAACGCCAGTGATACCAGGATGCGATACTTTGACATAAAATATACAATAAAGCATACCAAATGCCAGATTGATCCCTTACGGGGGTGTCGACCGGCAACTGGGTTATAGTTAATAGGGGAAAATTTGAGAAAAGGAGTTTACGGAACACGGTATATTTGAAGAAGAAAAGTGAGAAAAGGAGTGGAAAGTCGGAGGCAAGAAAGTGGGACGAAAGGGAGTAAAAGCTAACCCGGCACCGGCCTAGGGGTCAGCCGAGGGGGGATACAGGACCAGCACCCCGCCCGTCTATCCCACAACTTAGGACCAAAGTAGTGTGTTGGTCAGTGTCGACTTATGCGTCAATATCCTGACAAGCCAAAAAAGACCTCAACCCCCAGGATCCCCTATTCGTAGAGATACTTGGTCGCCACCCACGGCAAACAGGTGGGCTAACTTTGGAGGGTTTTTACCCCGCTACAGGTAGCGGCAGCTTGAGAATATTATGCCCCTTCCGGCAGGGCCGTCACGTTGTTAAATATTGTGATAAAGTGTAGGAAAATTCAGGAATTAACATCTTTTGGTCTATTAAAAATTCTTAAGTCTAAGACAAGTTTCGTATTTTAAACGTTCATTGCTCTGCAGTTAATACTTACGATTTCTCTACGCTGTACACTTCTTTCTTTGCCTCATGATTTAATTAAGACCAAATTAATTGCTCTTATTGAGAAAACGTTTGCTCGATAGCAACATATATATATTGCATAAGAATATATGACAAAGTCATAAGATATGCATGTCATGAAAGTAATGCATTTTTACCAACAATTTCTTAGAAAAGTTTACTATGTGGACTTTCACGAATGTTTGTGAAGCTCTACGTTTTCTATTAGACAATATTTACATAAAATGCGGTGACACTTTATTTAGACAAGTAATTGGTATTCCTATGGGAACCAACTGTGCACCTTTAATTGCAGATTTGTTTTTATACTGCTTTGAACGTGATTTCATGTTAACTTTATCCTCTTCTAACCAAAGCCACATTGTAGTGGATTTCAATTTAACGTCACGCTATCTTGACGATCTTCTAACGATAGATAATCCTTTCTTTTCTCAAATGATCCATCTGATTTACCCTCCAGAACTTATCCTTAATAAAGCAAATAACTGACATTTAAATGCAGCATTTCTAGACATTGAGATCGCTATTTCCAATGACAACGTCTCTACTAAATCTATGACAAGAGAGATGATTTCAACTTTAGTATTGTGAATTATCCATACCTTGATGGTGATTCACCTCGTGCTAGCTCCTATGTTTATTACATATCACAACTTACAAGGTTAACGCGAGTTTGTACTAAAGTAGAAGATTTCAATGCTAGAAACCGGTTTATTTCTTCTAAACTGTTACAGCGAGGCTTTCGTTTTAATAAATTAAGAAAGGCGTTTTCAAAATTCTTTCCCCGCATGGTGTTATTGTTTCTAAGTACAATAGCAGAATGAATAGGTAAATAAGAAAAGGTCCTATCAAAACTCTCACAGATATTTAAATTTATCTACCAGTAGACAAAGGCAAACAAGGTAAATGCAAATGTGAAAAAAAAAAACAGAGACGAGACTTAACACACATAATGAAAAACCATCAGTTACCGCCTTGGAACGGTCAATCGGCAAAAGGGCCAACTGGGGTGCTTAAACCTGGTTTGTGGAGCGCTCCAACCTCGCACTTCCTGAAGGTTTTTCTAGCAAACAAACAGTGTAAATAACAACATCCCGTCAAAGTGAAACAACTATCAGTAAGCACCTGCATCGGGAGTAAAAAAAAGATACAATGAACTTATATATATACATAACAACTAGCAACAAAATAAACTATAAACATATTTACAGTATGTAAAGTAGATAAAAGCCTATGCAACGTAAAAACAAAAATCCAAAAACGAGAGATCAGTTTGAAAAAAAAACAGCCCATGCGCTGATATATTAGGAACAAATAAAACAGCCCAAGCGCTGATATATAACAAGATCAATTGAAATATGGCATATAATGCCATGACATCATGTTCCAAATGTAAAAAATACACACTTATGCAGAAAGGCATAAGCCATCCTGCATTTTATAGAAATGTTTTTATACAAGTTAAAGAAAATCAAGAGTCTCAATAACATTTCTGACCACTTTACAAAACTTATCAGAAAATGTATTGCAGACGGTTACAACCCGTGAATCCTTCGTTGTACTGCATTGCTTACAATTGACCCTTTTACAGTCAAGAACTTGCATAGCTTTTAAATTACACATTGACCCGAGTGGTCGTTGAGACTATATGAAAACCGTGACTTAAAGCCATAATTGTACAGTCACTGTTGGATTTCTGTCTCTTCATCTCTCAAGTCGTGCCCTATATGGGTGGTACAAAAACGGGATTTTGTGTAGTTTTATTTTAAAATATGCCAACTCCCGATAAATCTTCGGCTTTTATATGTTATTTTAATGCCTTTTACGTATTAACTCCTAACAATACTACAATTGTTTTTGTTGGTTTGGGTTGTTTTCTAAAATTCGATGATTTCTCTTGTATTTTTTACATTATATTTTTGACACTTTTGCCATATGACGTCATGACATTGTATGACGTCATTAAATTATTCTTATACTTCCATCGCTTGGGCTGTTTTATTTCAAGCCACTTGCTCATTTGGAAATTTGATGTTGTCAAGGCCTTTATCTACTGTACATATGTTGATGTATGTAAATAACTTCAGTGTATCTGTTTTAACTCCCAATGCAGGTGCTTACTGTTAGTTGTTTCACTTTGACGGAAGTCAAACTGTTTGTTTGATAGAAAAACCTTCAGGAAGTGCGAGGTTGGAGCGCACAACAAACCAGGTTTAAGCACCCCAGTCGGCCCATTTGCCGACTGACCGTTCCAATGCGGTAACTGATGTTTTTTCTTTTTGTGTGTTATGTCTTGTCTGTGTTTTTTGTCACATTTACATTTACCTTGTTTGCCTTTGTCTACAGGTAGATAAAACTTAGATAATTGTGAAAAAATTTATAGGACCTTTTTTTATTTACCTATTCTAAGAAAAACTGTTAATTAATAATATTTATCACCATTCGAGATGATGGATATCGCAAACGCATATTCGTTCGTTTTAATAGACTAGACCATTTTCTTCACTCAAAGTCACATTCGATGCCGCAACGCGCCGCAGTAAGATTCCTGCTCTTTTTATTGTGGACTACAATGTTATATTGAATACAGACTGTTCTAAATAATATTTTGTCACGTGGTTTTCTGAGCGAAGTACCGACTTCGTATAGAATAGCAGTCCATGCATCTAAGTGTTTGTTTTTTGTTTTTAAACTGTATGCCTTTTTGTCAGATATATTTAATTTTGGAAGCATTTTATTTTTTAACTTTGTGTTGCATCAAATAAGCTTTAATGGAAAACGCAGACGCAATGAATGGCTTTGTAGGCCGTGATTCAATTTCTTCGTACAGTGAGTCGTAGTTTTACCTTAAGATCACTTGAATGTTGAACTGCGTTACGTAAATCTGATCGGTTGACGCTGTCTTGTACCGGCCCGTCTAATTGTAAGGCTTGGAATGAATAGTGATTTTGTGTATTATTCTCATTTTTGGCTAATATAAAGTGCTTTACATATGTTTTGGATTATAGTGTCTTATACAAATTATTTTTCCATTAAACCCAATTAATTATTTGTTAATTGCTTGTATACCATCAGCAATAATGTGTCTACTCATTTTGCTATTTTTGTGTGTAGTTTATGCACAGTGTGCTTTTTCCACGAATAAATCAAACATATCAATGAGAGAAACAAACATCATATGTACAAATGTCATGTATTCGCAATTTAATAGACTTCGCATTGATATTGATTTTCCCCAATTGTAAAAATTTATACACGTCCTACATTGGAATAAATAATTTGCAACCATAACTGTATGACATTTAATATATATTTAAACTTATATTTTATACATTTAAAATCTATCGTTCAAGCACTTTTTACAACTTCATTAATGAATCTATTTCTACTTCCTAATATATTATGTTATTTATTTCTGTAGATCTACTATTTACAATTCTGACAAAATAAGTTAGCTTTACATAACTGTAATGGATCTCTTTTGATCGCACCATACTTATCGGATGATCGTAAAAAAACTCAATTTTCGGCTTTTTAATCAGTACATCATTGCTTTGAAATGTCGATTATTTCAACTTGGTCGGTAATTTATGTCAAAATATGCAGATGTACGGTCTGACTTACAAATCGCTTACTGACAAACATATAACTTTGTTTAACATTTGGCAAAGGCCATTGTTTTGTGAATATTACGTCCCGATCTGTGCAATTATGTTCTTGACATTGTTAATGTCTCCGGGGCAGTGCAATTGACCTTGTCATCCCAACTGTTTTCTTCACTATCTGTCAGTAGTTGCGGGGACCCTATTGTGGCGCTTTCTGATTGATGTGTGTATTCATTTTGTGACGTGATGTCTACTTGTGCTTGTCCTGATTGGAACTGAGCATTCATTAACCTATCGTTTAGCTCAACTAATGGTATATCATCTTCGGTATCATTCTAGATGATATAGGTTCGTCTGTCGAACTGTCATGACTTGTTGGGTTGTCCTGTACTACAAATCTTCATTTCCTAGTTGGTCTTGCTTCTGTTCTGCATTTTTCGATATATCCCAGCTCTCAATATTTGCAAGGCGTAAATGGACAATGTGAGTGGTAAGTATTGAATTATCTAATTGGTTCTTCACTGTGAAGTGTTTGTTTGAGATTTTGTCAATTATGAAGAAATATGGTAGTCAGTAATTTTGGATTTTACTTTTTCTGGTTACGTTTTTAAGGTAAATGGGATCATTAATTTTTGACTAGTTTGCTGCCCTGTCAGTATTTTTGTTGTTGAGCCCTACGAATATTTAAAAAAGCTTGTTGGTATATTTGATGTTTTAGATAACATAACTTGATGGTAACTTTCACCGAGATATTGCAATTGTTGTCCTAAAAGGTTGTCAATTGGGAGTATTCTCGTGCGTTATAAAGTATGGATTCATTTTTGAACTACCGTTGCTATGAAATCTTATCGCGGATACTGCTTGCTTTAAAACTAAATCCCAATTCGTTCCATTGCACTCAATAAGTTTAGTGATAGTGGATTTTAAAGTAGAATTTAGCCTCTCAGATCTTCCATTACTAGAAGGGTGGTATTGAGAAGGTTTAAAGTGGTGTATATTCAAAGCTAACATAGTTTCCTCAAACATGTTAGGCGTGTAGCAAGACCCGTTATCTGTAGTGATTTGTATAGGTGACCCCCACCTAAAAATATAAGCTCATAAAATGCTGCTATTACGCTTTCGCTGGTTGCGTCTTTAATGGCTAGTTCCTCAGGATAATTACTAATAAGGCATGTAAATGTCAAAATATATGAATTTTCTCTATATGTTGGAAGTAATTGACTTGTGATATCTGAACTCCACATTGTTCCTGGAATGTTCGGTATTGTTATTTTTTCCATTGGCGCTCTAATTTGCCTTAAATTAACTGATTGACATTTGACGCAATGATATATAACTGTGTTAACTTAAGTAATTTGGGCCAGTAATATTTTCTAGCTATAGTATCATGGGCTTTTTGTACTCCTGTGTGAAATGTCTCATGATAAGCCCTGATAACTGAGTCTCTAATTTTTAATGGGACGTAACCTGTGATCATTGTCTGGGCTGGACACATAATGTAGGATATCATCTTTAAAGATACATTTTCGTGTTTTCGCGTCAGTAAGTCTGTTTTGTCATACGCGTGCCAGCAATTTGTTAATCAAAGGGTCAGAAAACTGCTCGCTTTTCATGCAATAATTGCGCATGCGTTTCTATCTTACCGTATTCACGATCTTCGTCATTTACACGGTTCGGGGCGCGGGCTTATTGTGATATGTGGAAATCAGTATTGTTTATTGGCGCAATTAATATGTCGGGGTCGGATTCATCAGTAAATGAGTTAATGGCTTTTGATCTATTCTTACTGTAAATTTTGATCCGTAAAGGACGCAACAGAATTTCTGAACGGCTTGGTCTAAAGCTATTGCTTCTTTAATAATTGTTGCTAAATTGCTAATTTTGCTAGAATTGTTTTGAAACGGGATGCCATTTTGGGGTCCAGTTAAATTATTATGTTTTTTCGTTAGATTGGTTAGTGGGAAGACTATACCGGAGAAATCTTTAACGAATTTTCGATAGTATGCCGCCTGTCCTAAAAATGACCTTACTTATTTGACATTGACTTTGAAATTTGTCTCAAAGCTTCTACTTTACTCTCAACAAATTTGATTCCTGCTGCTGAAACAGTTTTGCCTAAATATTGAACACTGTCTATGAAAAAAATGCATTTCTTTAGTTTCAGTTTGAGGTTATTTTCCTTTAGTCTATTAAAACGATTTGCAAACGTTCTAAATGTTATTCTTTTGTTTCTGAGATAATTAACAAATCATCAAGAAAGACGAATACACATCTAATCCTTTCATAATCCTTGACGTTGGTTTTAAAAATATGAACGAACTCAAATTAAGACCCATTGGTAAGCGTTTGTAAACGTATGTATTATTGTGGGTGCTACAAGAGGTTTTAAATTGACCGTTTTCTGCAATTTTGAGATGATGGTAAATTTGTGTCAAATCAAGTGTACTGTAACTTTATACTTTATCAATGCGTGGGAGTGATCTTGGGTTAGTAAGGACTGATTTATTTATTTGATGGAAATCAATAACCAAACGTCTAGATCCGTCACGTTTTTTTTTATCAATAGAGCAGGTGCTGAATGCAGGGATCGGCCATTTTGATAACATCAGCCTTTCATAATACCTTAATCTTTTCGTCCATATGTGGTCTTTCTGAGAACGATAATCGAAGGTATCTGTTAGCACGAGGTTAGTCGTCGCCTGTGGGGATTTGCACTTCAACATTTGGGACTAAACCTATATCATTTGGTTGTTTTGAAAAAAAAAACAGATTGTTTTTTGTAAATTAAATTTCACTTCATTATAGTACTCTTTCGGTGTGACAATCTCATCTAAATTAAGTTTATTGTTTGCTTATTGCTTACGTGAAGTTCTGTCGATATTGTTTGTTTCGATCGAATAATCATGCATGCTTGCTAGAACGCACCCGCGGCGTAATTTGAACCATTGTGGTAGTTGTTTGTTGACATGATTGGTACTAATCCATCTGACTCTAACTTCATAAGTGCTGATTGTAATTCTAAACTTGGTTCTTCAAACAAATGACCTCTGTCTACGGTCGATATATAGAACTCTTCGTTATTTGCTTAGTGTGGGTTTCCTTTTATTTTTCCAACTTAATAATTTACAGATCTTGATTTGAGGATATGTGTGTCTTTTAATCTAACGATTGACGTAATGATTTTGTCATCTTCAAGTGGTATATAATTTAATTTGATATAAATGCACATTAAATCAAAATATATTCTACAATCGTTTTAAATAGGACATTTAGACCTGAAATAAGTGATCTATTTAATTTTGTGACAACATTGAATTCGTGACATATGACTAATTTGTTGATTTTAAAGTTAATATTTGTTTCTAGTTAGATGCGGTATGTAGATTGACGTTACAAGGTGACAAGCATTGCTGTTGTTTTAAATTCTTCAATACTTTATAGCTTATTAAGCTCTAACAGTTTTATTTCCGAATCTTAACAAACAAGAAACTAGGTGTTTCTTTATATCTAGCGTATGTTGAGTTAACCTTAGCTGTTCCTTCCTTGACCTTCTAAGGGTAAGAACTGTTTTTTCGCATGTACGATTTGTTTTCTCAGCGCGAATTGCCATATGATTTATTGTCTCTGCGCTCTATGTGGTGACACTCGCGTTTCATATGGCCGGTTTGTCCACATTTGAAACATATTACGGTAGAATTATATGTCCTGTCATTAGTTTGGTTGTCTTGACGGTAATACACATGATCGTTGCGGCGCGGTTGATTGCGACTTTGATATTTTAATTGTCTGCATACTTGCCAAATTTACCCAATTTTACTCTCATTGCATGATCTACTTCCATTGGTACAAAATATTGTTCCCTGACAGAGTATGTCGGCTTGATTCTAAATAAACCTGACTCATGATTGTGATAGTTAACCTGTGTTCTTTCAATTTTGATCTGTACGACTTGTTCCTCTATTGCGCTGTTTACAGCAGTCTGAAATTTCTTCGGATTTTCTCTTAATAATTATAATCTGATTTCGGGATTTCCTAGACCTTAAATGAAAAATCCTACGAGTTGATTTTCTACAAGTTCGATGTTGTTACTAAACCCTGCATAGATTTCGTCCAATAGTGCTACTAATCTTTCAACAAAAAAACTGAAAATTTTCGTTCGGTCTTTTGCGCGTGTTTCCTAAAGACGAAAAAGAGAAATGTAAATGAGGTATTTCCCTAAATATAGCTTTTTATTCATGTTTTCTGCTTACTGTACATTATCGAAAACTCGTAAGTATTTTGGTTGTTGCTGCAAAATAAAAAACTTCAACAATTGGTTTTGATTTTTGTAGACTTTCATTTTACCAGATAACGAATTTGTAATCAAATTAAGCACAATTCATGCAATGAAAATTAATTTACAAAAATAAAATGTACAACTGTACATGTTTTTCTTCTTTATCTAGCAGATTGAAACAAAACGATGCCATACGTGGCAGTCCCTATTTCTGCTTAAAGAAAATGGACGACACTATAAAGCCCGGTCTAGACAGTATGTTCCTCCTACAGGTTTCTCCTATAGACTTTTCATATAGGTCATATTTATTATAGGATGTGCCTGTCCACACAGTAGGATAATCTGACAGGTTTATATTTTATGCCTGGGGAGTGGCCTAGCCCTTGACCTAAATTATTAAGTTAGGAAGAAAGGGAAAGAGTGGTGAGAATTAAGAAAAAAGTAAAGCTTATTGCTTATTCTAGCTTGTGCACTTAAAAGGAAAAGGCAGAGCTTTAAAAGTGTGGCGTAACGGGGCTCCATAGTAGAAGGCAGCATCATCCTATGATTACAATTTTAATAATGAAAGTTACATTTTACAATTTAACAATAGTGAGGCGTGAATACCTCTCTGTAACGCGTCCAAATCCACTCTCCCTTATCGAAATTAACTGATTAAACTGGGAAAATTTCTCAAACACGCCTTTACAATAAGACGAAATGTACTTTATCGAAACTGTTAGTTGTTCCGCTTATGTATGTATATGCTTCTAGTTCCGAATGTACTAGTTTATCAACAGAGAGGACTGTCGTCAGAAAATGCGCCGTTGTAATTATTATTATCAATTACAGTTTTACATACGTGACATTTTAAAAAATATTCAGCTATCAACTTAAAATGTTTGTAAAAGATTGTTGACGGTGTAGTTTCTGTTGGCTCTTGTCTTTTGATCTACTATTAAAATATTTGACTTATTAATTTCAAGATTTGTAAAGTGTTAAAATATATATTACAATAATGTCTAGAAAGAAACCTGGAACCACATTTTTATATTACATAGTACAGTAGAAGAAAATGTTTTGTGATTTGGATATCTACTTATGCTATAACTTATTGTACTATATTTTTGTGTTTATGTTGCGACGAGGTACAATGTATGTACAAGTCATAAATAAAATCTAATCTAATCTAATCTAATCTTATCCCTAGCCTATTTCGATTGCCCCTCTCCATTCTGCACTCCTAACATATATAGTCTAAAACTAATTACTCATTCGAACTTGGGTCGCATACAATATTGACGATCGTGTCATTCATACAATGCACAACTCACGTTTCCCGCCTATATTTTGACGTGTGATCAATCACGGTCCTGAATCATGCCTCTTTATTGCTATTTTACTAGTTCCCCGTTATACAAAATGTATATTGTACCATTTATGTTATTATTCATGTCATTGATTGTCCTGCTTTATCTTAACTTGCACTTAGTTTAATTAAACGGCACGATGTCTTGAACTAACCGATTATTACCAATTATTTAACCAATTATTATTTAATTGAAAGCTAATTAATATAGTAATATTACATAACAATTTACTTGCAAACTAATATATATATATATATATATATATATATATATATATATATATATATATATATATATATATATATATATATATATATATATATATATATATATGATAAAACCGAAATGCCTCAAAACATACATAAATTAAATGTAACATATAATAAATGCAAAATCAAACCAAATTAAAAAAGACAAACTCATAACATATTACTAATATACTCGAAAGCTAATTGATATTACTAATATATCAGAAACAGTGAATTGTACATAAAAATCTTTAAAGCATATAAAAATGCAAAGAAAAACTAAACTAAATTGAAACATAACATTTCCACATAATATCAATATGTATGAATACAATGTAATATATGTGTGTATAAAACGTTTTAATACAATTTACAATCGATAACTGTCCATTAAAATATTTTTTTAATTGTCCAAAACCTAGTTTACGTATGTCTATAACACAATTCTAATTTTAAATTAAAATGTCCGATTGGTTAAAAAAATCCATTTAGTGTAGATAATAAAAACACTACATTTAGATTGCGAATGTCCATATTGTGCTCCATTTTCAAACATTTTTCGCGGCTGTCGGCGTTAATAAAAGTGTCGCCGCTTGTGCCGGTTGTCAGCAATGAGGAGAAAGGCGTCCCAATTCCCTCGCTCTGGAAGATCGGCTTGATGTAACATTGAGATCACTTGCAATTTAAAAGTAAAGTACTACTATTTAACACGGAAAAGTAACACTTTAAATTGTATATGTTTGCGCACACTTGGTTGTTAGTGTATCTGTTGGATGTCGGCGTGAAGGCGGTTGGCAGTTGATTGTGTTTATTTGTGACGTCTGTCTGCGAAGTGTCGTACCTTCGTCTGTTGATCGTTGGCTGTACGCTGTCGTTGTTTGCTGACCGGCAAAAGGTGGATGGATAATTTATTTATTGCGTAGATATGGTTTTACTGGATTCCATAAGTGTTTATTGTATTTCTGGTAACTTTCCTGTTGTAGTAGTTTATTGTTTGTTTGTTGTTAAGAAGTTTCATCATTCACCTCCAAAAATGTTATCACTTTGACATGTAACTGGCATGTAACCTTCGTATGTTGTACCCTGCGGCGTTTGTTTGTTGTGTGTTTATTCTGTTGATGTGTGGATTCTGTTGAAATGATATCGCCTCCTTATATACTTTTGTGTGTCGGTGTGTCTATTCGTCGGTCTGTCGTGCTTCCCTTTGAAGTTGTTGTTGTTTGCCGCTTTGATGTTGTTGCTTTTTTTATTTGTTCGTTCAGTGAGGTCGCCTCCATACATGCCTGCCCTTCTAACTGTAAGGTTTGGAATCAATAGTGGTTTTGTGCACTATTCTCATTTTAGGCCTATACAAAATGCTTTACATATGTTTTGGGTTTTAGTGTCTTATACAAATTATTTTTTTCATTAACCCCAATTCATTAATTGTTAATTGCTTCTATACCATCAGCAGTATTGTGTATATTTATTTTGCTCTGTGTGTGTGTTTTATGTATAGTGTGCGTTATCCATTAAGAATCAAACATATCAATGAGAGAGAAACAAACATCATGTGTACAAATGTATTGTATTCGGAATTTTATAGCCTTCGTATTCATTTTGATTTTCCTAAAAAAATATATATATATAACTCCTCCATTGGAGTGAATTATTTGCAATCGTCAATGCCTGACATTAGATATACAATTAAACTAATATTTTACACATTTAAAATCTCGAGCGCGCTCTCTATTTACAACGTCATTTCTGGATCCAATCTCTACTAAATAATATCTTACTTTTCTTATTTCCGTACTTTTCTTATTTCCGTAGATCTACTATTTACAATTCTGACAAGTTAATTTCGCTTTACTTAACTTTTATCTGCCCTAACGCGGGTCGTACTTATCGGATGAACGTAAAAACCTATCTTAGTTTTCGGCTTTTTAATCAATATATCATCGTTGTGAAATGTCGATTATTTCACCCTGGTCGGTACGCGCGTCATTACTATCCAAGTATAATTTATGTCAAAATGTGCGGATTTTACGCTCTGACTAATAAATCGCTAACTGATTTAATACAACTTCATTATAACTTGGCAAAGATCATTGTTTTGTTTGCCTTTGTCTACTGGTGGATAAAATTTAAATATCTGTTGGAGTTTTGATAGTAATTTTTCTTATTTACCTATTCAAACATCATCATCATCATCATACTGTTCAAATATGGGTCCTTGTTAGGTACTTAGTTGCGGAAACCTATTTAGTCTTATAACAGAAGTTTCTATTTTAAGTTCACAACTCACGTTTCCCGCCTATATTTTGACGTGTATATCGATCACTGTCCTGGATTGTGCCTCTTTATTACTATTTTACTAGCTTCCCTTGCATCATAGTATATTTCCTTGTTTTGATTATTAGTTCTGTCATCCTTAGTCCTTCTTTAAGTTAACCTTCGGCCCAATGTCTTTAATTAACCAATTATAACCAATTATTATTTAACTGAAAACAAATTAATATGGTTATATTACATTACATTACATTTCCGTTCATGAATTACAAATAAATAAAGAAACTAAAAACGACGTCATGAGGTATTAACTCCCTGGTTACAAATGGCTCCCTGACCGGGAAAGGGGGATTGAAACTACGGTATAGACAGGTATTCAGCAGATCCTGAGCAACTCGACGAACCAGAGGTTTCCACCCCGAGGACGAGTGAGTTTGCCGGATTCCGAGAGCTAGCTAGCAACCTTTTTTTTTCTTCATATGCACACATTACGCGCGTTGACATTATCTGTACTTGATAATATTTTTCTGTGTTAATAGTCATTGGCCAACATTTTTAAGTGTATTCTTCCGTGATGGAGTGACGCAAAGTGCCTTACATGTGCTTTCGTTGTCGGCATTGGAGTTTCGGATTTGGACTCATTCGTGGACATTTGTGTTTGTGTTATAGTGTTTAAAATTTGTAAGTAGAAAATTGTTATGTAGATATCATTTGTTACATTTTTTACTTTTTCCTGATTCCATGATATTTTCTACAATTATTGAGTTAAACATGTGATATTTTATGTTCTCATAAATTCTTCATAGTCATTCCGTGATAAATATTCTCAAGACGATATCATTTTTTACAATTCTAAGCCAGTTAAACCTGATTTTCAGAGATAAAGTTATTTCTTTAAACTTTGCACAGGAGTATTTCATATGAGCATTTATGTGTGTTATTCATTAATATGTAGCTTGATACTACATTTTTTTTAACGTAAATTCTTTTTAAAAAACATTATCAACAAACCAACTTTAGGGAGATAAAAAAATTGTTTGCAATTTACTTGTAAGTTGTGGGCTTGAATTTATCTATAGTATTTTATTTCTATGTCTGTTAATTCTTCTTTTTCTCTATCTCATCTAAGTCTTGACATATTAATACAGTTGCTCTATTTCAGCTTTCTCTATATACTTCCTCTTCTTGAATGAGTGAGAGATTTTTGTATATTGCTTCGATCAATTTTATCATCCTTTTTATACATCATTAGCACTGTTTTCATGTGTAATGTGTTGAATCATATTGAGCCCCAAATTAATTGCCCATTGATAAGGCCAGGTAAAGTGTAGTGTAGTAAGTGGACACAGTTTAAAGTAGCTAGTTACAGTGTGTTGGGTGATTTAGGTCAGTAGTGAACAGCAGATAATAGAGAGAGTGCATAAGTTGTGCTGTGTATTAGATAATTGACAGGTAGCTAGCTACACAAGGTTCTATTTTTAGCGCTGGGAAATTCCAGTATGGCTCACAGCGGTGCTTGGGTTTGGTGATTTCTATATTTCAAACCGTTGATATAGAAACTTAATAGTTTTTCTTTATTTTTCAGGTTTTTTAATGTTTATCCATAACCTGCAAACCATCATTGTTCACAAATTTGTATATATTTGAATTGTGGTGAACATTGATAATTGTATTTCGTTGCCATTGTGTATAAAATTTTAGATTACATTTTAGGTTGTTGACAGATAGCACAAGATACTATGGCTGAGGCAAAAATGTTAGTGCGGAGGAAAAGCACCTGAATATTACTGATGGTAAACACGATTTGAATCTTATTTTAAGATGCATTGATAATAACTTCAAGTCTTTACAAGAGAGTCTAAATATCAAAACTTAAAAGGTGTCTCCTCCCCGGCCTCGCTTGGCTGAGTGGATAAAAGTGTGTAATCAAGGAGCTAAACCCAGAGTGCCAACTCCTTTGAGAAATATTGCAGCACCAGATCAAAATGTTCATTCAAGACAGTCATTACTTTCTTCTGCTCCTGTAATAGCCAGACCCGTTACTGCCTATCCACAGACTTTGCCAAAGATATCATATTTTTCAGGGGATGATTACTACCCAAGGGTGAGGTGTCTTATACAATTTTGGAAATATGAAGTGCAATGCTTTCAGAGTAATAATGACTTGACACGGGCACAAATTCTGCACGTTGTGAGAGGTTCACTCAGGGGCACTGCTAGATTTATGGTTATACCACCTGGGCAGGATGCCACAATTGATGAAATAGTTGGGAAGAGGGAAGTTATGTTTGCAGATGCTGCATCTCAAGAAGACGTGATCCTAGAGTTTTTCAATCGTAAACAAAACCCTACTAAGTCAGTGACTGCATTTGCATATAGGTTTGAAACACTCTTACAGTCAATTATTTCCAAAGGTCAGTTGCCAGGATTAGCCAAGAATGATTTGCTCAGACACAAATTCTGGACTGGTTTGCAATCGGAAATGCTCAAGATAAACACTAGACACAAATATGACTCGGTCTCAGATTACAATTTACTGATGAAAGAAGTAAGAAAGCTAGAAAAGGAATTGAACAATTAGAGTTCTACGCAGACCTCACTTTCATGTATGTCTTCTGGTGCGACTATCTCTAAACAAATGAAACATACTCCTATATCTTCCTGAGTCTTTTTTGAGAACAGAATTGTCTCCCTTGAAAAGAAACTTTCGAAACTGTATTGCAGTTAGACAAGAAGATTGATGACAAATTAGACCAAATTTTGCAAAGAATTGAGGTTAGCCGAAATGTCACTAACTATGGTAACTTTTCAGGCACAGAACAACTTTAGAGACCGTGGAGGTGGTCGTGGTCAGCAGAGCTACCGTTATGCAAGGTGTAATGGTAATAACTCAACACACTGATAACCGCCTCTGTAGTGGGAGGGTAGGTAAAAGGGTTGCCCAGACAGATGAAGATGTATTAGCTGACAAACGCATTGGTAATGAAAATGAACACTTTGTCTTACTTAATGTGGTAAACTACAAATGTCTGTTGGATACTGGTTCAATGGTATCCACCATTAGTCATTCACTGTTCAGATCTTTGAGTCCAAGTGTTTCACTTCATCCACTAGATTCTCTTGGACTAAACCTTTCACTTGCAGATGGTTCGTCTTTCATTTATCTCGGATATACTGAGGTTGAAGTCTCTATTCCATCTTTGTCTTGTTTTAAACTTGACACCCCCATTTTAGTAATCCCTGACAATGAGTTCAACAGATCATGTCCAGTGATCATTGGAACAAATGCTCTGCGAAGGTGTAAGTCATATCTAGGTGAGTCAACTGCTGGGAATAGTCTTCCAGAAGAATGGTAGATTTCTGTGATTCTTGTTTTCAGACACATATCCATTGATATTATGTGGTAAGGAAACCATATCTATTTCACCATATTAGACTGTCACTGTATATGGTACAGCAAGGAATATTGTCAGCTCAATCATCACAACTCACATATCTAATCTACTTACTTCTTGCCTTGCAGCCGTTCGTAATCACGTTGTTAAATATTGTGAAATAGTGTATGGAAATTCAGGAAGTAACATTTTTTGGTCTATTAAGAGTTCTTCAGAAGTCTTAGACAAGTTTCGTACTTTAAACTTTTATTGCTCTGCAGTTAATGGTTACGATTTCTCTACGATGTACACTTTTTTGCTTCATGATTTAATTAAAACCAAATTGATTGCTCTTATTGAGAAAACAATTGCTCGAGAGCAACGTCTATATATTGCATGTCATGAAAATGATGCATTTTTTACCAACACTTTCTTAGAAAAGTTTACTATGTGGACTTGCACGGATGTTTGTGAAGCTCTATGTTTACTATTTGACACTATTTACATAAAAATGCGGTGACACTTTATTTAGACAAGAAATTGGTATTTCTATGGGAACCAACTGTGCGCCTTTAATTGCAGATTTGTTGTTTTACTGCTTTGAACGTGATTTCGTGTTAACTTTATCCCCTTCTAACCAAAACTACATTATAGAGGCTTCCAATTTAACGTCACGCTATCTTGACGATATTTTTACTATAGATAATCCTTTCTTTTCTCAAATGATCTATCTGATTTACCCTCCAGAAGTACCCTTAATAAAGCAAATAACTGAAATTTAAATGCAGCATTTCTAGACATTGAGATCAATATTTCCAATGACAACGTCTCTACTAAAATCTATGACAAGAAAGATGATATTAAATTTAGTATTGTGAATTATCCATACCTTGACGGTGATTCACCTCGTGCTAGCTCCTGTGGTAATTACATATCACAACTTACAAGGTTTGCACGAGTTTGTACTAATGTAGAAGATTCCAATGCTAGAAACCGGGTTATTTCTACTAAACTTTTACATCAAGGCTTTCGTTTTCATAAATTAAGAAAAGCGTTATCAAAGTTCTTTCACCACCATGATTTTATTGCTTCTGAATATAATAACAGTATGCAGAAAGGCTTAAGCTATCCTGCTATTTATGGAAATGTTTTATACACGTTAAAAAAATCAAGGGTCTCAATAACTTTTCTGACCATTTTACAAAACTTATCTATTGCTGACAGTTACAACCCGAGAATCCTTCGTTGTACTGCATTGCTTGCAATTGACCCTTTTGCAGTCAAGAACTTGCATTGCTTTTAAAGTACACGATGACCGAACAGGTCGTTGAGACTATATGAAAACAGTGACCTAAAGTCATAATTGGAAGTTACTGTTGGATTTCTTGTTTTTTTCATCTTTTCATCTCTCCAGCCGTGCCCTATATAGGTGAGACAACTTGAGCAGTCTTCATACCCTTTACGTGAGATTGCACAGTAGCCAAGATAGCACTGAGGCTGTAGCCAAGATAGACTGAAAGATAGAGCAGAGTTCAGATCAAATTTTACAGCGGATTATAGAGCTGATTAGGGCTGGTAAATTTTCAAGACAGACACTAAGTCAGGAGTCAGCATCAGCGAGAAATGTCTGAAAGATCCAGATCGTCTATTCCTAGATAAAGGTATTTTTTATAGATGCTACAGATGGAAGTCAGGTTAAGCAGCTTGTTATCCCGTTTTCTCATCGGAATAATGCTCTTAGAGGCATTCATAATGATGGAGGTCACCAGGGAATGGTTAGCTAAGCAACGGTTTTATTGGCCTATTATGGATGCTAATATTTCACGATGGGTTGAACAAAGTGGACGTTGTATCCGTCGGAAAACTACATTTTCCAGACCGTTTGCAGAATTGCAGACAATTCATACCACCAGGCCTATGGAGCTTGTTCCATTGACTTTTTAAAACTTTTGAAACATTCTGGTTATTGTAGACCATTTTACTCGTTTTGCACAGGCTATCTCCTGTCGCAATCAGTCTGCTCTTACAACGGCCAAGGCTCTGTATAAAGGTTTCTTTCAATATTATGGTTTCCCTGAACAACTCCACAGTGAACAAGGCCGTAACTTCTTGAGTCATAATGTCAAGAAGTTATGCAAGATTGCATGCATTAAGAAGTCAAAAACTACACCATACCATCCAATGGGTAATGGTTCAGCAGAATCAAACCCTGTTAAAATGCTCGGCACCCTAGAAAACTATCAAAAGTCCGACTGGAAGTCATACATAGCACTACTCATACAAGCGTACAACGCGACCAAGAATGACGCGACTGGCTACGCAGCCCATTACCTCATGTACGGCTGGCACTCTATACAAAGAAATTTTTAACAACGCTTACAGTTTATAGGACAGCCGCCGAAGAAGCTGAAAAGCAAGTAAGCAAAAAATAAGCAACAGTATGGGTGGCACACCATGTTAGAAGTTGGTGGTCGCGTACCTAAACGTAAGGTTGGTTTAAAAGGAACTTAGAAACTTGCTGACAAATGGGACCAAGATATTTATGGTGTAGTCTCTATTCCCAATCCAGACAACCCTGTCGTACAAGTACAGTTAGAGGATAAGAGAGGACCTATCAAGACTCAACATAGAAATTTAATTTTGCCTTGTCCAAATCTTGCTTCTGAACAGTCTAAGTGTATCTCTAGTAAACAAAGATGTAAACCTTTGATGAAACATACAAGTTGTTCATCTAATGTTCATGAAAGTGAGGGAGATAAAACGTCATCAGAAAAAGAGACAATGTTTGTCTGTGTTCCAGTTCTGCCAGGTCAAGTTAACACTTACCTGATACCCATAATTATAATGTAGTCTCAGAGACCCCAACAAATAAGTCTCTTGCTCGGGCAAATTGGAACAATCTGACAATTGTTCACATTCTCCAAGTCCAAGTACTGATCCCACTGACTCTAGTCTACATAGTTGTTTCACTTTGACGGGATGTTGTTATTTACACTGTTTGTTTGATACGAAAACCTTCAGGAAATACGAGGTTGGAGCGCTCCACAAACCAGATTTAAGCACCCCAGTTGGCCCTTTTGCCGATTGACCGTTCCAAGGCGGTAACTGGTGGTTTGTTTATGTGTGTTATGTCTCGTCTACTTGTTTTGTCACATTTGCATTTACCTTGTTTGCCTTTGTCTATTGGTAGATAAAATTTAAATATCTGTGACAATTTTGATAGGACCTTTTCTTATTTACCTATATATTATATATGATAAAGGTACAAAAAATGTTATACCTACTGTGCAATCTCACGTAAAGGGTATGGAGAATGCTCAAGTTGTCCCACCTATATAGGGCACGACTGGAGAGATAAAGAGACAAGAAATCCAACAGTGACTGTCCAATTATGGCTTTAAGTCACTGTTTTCATATAGTCTCAACGAACTGTCCGGTCATCGTGTAATTTAAAAGCAAGTATTTGGCTGTAAAAGGGTCAGTTGCAAGCAACGCAGTACATTGAAGGATTCCCGGGTTGTAACCGTCTGCAATACATTTTCTGATAAGTTTTGTAAAGTGGTCAGAAAAGTTATTGAGACCCTTGATCTTCTTTAACTTGTATAAAACATTTCCATAAAATGCAGGATGGCTTATGCCTTTCTGCATCATTGTTTTCATACTGCTATTATACTTAGAAGCAATAAAACCATTGCGGTGAAAGAATTTTGAAAACGCCTTTCTCAATTTATGAAAACGAAAGCCTTGCTGTAACAGTTTAGAAGAAATATACAGGTACAAACTCGTGCAAACCTTGTAAGTTGTGATATGTAAATACCATAGGAGCTAGCACGAGGTGAATCACCATCAAGGTATGAATAATTCACAAAACTTAAGTTGAATTCATCTCTCTTGTCATAGATTTTAGTAGAGACGTTGTCATTGGAAATATTGATCTCAATGTCTAGAAATGCTGCATTTAAATGCCAGTTATTTGCTTTATTAAGGGTAAATTCTGGAGGGTAAATCAGATGGATCATTTGAGAAAAGAAAGGATTATCTATAGTTAGAATATCGTCAAGATAGCGTGACATTAAATTGAAAGCCTCTATAATGTGGCTTTGGTTTGAAGGGGATAAAGTTAACATGAAACCACGTTCAAAGCAGTAAAAAAACAAATCTGCAATTAAAGGTGCACAGTTGGTTCCCATAGGGATACCAATTACTTGTCTAAATAAAGTGTCACCGCATTTTATGTAAATATTGTCTAATAGAAAACGTAAAGCTTCACAAACATCCGTGAAAGTCCACATAGTAAACTTTTCTAAGAAAGTGTTGGTAAAAGATGCATTATTTTCATGACATGCAATATATAGACGTTGCTCTCGAGCAAATGTTTTCTCAATAAGAGCAATCAATTTTGTTTTAATTAAATCATGAGGTAAAGAAGTGTACAGCGTAGAGAAATCGTAAGTATTTACTGCACAGCAATGAAAGTTTAAAGTAAGAAACTTGTCTAAGACTTCTGAAAAAAAAATAATAGACCAAAAATGTTAATTCCTGAATTTTCATACACTTTTTCACAATGTTTAACAACTTGATTGCGAACGGCTGTAAGGCAAGACGTAAATAGTTTAGATATGTAAGTGGTGGTGCTACAGTTAGAATTAGCTATGAATCGTGACTTGTATGGTGTTTTGTGAAGCTTAGAAATCCAGTACAAGGAGGGAAGTTTTTCTAGCTTTGGTTCTATTTTAATATTGAAATTATGCAATATCTGTTTATGTTTGTCAATGACTGTCTGAAAGTCAAGTTTGGTGCAAGACTAAGAGCTGGTGGTGAATACCTCAGCACTCAGTACATTTTTGTAATATAGTCGTCAGACAAAAATTATGTTGTTTGAAGCTTTGTCTGCAGGTACAAGTACAAATTTATCGTGAATATTCTGAAAGGACTGTTTTAGATGTTTTAAGTGATAAAAAGGTTTCTTAAGTAAACTAGAAGTATGGGAGCGGTAGAATTTAACGCGATTTTTTATTATCTTAAAAATGGCTTACTCCAAGTATTAAGTGCTACTGTATCCGTGTTTTCTCTCTTACACCAGCGATCGGCAAACAGATTAATTGCATCAGCAATTTCTTTGCAACAAAGGTCAAAATCTATTTCATCTGGCAGGCGATATTTCGGACCATTAAATAGTAATTTTCTCAATTTATAGTCATCGATGATGTTTAATTCCCCAGTAATGATATGGCCAGAAGGTACATAACAGAAAGGTGAAGTTGAACAGTAACAAGAATCTTGAGAAGGGTCATTTAGGTTAAGGTCTGCTACTGTTTAGTTGTAATTAAAAATAAGACCTCTAATGGGTTTTTTGTACTTATAACAAATCATTAGGTTTTCTTTGTTTTCGAAGTAACTGGGGATTTTATTGATGATATTTTTGTCCCGAAAGATACTAGGTAAGTCGATAAAATCAATCCCTTTATTAATGTATTTGATTTTCATGAAATGTCGTTTATGTTGAGACTGTTTATCTATATGAGGTCTTAAAAAAACTCCCTGTGCATGTAATCTATGTTGCCATTTAATTCATCCTATAAAGATTGTTACGTGTATTTCCTTTGATGAACATTGAACTTTGGTTCTTCAATTCCATCTTCACATGAACAGGATGCTACAACCATTTATTCGTCTCTGGTCATGTTTGTTTATGATTCAGAAAGTTAATTTTATTTGGTCAACCATTTTTGTGTTGTTTTTCAAATCGAAATACAGTCAACTCTCGTTATCTCAAAATCGGTTATTTAAATTTCCGGTTATGTCAAACTGTTTTCTACGGTCCCGTTTTTTCCCTATAGTTTCTATATAGATCGATTCCGCTTAACTCAAATTCGGATGTGTCAAATTATCGGATATATCAAACTAAATTATTTGTCCCCACACGTATAAAAGCGTTGAAAAAGGTTGGTCTATCTCAAACTTCAAATTGCTATAAGATGCAAAACGGCAACAATAGTGATTTTCACACCTACCGTGAAACTCGCGAAGATTTGGGCGGGAGTTTTATCGCCAATTATCGGCAATCAGGATGTCACGTTATTTAGAGAAGAGATTAATCGATTATTATTTAATTAGCTGATTTAATGAACAACAATTTCGTTAATCAATTAACGCTGATTAAAGTGTTTCAGTTTGTTCTTGTTGTTGTAACAGTTTTTGAGAACTTGACACGGCCTTCTCAACTTGTATATAAAATGGGAGGTCGCGTTAGTGATTTTATCATCCTTCCACTACCTACCATCAATACAAGTACTGATTATTGAATAGAAAAATAAGATTGGTTATGGCAACAGACCAGACACGAGAAAGTGTCGAGCAATCTGATGAAGGACCCGGTCTTAGTACTGGGGGGGATAGTCAGATCGACATTAAACTTTCTTGCAGCTGATATTAAATTGCATTGTAAAAAATCTAATAACACTTTAAACATGCAAAACCACACAAACTTGCAGAAAATTAGTTTACAGTGGCAGATATAACAAGGAATTTCAGTCATTACCAGTCATCATGTAGCAGGTAAGATTTTTAAGATTTACACAAACTATCCTCAAATTCGGATTACTCAAACTTCGGATATCTCAAACTATTTTCTACGGTCCCTTGAAATTTGAGATAACGAGAGTTGACTGTACTACCATATTCCTTTTCTGAACACTACGTGCTCGTTATTTTTCGATGACGTCACTACTTTCGTCATAACGTCTAGAAAATATCAGCGCATAGACATTTTGTTTTCAAATAGATGTTTTTCTTTTCGTTGCTTGCATTTGAGAAACTCGTCAGGAAGTGCGAGCTTAGAGCCCTGTAAAACCGGTTAAAGCACCCCAGTCGTTCCATATTGCCGACTGACCGTTCCAAGGCGGTAACTGTCGGGTTTGCTCTTTTCCTTAAATGACTCATCACAAATTTGTTCTTACTTTTCGCTTGGCTTGCATGTGAAATACCTTTGTTCTGTGCCTTTTCGGAGTTTGGTATATGTTGCAATGCTCATAGGACTGTGTCATATATTCTTTTTCATGATCACAACAATGTTACTCGTGCAGTGTGGCGGTCGTAAAAAATCTCCCCGTGCATGTAATCTATGTTGTCATTTAATTCATCCTATAAGGATTGTTACGTGTATTTCCTTTGATGGACATTGAACTTTGGTTCTTCAATTCCATCTTCACATGAACAGGATGCTACAACCATTTATTCTTCTCTGGTCATGTTTGTTTTATGATTCAGAAAGTTAATTTTATTTAGTCAACCATTTTTGTGTTGTTTTTCAAATCGAAATACTACCATATTCCTTTTCTGAACACTACGTGCTCGTTAATTTTCGATGACGTCACTACTTTTGTCATAACGTCTAGAAAATATCAGCGCATAGACATTTTGTTTTCAAATAGATGTTTTTCTTTTCATTGCTTGCATTTGAGAAACTCGTCAGGAAGTGCGAGCTTAGAGCTCTGTAAAACCGGTTAAAGCACCCCAGTCGTTCCATATTGCCGACTGACCGTTCCAAGGCGGTAACTGTCGGGTTTGCTCTTTTCCTTAAATGATTCATCACAAATTTGTTCTTACTTTTCGCTTGGCTTGCATGTGAAATACCTTTGTTCTGTGCCTTTTCGGAGTTTGGTATATGTTGCAACACTCATTGGACTTTGTCATATATTCTTTTTCATGGTCAAAACAATGTTACTCGTGCAGTGTGGCGGTCGTAAAAAATCTCCCCGTGCATGTAATCTATGTTGTCATTTAATTCATCGTATAAGGATTGTTACGTGTATTTCCTTTGATGGACATTGAACTTTGGTTCTTCAATTCCATCTTCACATGAACAGAATGCTACAACCATTTATTCGTCTCTGGTCATATTTGTTTATGATTCGGAAAGTTAATTTTATTTGTGGTCAACCATTTTTGTGTTGTTTTTCAAATCGAAATACTACCATATTCCTTTTCTGAACACTTTGTGGACATTATTTTTCGATGACGTCACTACTTTCGTCATAACGTCTAGAAAATATCAGCGCATGGACATTTTGTTTTCAAATAGATCGATTTTCTTTTCGTTGCTTGCATTTGAGAAACTCGTCCGGAAGTGCGAGGTTAGAGTTCTGTAAAACCGGTTTAAGCACCCCAGTCTGTCCATATTGCCGACTGACCGTTCCAAGGCGGTAACTGTCGGGTTTGCTCTTTTCCTTAAATGTCTCATCATAAATTTGTTCTTACTTTTCGCTTATTAATTGTTCTTTAAGGTTATGGTTAGTTATAAGCAGATTTCTAAATAATATATTAAGATTGAATAAGCAAAATTTGGATGAAAATAAATTAAAAATCATAAAAAATCACAAAGAACCAAATCATATGAAAATTAGACCAACATATGTAAGACAAGTAGAAGTATATATATAACTTTAAAAGATGTTGAGTTTTGTTTGTAAATTGCTTTAAAATGAATGGAATCTAATCAACTTTTCAAAAATAAAGTATATTTTTAGTTTCTTATTCATTTTTTTTAATATTTATACGTGCTTATTTGCATAATTGACATGGCCACAATGACCATTGAAAAACCTTTAAAGGGACACACCTAGGGTAATATAGACTTAATTCGAGTTATAGATACAAATAATTTGATTATGAACTGCTAGGGGTCATTAATATATCCCATGTAACCCATCGAATCGGCCCTAAAGTTGGGGGGCTTATTATTGATAAGCCGACAAAGTGGTGTTTACATTTGAAAAGTTCGTAGTTCAAACACCTTGACAATGTTTACAAAACAAAACACTAAGTAACACGCGTAATGCATTGTGGATACTATTTTCTTGAATCTGATTGGCCGAAAAATCCAACATGGCGAGCAGAGCAAGAAGAATATCATTTTCGGGGTTGAAAATAGAAAGAAGTGAATGCATGCGCAGCTACCGTTCACAAGGTGTGATTTTTACGATGCTTTATCGAATGGATGGATTTACGAAACATTCTGTTGATCAGAGTAAACAAGTAGCTGGCCAAGCTTCATTTTTGAAAGATACGCCAGGGATATTTTCAAACAAATTGTCAACACGATATCACATTTCGACGTTTTCCTGTATTCGGTATTTTCATTGTTTTAACCCTTATCCTATATTTCTTCAGTTTTAAATTGTTCAACTTAGTTAGAACTGAAAGGGTGTTGTTACAATAGTTCATGATGTATTTGAAAAGCGCCGAAAATGGTTTTAAAAGGTAGATGTTAGATTTTTAGATATTAAATTAAAGATCTTGTTGCTGTATTCTAGCTATATAAACAATCTTCCGTAACATGGCAAATTGTGGCAGTGGCTCTTATGAACTGTTGATAGATAAGATTGTAGATTTAACTCAATACCACCACAAAAAAGTTAGGCTTTAGACCTATTTGGACGCATCACACGGTCAAAATGGGTTTTTGGAGTTTAAAACAAGGTCACTGTTACATTATTTTTGGACTTCATCAAATTATTCACTTGAAATTATTATTCATAGTTACTGCGTCTGAGAAATGTGCACATGAAACTATCACTTACATATTGCTCAATGATATATTACAAAGTGCTTTCAAGTGTTGCTAAATATAAAAAAATCATAACAAATTCTTCAGAATTCTTAGAAGTTTTTGTACTTTAAACTTTCATTGCTCTGCAGTTTATACTTACGATCTCTCTACGCTGTACACTTCTTAACCTCATGATTTAATTAAGACCAAATTGATTGCTCTTATTGAGAAAACATTTGCTCCAGAGCAACGTCTATATATTGCATGTCATGAAAGTAATGCATTTTTACCAACACTTTCTTAGAAAAGTTTACTATGTGGACTTGCTCGGATGTTTGTGAAGCTCTACGTTTCCTATTAGACAATATTTACTTAAAATGCGGTGACATTTTATTTAGACAAGTAATTGGTATTCCTATGGGAACCAACTGTGCACCATTGATTGTAGATTTGTTTTTATACTGCTTTGAACTTCCTAACCAAAGCCACATTATAGAGGCTTTCAATTTAACGTCACGCTATCTTGACGATATTCTTACTATAGATAATCCTTTCTTTTCTCAAATGATCCATCTGATTTACCCTCCAGAACTTACCCTTAATAAAGCAAATAACTGACATTTAAATGGAGCATTTCTGGTTATTGAGATCGCTATTTCTAATGACAACGTCTCTACTAAAATTTATGACAAGAGAGATGATTTCAACTTTAGTATTGTGAATTATCCATACCTTGACGGTGATTCCCCTCCTGCTACCTCTTATGGTATTTACATATCACAACTTACAAGGTTTGCACGAGTTTGTAGTAAAGTAGAAGATTTCAATGCTAGAAACCTGTTTATTTCTTCTAAACTGTTACAGCAAGGCTTTCGTTTTCATAAATTAAGAAATGCGTTTTCAAAATTCTTTCACCGCAATGGTTTTATTGCTTCTAAGTATAATAGCAGTATGAAAACACTGATGCAGAAAGGCATAAGCCATCCTGCATTTTATGGAAATGTTTTATGCAAGTTAAAGAATATTAAGGGTCTCAATAACTTTTCTGACCACTTTACAAAACAAGCCAAGCGAAAAGTAAGAACAAATTTGTGATGAGTCATTTAAGGAAAGAGCAAACCCGACAGTTTGACAGACTTTGACGGGATGTTGTTATTTACACTGTTTGTTTGATACAAAAACCTTCAGGAAGTGCGAGGTTGGAGCGCTCCACAAACCAGGTTTAAGCACCCCAGTTGGCCCTTTTGCCGATTGACCGTTCAAAGGCGGTAACTGATGGTTTTTCTTTATGTGTGTTATGTCTCGTCTCTGTGTTTTTGTCACATTTGCAGTTACCTTGTTTGCCTTTGTCTACTGGTAGATAAATTTAAATATCTGTGAAAATTTTGATAGGACCTTTTCTTATTTACCTATTGCTAAACTTACTTTATAGCATATAACCACCATAAATGGATATGTTTTGTTATAAGTACATAATGAGGGTGATATTTAATATTGAAGAGGTGAAAGTTAGTAACTGATTGACTTATCAATGCCATCTCTTGAATATTTCATCTATTTTTTCTTGAGTAAATTCTTTTATCAAAACCCTGAGTGGTTATGAGTCAATGGTAAAATATAGGATGCATATCAATTCAGACTAAGTTATTTTTCTTCTAATCCTTACCTTATGGAATTATGGAAGGTGATTGATTTCCTACATTGATATTGCTAACCTAAGTGCCAGTTGATCTGATTACATGTGTTGTTAGCTTTAGGTATCTTATAGAACTACCACTTGATTTATTTCAACATTACCAATAATAAAAATATGTTTTGCTGCTTTTTAGCTTCAAGAAAGATGCCAGGCCCAGAAAAAAAGAAAAGAAAACTTACACCTACACCTGGATTCCTACCAAGAACAGAAGCTTAACAGCAATAGACAAACACTCTAACAACATGGTCTGCTGCACCAGTTAAACACAAAAAGGTATAAATATTTATATACATTGTAGTTTAAAAACTTATTTTAATAGACTTTATGGTAGTAGATTAACTCAGCTGAGTTGAACTATTTCATTTTTTTCCTATTGATTTGCTGCATTTATTTGTATGCTCTTTATGCTGCAGTGTCCCTTTTACTAATAACATTATAGTGAAATCAATATTCTTTGAGAAATATGCTACATACAGACATGTGAATTTCAAACCAGGACATAGTGTACCACTTGGTCAGACAAAGGGTAGATGTTTACAAAACATAAAATACACACAAGTGCTTACTAATTACTATTTTCACTTGTTTCAAAAGTATAGACCATAACCTATCAAATGATTCTATTTTTGTACACAAGTGATACAGGTAGGAACCTTTGAACCTCCTACATATCACCATTTACATACACCCCTCTATACAACTTTGTAGATGTTTGTTTATTGTTTATTGGGCTTATCGTCCCTGCAACAATATTTCAGTTATCTGGAGACGGTGTCCACTTGAAGCAGATATGATGCTGCTTTCACTGTGTATAGCATGTCATGAACACCTGGCATGACACCACACCCAGTCACATTATCCTGACACTGGGGCAACCAGTCGTGGAATTATCCTCATATGTTCTGGAGCATTAGCAAGGGAGCTATGCCACTACCATTTTAATGACTTTGGTATGTCGCGGCCCGGGATTGAACCCGGGGCCTCCCGTACCTGGAGCCGACGCTGTACCGATTGTGCTACCAGGTCCAGTACTTTGTAGATGATATGCTTCGCCTTAAAGTGGGGACACTAATACAATGGTACTCAAAAGCATTGGACTTCCTGCATCACAGAGATGTCCTTGGGTGGCGAAATCAATTGTCCGAGTTGTCCGAGTCGTACATTTCTTGTCCCGGACAAGTTACTTTTTTCAATTGGCTTGTCCGTGGACAAGTGAAAATCCAATTTCTAAGTGTTGAAATTTCAAAAAATAACTTTTATTTCCCAAACTGAAACATAAGACTAAAAGCATTAAAAGATTTGTTTACGTTCGTAATTGTGATATGATAAATTTGACTAAACATGAAGTAATTACATGATAGTTTTATGGTTTAACAGATTTAAGTGATTATTAAATCATTGTTGTTAAAATACTTGTATTTTTATTAATGAATGTACGGACAAGTAGCGCATTGGTACGGACAAGTACATTTTTATAACGACTTGTCTGTGGACAAGTAAACATTTCTGAGATTTCGCCACCCCTGTGAGATGTCACATAATTCAGTTTTATGAAAGTTGATCTAATATTACTAATTAGAGATGGCAATGGTTAATCTTCATAAAAAAGGTATTGCTGTCTTTTAGCTTCAAGAAAGATGCCAGACCAGCAAAGAAAGAAGAAAGAGAAGAAAAGTGATGTCTACACCTGAACCTAAACAATGCTTCTGGAGGAAAGTACAGACACTCCAACACCATGGTTTTCTTTGCCAGTAAATCACCAAAGGTAAAAATCTGTATATCAGTACAGATTGTGATAAAGTGTCACGTCAGTAAATTGACCTCCATTCATTTTTATTGTTGCTGCATTTGTGTTTTTATATTGTCAATATTGTGTTGTTGTTGTTGTTGTTTCTTTTAATGTTATAATAAACTGTTCTTTTAATAATACAGAAGAGAAAAATATTGTGAGTGCTTGTGGTTTAAAAATAATAATGCGGAAGAGAAAAGATTTCATACGATGTTGAGGATTCAAATGATATCTTTATTTTTTGAGAGATAATCCATTTTTCACAATTTTCGGCAAATCAAATACTCTTCATGTTCCACCTAAATTTGATTATTGATAAGCGACATTCTAGGTAATAAACTAAATTAATTTAAGCATATCAATTAATGGGCTAAATGTTCGAAGGATACTCTTCTGAAATACCTCATTATGCATTTTTGTTGTGTCAGCATCAGATAATTAAAAACCCCAACATCCTCTTCTGGTCCAAAACTTCACCAGCATGATCTGCTAACACCTAAGCCAAATAACACTACATGCACAGGTAGATCAATTCCTTTGCAATTCCTACTTATACCATACTGTTTTTAACAGCATGATGCCAAGGGGTAGGATTGCTGACTTGTGACTCATACAAATCATTTGCCTCTCACTGTGTGGGTGTAGCCGTGTAATAGGGAGGGAGTGTGAAATTGGTCCGGTTGGCACAAGCGGTAGAGCATTCGCCTTGTTAGCGAAGGTCCCTGGTTCGAGTCCCAGTCAGACTGCACATTTTCTTCTTTGTGTTACAATGGTGCCCAACGTAAATGACCAGCGATTGTTAAGGTAGAGGTGCTTGAGGGGTGCTTGTGGGTTACATATAGAGCTTATGGTCTGTGGAAATTTGAGGATAAATTTCAACTTGCCCTGGGCGTATGTAGCTGGGTGATTGAGAGATAATGTGTAAGCGGTCCGGTAAGCTCAGTTGGTAGAACATTTGGCATGTTACTGAAGGGTCCCGATTTTTATTCCCGGACTGGCTGCACATTTTTCTGCCTATGTTACATGGGTATGATTTTTAGATGGGATAAAGGACTTAAAGTGGAAGTCTTCCAGTTGACTGGTGTGGCAGTGGTTCTACCCAGACATTTGTCAATAACCGGATGTTACTATAATGATTAATATAACTGTAAACACAGCTAAATGTTGCAGCTTAACATTTTTTTCTGGTCTTCCTCCATCATAAATAATTATGTGTTGGATATTGGATCGTTTGTTACTGCAATTCGTTAGTTTTCCAGTTAATGACAGATAACATAGAGCACATCTATTTACATTTTATTTCATCTGAACAGCTTTACAGGTAAACATTACTAAGTGCCATACCTAAGGGAATCAGCATATCACTGGATTGAGGCATTTGGTAGACAGAAAAAAATCACTATATAGCTAGACCCGAATATTCCAGAAGTGATGACAAATGCTAAAGTCATTTGAGTGGATTGTACTTGATCCAATATTGCAAAACAATTGTCAGTAAGTTGTTTATTGTTGTTGTTGTTTTAGAAATATATTGAAGGAAAAGGGGCGATGATGGATAAAGCACCCAGAAAATGTTTGGGTAGTACCACTGGTACACCTGAGGTCAGCTTGAAAACCTTTTCCGTTCAAGTCTGTTACCCGAACTGGAAGTGTGGTGAGAGGCTATGGTCCAACAGGAGTCAGGAGAGTTAGGCCCCTTGTCCATGGACAACCCCTAGTTCTTTTTTCTTGTTTTTAAGGAAAACATTCAGTTTATGACAGTCCAATTGTTATAAATAGAGGATCATCTAACACAAATACCTTGGTAAACATTACAGGTCTTTTTACTTTCCTTCATGAAAGTTTTTAAACCAACTGAGGCTCAAACCTAATCTGAAGTAATTGTCAATGTTTGATTTTTGACAATCTGTTGTTATTATAGCTTTGTTGTCAACTTAAAAGACCATCATGTGGGTATACTTCATAATCAAGACAACATTTAAGTTGAGAAATGTCTTTCTTCTGACTATCTTAATAAAGGTGGTTCACTAATAAGTGAAGCTTTTTAGCCAGATACATGTACACTATCAACATGTATTATTGTATGGATGCAAAGCTGCAGCCATCTGCTAATTAATTAAGTCATCTTAAAACAACTTGGTCACAGTTTAGTGTAGGAACATGACACTGCATTTTTATGTTACAACATCACTATTGACTCATGAGTCAACATTTTGTTTATTATTGACACCAAATTAATAAATATATCTGCATGCACCGTTTGAAGAGGAATTAGTGTAGTTTTTGAGCTCAGTAAGGTTAAAAAACTAGGGAAAATGTTGCAACACCATTATTTGTCCAACCTCAACGCAAGTTTTGAAGGGCAGCATTTCACATATAATATAGTGGTCAGAGGTATCAAAACAACTTATTGTATTACTATCTGTAGTTAAGTAGTTTTTGCCTTTTTGAGGCAAAAATGAAAAGATATTGCAAATTTTACAAACTGTGAACAATTCACTTTTAAAGCTATGTACAAGTTGAAACCTTTTCAGACATATTAATTATAATGGAAACAATTTTTAAAACTGTTATTGTAGCATGGTTTACTTTTTATTAGTGTTGATATTTCAAGCTTTATTCTGCAATTTAGCGTGATTTATAGTTCATATGTAAGTTTTACCTACGCATTTGTGGTCATAATGGTGTAATAACCACTCTTACAAATCGAGCAAAATGCTTTGAAGTTATATGAAAGGCCTCCTTATGTTGAAAACGAGAGGATCTGCCAGCTCTCCAGATCTACGTTTTGTGTTAAATGTTTTAGTATTGTGTTGAATTTTAAGTATTATGTTTTAGTCTTGTGTTGAATGTTAAGTCATGGGAATTTAAGACTGATTTGCTTAATACTGGGATAATTGGTAGCTTGTATTGATACAATGTGCAACACACACACACAAGTACCATAGCTCACATCCAACTTTTTTATTATTCATTATCCCCTTTGATGATACCATTTAACTGCAACATAACTGCAGATGCTCATTATTTTGCTACAGCTAGTCTTATCCAACAGATTAACATAAGACTTGAAGTCAAGACATTTAAAGGCTTAAGACATATCTATGTCATGCCTTTAATGCAGTTTGTATACAATTCCAAGGAATTAAAAGTAACACTAAACATGATATGCATATGCTTCATTCGGGATATTTTTATTTCAGTTACACAAATTACTGCTCAAAAGCTGCCAACCAAAGGCCGATGTCTAATTATATGAGACCCCCAGTTAAGATTTCGTTAATCTGCACAGAAGAAACACCTTAGGTAGATTATCAACGATAAATAAAGATAAAAAGTAAAAGCTCCTACTGCAATGAAATGTATACAGTTATGGAGGCAGTTTTAAACACGTTTAATTTATATACATCTCAACATTCAGTGTAAACTATATTTCTTTTCAGACATTTTAAAGTAACAATCATTGCAGAACTTACTTGTTATATTGAAATTTGTTTCTTGTTAAAATAAAAGTATTTCTTAAAAATTATGTTGCTTTGTTCTTTGAAGCGTTATGCACTAACATTGACCTGATCCTGACCCTAAATTTATCATCGATCATTAATGCATCTAAAAATTAGATTTATTTTCTTCCCGTCACTATTTCCAAAAATGTCAATCTTATATCAATAAATAACAGTTCGTTTATTTCTGTGTAAAGGTCTGGATAAGCTGCATGTTGGTGCATAATTTTGCCTTTGTGTATTTTTTATTATTTGAAAAAGGATAGACATATCATACAAACACAGTTTCCATCTTTTTAACATAACTTCAAGTGTAAAAAGGGAATCAAAAAATGAAGTAAACATAGTTCAAAAAACATATTTAATTCCAAAGGCATTACATCATTTTCATACACATGAAAAGCAATTGTTAAATAAATAAAAAAGCTATGAACTTTTTCTTAAAAAAGTATAATTAAAAAAATCAGTTGACTGAAGCATGACTTTTGAGTGTTCATTGTCATTTTCAAAGATTGCATCATTTGTAAACATGTGCACACATTGAAGAACCCAGCTCAGTAATCATCCACTGAATGTCCTGGAAAAAAGAAGAGTCATTTAGCGTTGGATTGAAGCTGATTTTATGCCTTAACTATTAATATGTGAATAATACACTGGAATGTTAAACTCGTGCAGTAAACCAGCATACCCCGGATCTGGTAGAGCATTCAGTAGTGCTTTACGGCAGTTGTTAGGTACGACAGGTCCCAGGTTCAATCCCGGGCCGTGACATACCAATCGTTAAAAATGGTAGTTGTGTAGCTCCCTTACAAACTCTCAAGCAAATATAAGGATAGTTCCATGACTGGTTGATCTGGTGTCAGGATAACGTGACTGGGTGTGGTATCATGCCAGGTGTGCATGGCATGCTTTACAGTGAAGATAGCACTACATCTCCTTCAAGTGAACACTGTCTCCGGATAACTGAAATACTGTTGGGGGACGATAAACTCAATATACAAAAATCAGCAAACAAGTAACTCTAATCAGTAAATTAAGCAATAGGACTGTTGCACAAAAAATGTAAAATTAAAGACAAAATGATTCATACAGTGTATTACACAATTGTTTCCACTGTTCAACTTCTTAATATTTCTGTAATGCAAAATCTATGTTTGCTTACATTATACGTTTTTAACTATGAGGCATTCCTTTGAAATATTACACACAATTTGAATACAGATGGTCATGCGTATATAAAAAACCCAAATAATTTAGATTTAGGAAAATTAACGGCCATTGTAAATGTGTTTGTTGGGTTTATCTTCAATTCACCTGTATATCAATTACCTAGAGACTGTGTCCACTTCGTGCATTTATGGTGCTGCATGTTTACTGTGTATACCATGGTGACCACCTTGAAAATACCAAACCCACTAACATTACCCTGACACCAGATCAACCAGTTGTGGAACTACCCTTATATTTGCTTCAGTGTTAGTAAGAGAGCTATACCACTACCATTTTAACCACTGTCTACGTTGAGGCCTGATATCGAACCCAGGGCCTCCAGTATCTGGAGCCTTACTCTACCGACTGGGCTACCTTATCTTGCTCCCTAAGTAGACCCATTCAACATTAATAGCCCGCCTTGCTTCTGTGTATATAACCAATTCCTAACAACTGGGATGAGAAGTGAACTCTTTAGCTTAATTTGTACATTTTGGTCATACACTCCATAGGCTCTGATTTGCATCCAACTTCAAGTCAAGAATTATTTAAAGTTAAAGCTGTCATATGTAAGACCATAACATAGGTAATTTTCATCTTGATAATATTGCAATTTTAATTGGAAAGATATTAGGCTAAAATGAACTTACTGGCATTTGACTGAAGTACATTTCCCTGAACCATTGTCATCTTCACCATGATGTCACATCAAGGGGTCAACGGCTACATCAAGGGGTCTACGTGATTGAATGAGTCATAAGGAGGCCATTCAGTCGGGTCCAAGGCGAAATATAACAGTTTTATTTTCCTGAAGAATAGTACAAGACATAAAAAAATTTACAAGCATTTTAAGTTCTTATCCACATTTATTCACAAACTAAAGGTTGAGCTCTAAGTGTTTAACAGTATGTTTAATTACAAAAATACAAGCATTTAGAAAGGAATCTGTTAAGACTATGAAGTTAAATCCAACAAAGTGATTTTAACTCACCATACAAAAAGCAAAGCATGAGCAAACTAGTGTGTAACTTATTATTTCAAATTGGACATTATTATAGCTTGTATGATTAATACTATTTTTAATAGTTTGCTTTTTGAAAATGCATTTTAATGCTATAAATGGATTGGATTTTCAATACTAATGCTAGTGTAAATATTATCACCAAATAGCCAGTTTGGTATTCGCACACAGGGGTAGATAGAAGGAAAGAAAGCCACCAGCAGTGAGGGTCTGCACTGTGTGCCTGGGGGCACACAGAAAATAGGTCTCTAAGCAGCATGAGTTAACTAAATAAAGACAGAATAAATCTGTGGAGACGCCATAATTAATATAAAGAATGCGTACACATATTTTTCTTATACTTCAGCAATCATTGTGACCATCTAGACTCTTCTTAGCCCTCTGACAAGACTCCAGTCCCATTCTCTCCTACTAATCCTCTTGTCCAACCTCCATTTTTATCATGGCTTATCTTTAGTTTTCATTAGTGTCACAATTGAATAGGTAAATAAGAAAAGGTCCTATCAAAATTTTCACAGCTATTTAAATTTTTATCTACCTGTAGACAAAGGCAAACAAGGTAAATGTAAATGTGACAAAAAACACAGAGACGAGACATAACACACAAAAAGAAAAACCATCAGTTACCGCCTTGGAACGGTCAGTCGGCAAAAGGGCCAAACTGGGGTGCTTAAACCTGGTTTGTGGAGCGCTCCAACCTCGCACTTCCTGAAGGTTTTTCTATCAAACAAACAGTGTAAATAAAAATATCCCGTCAAAGTGACACAACTAACAGTAAGCACCTGCATCTAAAAGACATCTAAAAGGAAAAGAAAGTCTAATTAACACAAATGCACAAACACTAGAACAATTTGGTAAAAAAGGCAACAAGTGGCAATAGCAAACTAAGTCTTTTACTGAGTTACAAATTAGAAAAAAAACCTCAAAATTATTTGTAAATCCAGGCATTTAAAAGCAAGGAATAGCCACAAAATAAAGTTTGGGGGAGTTGTATATTTCTATCACCATTTTTTGAGAAGTTATAAGCATTTTTCTTAACATATTCTCCTATCAAAATATCATGATGCTTGCCATGGAAACCATCAGTATAAAATGAGTATATTTTAAGTACATTGGAGATTCTGTTTCTAGACACTCGAACGTACATTTTGGTACCCATTAAAAAGTGTAGTGGGGAGGGGTGCGCAGTAACCATATCCAGCTGCCGGACAATGAAGGTGGTTGGCAGCTGATGGTTTTGTTTATTTGTGACGTCCGTATCTGCAAAGTGTCGTTCCCTCGGCCGTTGAAATTCGTCTGTTAACCGTCGGCGGTTATATAACTATCGAAATGTCTGTGTCGTTGTTTGGCCGATGACCATTCATGTTGCCCGGCAAAAGATGAATACTTTTTTACTGTGTACATATGGCTTGATTGGATTCGATAATCACAAATGTTCAAATGTATTTCTGGTAACTTTCTTGTTGTAGTAGTTTGTAGTTTGTTGTTATGATGTTTCATCATTCCAAAAATGCGTTATCACTTTGACATGAAGTATATGTCATGTAACTGCCATGTAACCTCAGTATGTTGTACCCTGCGGCAATTGTTTGTGGAAAACGGTTGTTTGTCCGAAATCTCATTTGTGACGTTTGTAGGTTACGTACAATCTGCTCGGTCTACGCTGTCCTGTACCGGCCCGTCTGACTGTAAGGCTTGTTTTTGTGCACCAGTCTCATTTTGGCTGTTACAAAGTGCTTTACATATGCTTTGGGTTTTAGTGTCCTATACAAATTATTAATTGGGGTTAATGGAAAATAATTTGTATAGGCTTAATTGCTTGTATACCATGAGCATTAGTGTGTACTTATTTTGCTGTTTGTGTGTCTGTAGTTTATGCATAGTGTGCGTTATCCACGAACGATCAAACATATCAATGAGAGAGAAACAAAAAGCATTTGTGAAAATGGAATGTATACGCAATTTTATAGACTTCGTATTGATGTTGATTTTCCTAAAAATAAAAATATACACGTCCTACATTGGCGTGAATAATTTGTAATCATAAATGCATGACATTTGATGTATAATTAAACTATACTTTATACATGAAAATCTCGCGCGCGCGGTATCTATTTACAACTTCATTAATAAATCTTTTTTAAACTTTCAGGTTTGTAATCAACTGGCCTTTCCAATGACGCGGTTACTTCCCTAGATTTCAAAGGTAGGCTACTCGCCGATGACCCTCTTGGAACTAATATACAAAAAAATTGGCGGAAAAAGATAAACAAAGCGCGTGTAAACAATAAAGAATTGGACCATTTCAAGCTTACATATTGGAAAAAGCACTTAGCAATAACAGACTGTGTCTGGACGGACCTATGAGCTAATTATTGGCGCTCACAGGCTAGCTATTACTGACAAATATGAATTGAAAAGGAGTCTCAACTTCGAGAATACGGAGAGGGACTCTGAACAGTTTATTCTTCCTTCTAGAAAAATCATTTCAACTCCATTGAACACCTTTTCACACTTCGCCTTCCCTTGATTGGTCACAGTTCGACCTAATGAAAAGGAGACGAGATTCACGGTTCGTCCCTGTTTGGCAAAAGATGTTCACAATTCGCTCTTTTTTCTTAAAGTTATTCATGAATGAGAAAAACACTTAAAATGTGCAAAATTGTTTATCTTTTATACTTTATTTACAAATCTACTTGATAGACATTTGAAATAATGCACAAATCATGAAAGAGACATATTGTTTCTTGCAACGGAGTTTTAATATTACGGTTAAAATAATAAAAGTCAGAGAAAACACAATTTAATATCGCATGTAGAGAACTATATTATAGTAAATTAAATTAATTAAAGTAAAATCTGTTTGACGACGTTTTAAAAACATTCACACGGAGGTGCACATTTACATAGTTTTAAATGAATAACACATTCAATATTCAAATAAAGTAGATCATGTTACGTAGGTTTCGTAGATGTTTAGTTAAATAACAGAACAGAACATATTTTATTCTGATTTGTACTCATGTACATCATCGTATTATAAATACAATATACAAATATAGTATCCGGTTTAGTTATTACTATGGAAGCGAAGAAATAATAATGACAATATATTAAGCTTTTTATGTGATAGTTGCATTATAAAAGAAGAAAAGAAACAACATTAGAGAATGAACTTTATGTATTATAAACGCTTATGTTCCTTCTTACTAAGGTTGCTTTCTTGATAAAAAGGGTGAGATTGATGAGTATGTTCTTGTCTTTTGAATCAAACAGCAAACACATTTTATATACAGACGGTCTTTTATACAAAATTGAGTTGAGGTATTTTTTCAGAAGATAAATGCCGCCCTCTATTTCGGAAAACCATGATTTTAGTCTTAAGCACATTTACTTCTAAGCTCCATTGTTGACAATAATTATGTAGTAAGTCTTATTTATTTTGTAAATCTTTAGGAGAATCTCCCAGTATGACCATGTCATCAGCAAATAGTAAGACACTAAATAAAACATAATTAATGCAAATAGTCGATGCTGTGTTGGATCTTAAAAACAATTCAAGGTCGTCCAAGAACAATGACACAAGGGCAGGGGAGATAACCTCGCCTTGCCTCAGTCCTGCATAACAAGTAACAAAATCAGAGAAGCTATTACATTGCCTCACGCATAGCTTAACTTCACTGTACATATTCTGTAGTACACGTAGCATCTTACTTTCAATACCAATTTTATGTAATTTAAACCACAGACCCATAAATCGATTTAGATCAATCATACCTACATATAATCGTTTATTAATAAAGATATAATGATGAACGATAGATTGTAAAGCAAACATTGCATCAACGGTCGATTGACTTTTTCTAAAACCATACTGATAATCGCCTATCTTTGAATAGGTCTTAGTGTGTGTATTAATTCTATTGTTTAAAACACTTAATAAGGCTATACCAGAGTAATTGTTAGGGTCATTCTTGTCCCCCTTTTTATGTAAGGGGACAATAATACCCTTTGTCCATTCTTCCTGAAAACATCCCGAGTCAAATATCGCGTTTAAAATACCACATACATGTCCAGCAATAATATCTTTGCTTTCAAAAAAATATTCATTAATCAGCTCATCAATGCCATTGGCTTTACAGCGGTTTAAATTATTGATAGCTAAAATCACTTCCTCAACCGTAATCTTTCTATTATAACTTTCATTATCCGAACAATTTTTTAAATCATATTCGTTCGAAAAAGCATCCGCATCTTCATTTTGACATTTGAAAATATCATTTTCTAAGTTTGAAATGTAATTATAGAACTGATTTAATGATAAACCTCCTTCAACTTTTCTTTTGGGCTTTTTAAAATGCACCCAAAATTGTTTAGGCTTGCAGAAATTAAGCTTTTCGATATTACATATTTTTCTTCTCGTAAGACGCTTTTTGTTTCGAATTAGGTATTCATACTATTTTTTACGATTACGTAAAGAAATTTTGTTCTCCTCAGATTTATTATGGTAGAAAACTTTATTTGCATGTAAATAACGATTTCTCGCATCATTAGAGTCTTTATCAAACTATTCTTTACGACTGTCTAATGGTAAATCCGAAAAACTGTTGGAAGGTTTCCGTGTTATATGCTTAACAAATAACGGGTCAGTTACTTCACGCATACACTGCAGTTTAATCCCTGACCGCGCTAAATATCGATTGTTTATCTAAATTTATGTCGTTATTACATTGTTTAATAAAGGTAGTTTTGCAATAAGTGGTGAAAGAAAGATCGATTTACAATTATCATTTCATTTCACAGATGCATCATCATAATATGTTTCATTAGTAGAATCAATGTTAGATAGTAGGGCAAACTGCATTGGACAATGGTCACTCCATTCATTAATAGGTGATAACCGTGCAAATTTACATTCTCTGGCTAAAAGGTTATCTATTAATGACATTCCTTGACTAGATATAAAGGTATACTTTCCCACACCGTTTACTGTACGCATACATGACCCTTTACACAAGTCTAATAGTTTATGACCAAATGAATTACACTTGTTGTCCAGTGAGGCCCTGACCATGGTTACGTCTGGAATGTAATTAACCTCAACTAAAAACAGTTGTTAACAAACTTATAAATGGTCAATATACAGGACTAACTATCAACCAAGAATAGCGCGTGTGCTACCATCACATTAATTACGGGAGGAAAACATTAATTAAAGATCACACTTTTGTTGCATTGTTGTGAATTTATGAAATAACTACATAGTCCAAATTGTCATGAGTGTGAAGACCTTATCAAATTATGGTCAACAAAAAACGTATGCCAATAAGTAGAACAGTAACAACGTTGTAACAGCGGATTCATTCAAATATAAAATTAATAAACTTCAAATACGCTTTCTTTTCTTTTTTATAAATAAGGAAAGGAAAGTAACGCAATTTTTATTTATTTAATATAATTGTGTAATATTCCAGTATTTGTATAGATTTTATTTGATTATCTAGATTATCACTTTTTTAATAATTTTTATTTGAAGTAACATTGCATTTAAACCAAGGAATAGTAACCGTTCGTATATTTTTATTCAGATTAAGATTTTCTACCTGTTTACGACGAGTTTAAAATAAGAAAAAGTAGATTTTGCTAAGAAGGATAAACAATGCTCATAATATAATTTCTAGTATATGAAGACAAAAGAAACATAAATACTATGTGAATGCCGTAGAAATAATTAGTTATAAGTTAAGAAGTACATATTTTTGACTTTTGATACATTTATAATTTAAGGGTAAAGTGTAACTCATAAACTTCTATTAGAAGGCGACATGTTATTGAGCAAGGGCGGAGTATGATTCACTTATGGACGAAGCGTGGTCAAACAAGGCGAGAGCGAAGTGTGAAAAGGGCGAAGATAAGATTGGTTTGAAGACATTGAAATGTTCCCAGTTGTTTGTGAAAAGGATATATATATAATTCTTTCGTCTTTAACATGAACTCAAAATAGCTGAATTTTTATGAATAGGTAAATAAGAAAAGGTCCTATCAAAATTTTCACAGATATTTAAATTTTATCTACCTGCAGACCAAGGCAGACAAGGTAAATGTAAATGTGACAAAAAACACAGAGACGAGACATAACACACAAAAAGAAAAACCATCAGTTACCGCCTTGGAACGGTCAGTCGGCAAAAGGGCCAACTGGGGTGCTTAAACCTGGTTTGTGGAGCGCTCCAACCTCGCACTTCCTGAAGGTTTTTCTATCAAACAAACAGTGTAAAAAAAATATCCCGTCAAAGTGAAACAACTAACAGTAGGCACCTGCATCGGGAGTTAAAACAGATATAAAGAACTTATGTACATACATGATAACTAGTAATAAAACAACATATGTACAGTATGTACAGTAGATAAAAGCCTCGGCAACCAAAAAATTCCAAATGAGAGTTAATCGTTTAAAAAACATATTATAAACGCCGAGGATTTATCCGCAGTTGACATATTATATATGATAAAGATTAAAAAAAAAAAAAAAATTAAAGTACACACACACACACACATATATATATATATATATATATATATATATATATATATATATATATATATATATATATATATATATATATATATATATATATATATCTGCTTAAAAATTCTCTGTGGGACATCGTTGAATCCAAAATGCGCCATAGTCGTTTGTTTTGAGGAAATCGATGCAATGAAACTGTCTATTTTGACCACCCTCTCGCAATATACACCTTAACATTTGCATCAATACTTCGGCGATTTCGATTTTATTTCTTTCTTTAATAAACTTTCCATGTCACTCGATGTTTGTGTTATACACGCACGCTGATAAAATTTCTGCCCCGGACGTTAAATCAGCGCCAGTGCGCGTGCGCATTTGGAGAGTACTCAAGGGCAGACAACATAGTTATCGGAAAGGCTATTAGATCGTCGCTGTGAAATGTCGATTATTTCACCTTTGTCGGTAAGCGCGTCTTCACTTTCCAAGTGTAGTTTCTGTCAAAATATGCGGATTTGCGCTCTGACTAATAAATCACTGATTTAATACAACTTCGTTTATAACTAGCAAAGATCAATGTGTTGCGAACTCAAGCATTATCATCATCATCGTCGTTGTCGTCGTCATCATCGTCATCAGAACTGTTCAAAATGCGTCCCTGTTGTATACCTTTTTGAATTTTATAAAAGAAATCTTTACTTGAAGTTAATTTTATTTAGGGAATTTCCTTGATCACTTTTTACTCTCACTTTATCTCAAAAATACAATGGATCCAGTACAAGCCTTTATTTATGAGCTGTCATTCTTAAACCTTTTATTGTATTTTAGAGGTATGAGTCACAGGTATATCCCTTCCGTCTAAGTACGAAAACAAAATGATTTAATAGGGGCGTACCCATGGCCATGTCCTTTTGTATATTACAACATTATATGTACGTGTGATCCAGTACTTTAATGACATATTCGGGGCTCTATGTCCTTAAACCATTCCTCCTTATTCTACATGTTGTATATACAAGGGGAAAATATCCGGCTTGTAATCATGAAATGGTACAACATTTTGTTGAAAAAGGCCTAGTTATGCAAATAACTGTCTAAAGTTAATAGAATTAACCAGTCTAGTTGTTTGCTTTTATGTTGTTGACATTGTTATAGCCTCAAGGGTACTGCAGTTGCACTATAAACTAAACGTCTCGATCCGTCACGTTTGTAATCAATGAATATGTGATGATTAGTGTACGGAGATCGGCCTTCTTTGATTACATCAGCTTTTAATAATACCTTATTCTTATCGTCAATATGTGGTTTTTCTAAGAACGATGATCGAAAGTGTCTGTTAGCAGGAGGTTGGTCGTCGCGTGTAGGGATTTGCACTTCAAAATTTAGGACTAAACCTATATCATTTGGGTTCTTTGGAAAAAAAATGTTTTTTTTTTTTTGTAAATTAAAGTTTCACATCATTACATTACTCTTTCTTGGTGAAAATCTCATCTAAATTTAGCTAATCGCTTACCCGAAGTTTTGTCTAATTTGCTTCGATCGAATAATCATGCATGCTACATAACCTTGCTAGAACGCATCCGCGGTGTAATTTGTTAGTATTTGGTGGAATTGTAAGTTAACATGATTGGTACTAATCCGTCTGACTCTAACTTCATAAGTGCTGGTTATAATTTTAAATTTGGTTCTTCAAACAAATATTCTCTATCGTCTGCCTCTATAAAGAACTCTTCGATAAGAATATATAAGACAAAGTCCTATGAGCATTGAAACATATACAAAAATTGAAAAGACACAGGACCAAGGTATTCACATGCACGCCAAATGTAAAAGTGAGAACAAATCTGCGATGAGTCATTTATCAATAAGAGCAAACCCGACTGTTACCGCCTTGGAACGGTCAGTCGGCAATATGGGCCGACTGGGGTGCTTAAACCGGTTTTACAGAGCTCTAACCTCGCACTTCCTGATGGGTTTCTTGAATGCAAGCAATGAAAAGACAACCGATCCATTTGAATAAATGCCCAAGCGCTGACGTTTTGTTTGACAAGTTTTGACGAAAGTAGTGACGTCATTGAAAAATAATGGTTGTAGCATCCTGTTCATGCGGAGATGGAATTAAGGAACCAAAGTCCAATGTCCATCTAGGAAATACACGTAACAATCCTTATAGGATGAATTAAATGACAACATATATTACATGCACGGGGAGATTTTTTACGACCGCCACACTGCACAAGCAACTTTGTTGTGATCATGAATAAGAATATATAAGACAAAGTCCTATGAGCATTGAAACATATACAAAAATTGAAAAGACACAGGATTAAGGTATTCACAGGCACGCCAAATGTAAAAGTGAGAACAAATCTGCGATGAGTCATTTAACAATAAAAGCAAACCCGACTGTCACCGCCTTGGAACGGTCTGTCGGCAATATTGGCCGACTGGGGTGCTTAAACCGGTTTTACAGAGCTCTAACCTCGCACTTCCTGATGGGTTTTTCGAATGCAAGCAATGAAAAGAAAACCGATCCATTTGAATAAATGTCCAAGCGCTGACGTTTTGTTTGACAAGTTATGTCGAAAGTAGTGACGTCATTGAAAAATAGTGGTTGTAGCATCCTTTTCATGCGGAGATGGAATTGAGGAACCAAAGTCCAATGTCCATCAAAGGAAATACACGTAACAATTCTTATAGGATGAATTAAATGACAACATAGATTACATGCACGGGGAGATTTTTTACGACTGCCACACTGCACAAGTAACATTGTTGTGATCATGAATAAGAATATATAAGACAAAGTCCTATGAGCATTGAAACATATACAAAAATTGAAAAGACACAGGACCAAGGTATTCACATGCACGCCAAATGTAAAAGTGAGAACAAATCTGCGATAAGTCATTTAACAATAAGAGCAAACCCGACTGTTACCGCCTTGGAACGGTCAGTCGGCAATATGGGCCGACTGGGGTGCTTAAACCGGTTTTACAGAGCTCTAACCTCGCACTTCCTGATGGGTTTCTCGAATGCAAGCAATGAAAAGAAAACCGATCCATTTGAATAAATGTCCAAGCGCTGACGTCGGGTTTGCTCTTTTTGTTTAATGACTCACCACAGATTTGTTCTTACTTTTACATTTGGCTTGCATGTGAATACCTTTGTCCTGTGCCTTTTCAAATTTTTGTATAGGTTGCAATGCTCATAGGACTTTGTCATATATATTAATATATATATATATATATATACACACACACAGAATATTTAAGCTAATTTCACAAAGACAGTGTTCGTAGGCATCACAATCTCGCTCCATACAACAGAATGAGAATGTTGAGCTTTCCGGTAATTGCCACCTAAGGTGCTACGGATTATTTCATGTTGTTTGACTAAAAATGCCACAAATGCGGTCATGTTTATATTTGTATAAGATCTTATGATAAAACATATCACTTTGTGAACTGTTAATGATATATTCGCATCGTATTCTTTGTCGTCGCAGTCGAGCTCTAAAATAGACTGCAACACCCTGCTGCCGGAGCAGATACAACTTGTTTTATACATGTTATTTTACATATAAACAGTATAAGCGATAAAACGGACTTTAAAATAGGTGGTATTGTTAAACAACTACAAGTCTTTCTTCCCATCTTTTAAATATATGCATACTGTTTAGGCCACGTGACTCTGTTTGACTTCGGGTTAAACGTAGGTTAGAAATTTAATCAGTGGCACTGTTCAGTTCAGTGCTTGCAATGTGTGAAGTTACATATAAAGTGAATGACATAATTAATCTTCCTACTTTAAAAATGTTCAATTGTCAGCACTAAGTATATGTAGCTGCTTGTATTTTCATTTCAATATTTAATTTGCAAAATTATTACATGAAGCTATATTACATGACACATCTGGTTCCCCAATATTAAAAATGTCCTGAAATATTTCACATTTCTCAGAGAAATATTAATTTTAACAGTAAAGGTTCTAAACGTGGCATGCTTATAAAGAAATAAACAATGTAACACTTCTGAATCGTGTAAGCAGACATTTTTCTTTGAAATTTTACAACAGGTGTACGCATAGAAATGCATACTATGAATTACTGGCTTGATACAAAATATTAATTGCAGAAATGCAGTTATTATGAAAGATGGCACTGATTAATCAGAAAGGTTGAAACTATGAGAAACTTTTGCATGGCACTTGAAGAACCTGTTAAAAAATTCTAGGTCATACAAGTTGAGGGACGCACAATTTTCAAACATAAGCGATATGGCAAAAGTTATAGGAGTATGACACATAACATAATAGTTATAGTGATACCTGATGTATCACTATTTTTTATTTTTAATAAGGTCAAGGGTAAAGTTAATTACTATACAGACATGTTATAGGAAGAAAACTCATTAACATTGTATTACATGTACTACAGGGGCTTTTAAACTTGTATAGAAATGGCCGTTGCAAGGCCCCTTCCCCATTGAAATAAACCTTGTTTTTCCCTAAAAACGACAATTCCCCTCCCATACATTTCAAAAATTGAGTGAACTGGACTATGATAATCTTTTGGAGGAAACCAAGAACAGGTCAAAAGAGAGATGGCCTTTAATAAACAAGCAGGATGTATGACAGCAAATAAGCAGGTTTAACATGCACATGCACATTTCCCCCTTTTTAATAAAACTTTGAAAAAAAAATCCCTTCTCAAAGGCACCAGGCACCATCCCCTTTTCAGAACAAAAGACCTATACAAGGATATTGTTGTATGAACTTGATAAAATTTAAGCATCAACATATTTTAAGCGATTTATACAGAAGTGTCTCACTAATACTAAATAAGTTAAGGGACAACATATTTTGTAAAGAACTTAAGTCCTTCTTAAAGATGGCTAAATATTAAACACCTTAAAATCTAAAAGTTGCAGTACTGAGTACACAACGAACACAATTTAACACTATTTACAACATATAAAAATGTCAACAACAAAACATTATTGTTGTTATGTTGGTGGAATATTGATGCACTTTTTCTCTGTTTTATGCTGTTGTTTTTTGTTAACTTAAGAATAGCATCCATACTCATGAGCCAAATTATGCACATTTTTATAAAGTACAAATTTAACATGTAAAAATTTCATTCAACACCATTATTTGAATAAAGGAGTATGCTTATGGTATTGTTTTGTGCGATGTCGCTTGCATTCTATAATTTGTCATCTGTTGTAACTATATGATCTCGTTACTGTATTGTGTAATGCAGATGTATATGAAATTCAAATTTATTCATGAAGAATGTGGTGCAGGAATCTCCGTGATTTAAGGGGCAAAAGGAGTGAGGCAAATGTTATATGAAATATCCTGTGCATGGAGACACTGCTTTCTGTGGCTACCAGGTTTGCAATCGGGATTTAGATTCAGATCCCAGAGCTAGTGTTGATGAAATAAATCAAAGCGATTGTCGAAGAGCAGTTTACCAAGGTAACTAATACATGGCAGTTACTTTTGAACTCTGTGTATTTTGGTCGCGTTCAGTATCACTTATGAGTAGGCCTAGCTATTGTAGATCTGTTTGTTTTTGTGAAATACAATCATATGGCAAGTATTGTATGTTTAAGTTAATAGTTTCTATAATCGGTTGTTAATGACTATGCATAGCTTTTGTCTCAATGTAACAGTTATATTTAAAAGAGGTGGTTGTTTTGCACATGAATACTTTCCTGCTTTCCAATAGGTTGCGCAATCGATTTGAACGAGATAATTAAAAGTGAGCACTATTTGCATATCTTTAATTGCTTACAATGTAAATCTTGCACCACCCAAACAGCGCTTTTTAATGCCAACATTTTTACTATAAACATATCGATGTTAAGTGAACAACCTGGCAACAAATGCGAATCTATTTTACCGAATCACTGCACACGCACACAATAACCGTGGAGTTTTGATTTATTTGCCCTCACATACCCAATAGATGTTGCTTTTGTGTACATCCCTATCCATCTACAGATCGAATTTAAACATATTTATACATTGATAACACATAAATATTGTATACTTACAATGTTTACATTGCTGTAACATAACGATGTAAGTGATACACAACGTAAACTATAGCCTCTCTTTCCCAGCCAAAGCACAGTCGTTCGAATAGCCTTTTCTAGAAATACATCACCCCTACCCCGGTAAGGGCAAAAGTCCAAAGATTTGCAGGTGTTTATCCTTGCACTTATTATTGCATAATACAGCAAAATTATCACTATCATTCTTACTTCTTTTGTGTTAAGCGAAAATGACTGACAGCAAGCAGACAAATTAGATAATATGGTGAAGTAAGCACTCTTTATAGTTGAAAGCCTGAAGTTTTTCAGCACTAATTTTGTATCGGAAGTACTTCCTGAAAGCAGTAATTGTTTGTCGTTAAGAGTTTATTTAGACCTAGAAATTAGGGTTACATTTCATTGACTGAATACAAAAATTTAAGTTTCAAATTGGCTACACACTTAGCTTGAGAAAAAAATGGGTGATGAATTATTTAAATATTATTAAATTAAATGAGGTCAGTAATTCATTTATCTTGTTGTATCTACGTGTATGTTTTAGATATAAATACTGTTGTTAGAAAAAGAAATGTAAACCACACCCGGTATCGATCTTTTAGTACAAATGAGTCCTGCTATTGCTTCATGCCGATCCTAGTTATGTGACCGTAAAACGTTTCATTCATTTTCCTGCTTAAAGCTCATGCTCTCCGCGGTTGAAAAAAGTTTGCCGTTCATTTACCAGTTTTGGGAGCATGCGCTCCCCGGCACCTTGGTTGAAAATGCTCGCCATTAATTTCTCTGCTTTGGAAACGTGCTGTCCGCGACGCTTTGGTTAAAAAGGTTTGTCATTCAATTTCTCTGCTGTAACAGCGTGCTGTCTGCGGCGCCATGTTTGAAAAAGCGTGTTGTTAATTTCCCTGCTTAGTGCCTGCTTTCTGCGGCACCTTTGTTGAAGAAGCTCGTCATTCATTTCCCCGCGTGATCTCTGCGGGGTCTTGGTTGAAAAATGAAAATGCTCGCCATTTAATTCCTCACGTTGGAAGCCATTCGAATCATCTCCGGCTCTTTTCGTACACGTTCGGAAAAGAATCTTTAAGGTAAGGGCATTGACACCCCGGGATTCTCGGTACGTGCTTTAGTCTTCCTGCATCCTAACGTAGCTCCTGCACATTTAAAATAATATATAGTTTGCAATTTAATCACCAACGACACCGTCTCCTTACGGCATGTTTAATGGAAATGACCGATGTAATTATCGGCTATGATCGACTTTGGCGACAAAAGCGAAAGCAAGGTTTTAGTTATATATTGTTCGGTTAGTGAGGAGAATAAACGTTATATTTTGCTCGTTTTGAGCATTTTAACATTTGCAATTCAAGATCATATATATTAACACAGAGTATTAAGCGACAGAAAAAGGTCCATTCAGAAACCATATATGAATTAAAAGAAAGTTAAGTTGCCACTTAGAAAAAAAAAGCCTTCAAATAATCAAAAAGGCATTGACTGTCCAAATCAGACTTATACAGTAAAACGCAAGTTTTCACCTCAGATTAAAGCCACAACACTGTAAGGTCCGCGCGGTTTCTCATAATAGCATTTATACTTATTTGTATCCAACACGTTTACACACGTGTATTGTCTTAGTTTGTATCGTATAGACTTCATTTATAATGTCAGTTTTACCTCGTGTAACAAAATGTAGACATACATTTTAAATACTTGTTGCAGTATTTCCCATAGTTTGTGATTGTTGTTCATAGATCTCAGCGACGAAATAAATATCCTCTCCTCCAATCTCTCTCCATCCTTGTTTTTTTTTCAATATTGTGCCATTTAGCAACGTGTTATGACTATAGATTTTGTATCTTGATCTTTGAGGATTGGCTGTCATCTTGTCGGGGCTACGTTTCCTCCATATTACCTCCGAGGCCTATTTCTGACAGCAAAATAACCGAGAGGATCCGAATGAACTCTAAAAAAAAAAAAAAAAAAAAAAAAAAAAAAAAAAAAAAAAAAAAAAAAACAAAGCCAGCGCACTACATAGCTGTAGCCTACCGCATAAACATAACAAAACATTCATATGTAGAGTATATATGTAGTGCTCTGACTTTTCCACAATTTAAAAAAAGGACCTTTGGACAAAATTCAAGAAAGAGTTTTTTTTTAATTTGTGGTTTCTTGGTGGTACGATAATAAATAAAAAAATGGATTTGTATAAGGGCATAATTGACTAATTGAAGCATTCGAATGTTCGAATTCTTTCATATAATTTTTTTATAGATCAAGTTAAACTTAAAAGTATAAGAAATATGTGCCGAATGTGTGCAAACGGTTTAAACAATAAGATCCGAGTGTCCCAATTTATGGAAAATTTAATTCTCGGTGTGCGGTATTAATTACTCTGTAATTACTTTCAGAAAAAAAAAAAAGAAAAAAAAACAAACACGCACACAAACATAATACAGGGAAAAAATATAAGTTTGCAACATGTGCTGATTTTTATCATACATAAATAATTGTTTGGATGATGACGACTTTTTTAATTTAATAAATCAGTATAAAGTAGTTTGTTTTTTTGTTTTTTGTAGCGAGATTTGGGAAAAGCGTGGTTTTAAGTTTTAGAGGGTTTGAGTATACAGTGGTTCCACGTGCCGAGAGTGTTAATAGCAAACGTCACCACGGTGGAGTCTCGCTGGAAGTCTCGCTGTACTATAAGCCTTCTGTAAAGCATATTTACTGTTGAGAAAGTTAACGAAAGCAGATCTATTTGGCTTAAGTGAATCCCGGACATTCGTTCACCCGGACAGTCGTTCCCCCGTGATTTCTGCAGGGGGCGGACATTCGTTCACCCGTTGTTTTACCACCCCAGGCATTCGTTCCCCCATGTTTCCCATGCTTAACTTTATATGATATTTTATGAATAACGACGAGGTAAAGGTTCATAGTTTATAAATATTTATGTTTATCTTGTTACTTTATAACACAAACGGTTTGCTCAATGGTAAGCATTGATACTGACACAAACAATAGCACATCTACATCAAACCAAACAATTCCAAACTAAAAACACTTTACAACCTGCAAACAAACTGTACTCCAAAATATAAATAATGGTACTGTCTCTAACTATTACACAGTTACATATGTTCACACATAGACTCGAATACAATGTCCTACTTAGTTTAAGAACTCAGCCACACTCTTGCTTCCGTCTGCCACCTCGCCGCACAGTTTCTTCATTGTCTTCTGATATGCCCTCGTTCCTCGTCGCAGCCTCTTCGTGTTCTGATCACCTCTCTCCGTTCTGTAGATCTGTCTCAGACATTGCGTTGTCTTTCTGGATACATTCCACAACCGACCACAGCGACGGGTTCGTATGCCCCACGAGATGTTTCAAACCGTGGTTCCAACTCTCGCAGGCGTTGTTGGTGCGGGCTTCGGCCTGGAACACGTTCCAGACGTCAGGCGGTAAGCGAGGAGGTATGCGCCGGAACCGGAGACTCAGACTGAACGGCCCGCTGACGTAGTTGGCGTCGAAGTAGTCTACAACGGTCTCTAGCTCGTCGGGGACGTTCTCTCTGATCTGACGCATTCCGCCGTCTACCAGGTGGAGGGGCAGGAATGCTAGACCATCTAGCATGCCGCAGAAGTGACGGACCTCTTCATCAGCTCTGTATCGTCCCTGTAGTCCCTCACTCTGGATACGACGCCAGGTAGCCTGCGTAAGATAGTAGAAACAAACCTGAAAATATTTTTAAAAAAAATATGAAACATAAATTAATGTTTAATATTATCTTGGTATACATATTTAATTTGTCTCTTTGTCATTACCGGAGAAAAGGAAGTATACATACGCTTTCGTAGAGTATATTCATACCATGCATATATATATATATATATATATATATATATATATATATATATATATATATATATATATATATATATATATATATATATATATATATATATATACCTAAATGTATATATTTTATTTATATCTTAATCAAAGCGTTAAAATTGTACCTCAACTGGGTGGGTGATAAGTCTGTCCGCGATCAATTGGCCAGGTTGTGCTCTGTTGGCGGCAGCAGTGGACATTGTCTCATCGCGCAGCTTCATCGCATCGACCCTCAAAGCATCTCCGGCTGAAGTTACGAAAGCATTTTTTCATTCAACGCATGCTATTTATATCTGTTTCTGTTATATCCCACGCGTAAATAGTCCATTTTTTTTGTCTCATAATCCTGGTTTTTACGAACAATTAGAATCCGATGTAAGGTTATTTAGTGCCTCTGGCCATGTTACTGTACTTGGATACTTGAATGCCCGTTGTGGCGTAAAACATGACTTTCACGAGCATTCTGGTACAACAGAGAGATTTTTATACTTACCTGATGAAGACGATTATAGCGATGTTGTTAACAATGAAAAGATTTACAACTATAATTTACCACCCAGATGCTCTTTGGACCAGTCAGTGAACTCTTTGGGCAAAAAGCTTATAGACTTATGTTTGTGTAGTGGCCTTAAAATTGTAAATGGCCGCGTAGGAGATGATTTGGGCGTGGGTTTGTTTACTTACGTGTCGTCTCCTGGTAACAGTATAATTGACTATGTTTTGTGCTCTAAAGAATTGTTTTTTCCCTGATAACGAATTTTACAGTTCATGATTTGACGGTATGCTCATCTCACATCCCAATACAACATAAGTTTTTATTGATGCAGAAAGTGTAGATTATGATTCAGTTTCTATTGATAATATTAGTAAATTTATTTATGATGCAACCAAATCAGACGTTTTTAAGGAAACGATAAGTAGTAATGGTGATATTTTAAACTCAATAGTAGATAAAGCTTTTGATTATTCAGCGTCTGTTGATGAAGAGGTAAATTAGCTTTCGAGTAAATTGTTTTATTTTCTCAGCAGGTGTTTGGTAAATCTTATGCCATTGTTAAAGGTTTATTTGAAAATAGTAGAAAAGCTAAATGTGAATGGATGAATAAATGATCTTGATCAAAGATGTAAGTCTGCACATCAGGATTTTCGAAACGCTTGTTAACAATACAAAAAGTACAAATTAAACGAAAACTTATTATTTGTTAAAGCTAAGCGTGAAGACTACAAATCTATTATACGAAAATCGAAAGTTGCATTTAATATTAAACAAAAACAAGAACTAAATCAGTTATCTAAGACAGACCCAAGCAATTTTTGAAGTGAAATAAACAAAGTAAAAAACAAAAACACACAAGCAATAAATCAGAAATAAATTTAACTATTTATAATTTAAAAAGTATATTCTCTAATGAAACCTCCTTTTAAAACGATGATATTAAAAATGAATTGAGACAATCGATGAAGTAAAATCTGCTATTTCTTCTTTAAAAAGAGGCAAAAGCTCCGGATTTGATAATTTAATACCAGAAATATTTGTAGACTGTATTGACATTTTATCGCCTCTTTTATGTAAATTGTTTAATTCTATTTTCCATTAGGAATTTATCCTGAAAGCTGATTAAAAGCTATGTTAGCACCACTTCAGAAAAAGGGGAATTTAGATCAAGTAAATAACTATAGAGGTATTGCTTTAACAAGTATATTATCCTAAATATTTCCATCAATTTTGAATAAAAGGTTAACAAATTAAATTCCATCTTGCACGTATATCAATTTGGTTCTAGAAAGAAAAACGTTTACATCTTTTAAATAATATCATTGATAAAGTTGTAAATAATGAACGAATAAATCTATATTGTTTTTATTGATTTTTAAAAAAGCGTTTGACCTTGTTTATAGGCATGGAATACTGGTCAAGTTAATGAGGTATGGTTGTTCTTCGAAAGTAATAAAAATTATGCAAACAATGTATGATCAAGTGCAAATGTGTGTACGTTTAAACGGTAAATGATCACCCTTTTTCAGTAGTTTTACAGGTGTTAAGCAAGGTGAAACATTATCACCGATAATGATTTTGTTATTTATAAACGATATGTATGATTTTATCAAAAACAATACTTATTTACAATAAAATTATGTGGTATCTATTGACGGAATTCGTTCGTTATTACTGCTTTTTGCAGATGACACTATAGATTGTATATTTCTTTTTAAATATATAGTATCATTGATAAAGTTGTAAATAATGAACCAATAAATCTATATTGCTGTTTGTTTGTTTTCAAAAAAGCTTTTGACCTTGTTTATAGGAATGGAATACTAGTCAAGTTAATGAGGTATGGTTGTTCTTGAAAGTAATTAAAATTGTGCACACAATGTATGATCAAGTGCAAACGTGTCTACGTTTAAACGGTAAATGATCACCCTTTTTCAGTAGTTTTACAGGTGTTTAGCAAGGTGAAACATTATCACAGATAATGTTGTCGTTATTTGTAAACAATAGGTATGATTTGATCAAAAACAATACTGATTTATTTGAAAATGATGTGGTATCTATTGACTAGCTGGGCTTTTAAAGCGATTGGCCAAATGTGTTTACCTTGCAGAGAAAAAAGATCTAATTCATTTTGCCACACTTAATACTTCTTTGCTCATGTTATTACTATATTATTATTATTATTGTAACATAGGGAGAAAAATGTGCAGCCAGTCCGGGACTCGAACCCGGGACACTTCGCTAACAGGGCGAATGCTCTTCCGACTGAGCTAACCGGACCGCTTACACATTCTCTCCCTATCACCCGGCTACATACACCCCGGGCAACTTGAAATTCGTTCTCGAATTTCCACAGACTATATACTCTACATACAACTCACAAGCACTTTTCAAGCACTTGTACGTAACGACCGCGGGTCGCCCCACGTTGGGCGCCAATGTAACATAGGGAGAAAAATGTGCAGCCAGTCAGGGACTCGAACCCGGGACACTTCGCTAACAGGGCGAATGCTCTTCCGACTGAGCTAACCGGACCGCTTACACATTCTCTCCCTATCACCCGGCTACATTATCATTATTATTATTATCATCATCATCATCATCATCATCATCATCATCATCATCATCATCATTATTAACATTATACTTTACATTTTTTGTACTTAAACAAAAAAATAAACATTACAGTCAAATATTTTGTTTTTGTAAAACAAAACAAAAAAACAAACACAAAGAAACAGCAAAAAAAAAAAAAAAAAAAAAAAAAAAAAAAAAAAAAAAACGTTATTCAATAGTATGTTGTATTGACCTTTTCGAAATTCCAGACCGAGTTCCCTGAATAGGTAGGTCAGGGGGGTTGCGCGCGCATATTGAGCTGAGTCTACATGTAAACACAACATTTCAACGTAATTGTTCGACAAAATACACCTGAAATAGAAGGGTTATGCCTAAGAAACGTCAGAGATCTGATGATGCAGAGAATGCACTTGTAAGAAGTTGTGTTGTAACCGTTTTTAAATTAAAAAAAAAACTCGCTTGTAAAGAAAGTAAACAAGTTGACTACACCCAGCAGTAAACTTACCACTTGTTGTCCAATCCTGTAGAAAAGACAACAGAAGAGGCTCGAATTTTTTAAAATTCTTTCACTAATGTGTAAAAATTTTGTAGATCTTTGCAGACATATATATTTTAAATTATCCAGGCTTCCCCTTTACTCCATACATGTACATGTTTTATTGCATTGTGCGGTCGGTTTAGATCCATATCTGCTGACACGTTGGGGCTGTCTGATCTTGATCCACACTGGTTGCATCTTGTACATAAATAACCTAATGGATCAAAAGCAAATGGATGTTCTGGCTGATCTGGTTCTACACTGATCACACACGCGATAAAACCCATACATATGGATTAAAGGGTTATTATTAGTAATTAAATTTTAGGTCACACAAACCAGACATAAAATGTTTGCCTACAGTGACAGTTAAATAACAGTTGTTGTTTACATTTAATGATATATTTTCATTTTTTATAGATAAGTTAGAGTTTTGATAGGACCTTTTCTTATTTACCTATTCCACTGTTATTCAGGGAAATCATGCAGATGACAGCTGGTGACCTGAATACTGTACTAAGACATACTGGCCTGTCAATTAAAGGAAAGAGGAATCATAAAGTAACATGGCTGGCCAATCAACTTGGAATCCCTATAACACAAAGTATTCAGAGTGATCCATGTTTACAGTCATTAATGGACATAACACATACAGTGAAGGATGCATAAAGGATTTGAATAAAGTTGATGTTTTGTAATTCATCCGTGTAAAATGCAGCCGAAATAGAATACAAGTTGTGGAATCAAAGTTAATTTTGATTTTGATTTATATATGTAATTGCTCCTCCAGTACACACACACACACACACACACACACACACACACACACACATATATATATATGTGTGTGTGTGTATATGTATTGAATCTAATTATTTATAAACAAAAAAACAATAAAGAAATTTATGCTGGCAGGAAACAATAATTTTGTTAGTTTCATCTCTGCAAAATTACCAGATCCCTTAGCCTTTCTAATATATTGTGATAACTGAACTTTTATTTTCTATGCAGATTGATCTTGAAATATGCAAGAGAAAAAATATTGGCACTAATAAAATTTGCAATTTTTTTTTCTTGGTTATTGTGTTGTGACACAGTAATTGAGTCAAACTGTTCCGCATTTCTAAGCTGTACAACATTTTAACTATCAGAAATTACAGTATGACCTTAATCTAAGCTAACAAGTGGAGAATGGGTCAAGCTATGTGCAGTCTTCCAGTGTAGCATACTGCAAAACAGAATACATGTTTGTGATTAAACATAAACATTATTTGTGTTGCATAATTTTGCATGCAGACAGACTCCAGCTCCAATGTTCACTAGTAAGAGTCCCCGGAGTTTTTTAGTCAACGACAAATGATATCGGATTACTCATAGAGTACATAAATATAAACATTTTTTCTTCTTCAACAACAAACATATTTTTTTGTCAGAGAGTTTCATGTAAACAATTAACTTTATTTAAAATAAAAATTACTTAAATAAAAGAGGGCTGTCTGGTTTGTTTTTTTTTTTGCCTGTGTTTTTGTTGTTGTTATTTTTGTTTGTTGTTTTTTTGTTGTTTTTGTTGTTGTTTGTTGTTGTTTTGTTCTTTTTTTTTTTTTTTGTTCTTTTTTTGGGGGGGGGGGGGGAGGTGGCTATGTCTTTTAATTGTCATCTTGTGGCCTTTCTTATTGCTAATAATTGCTAATGTAATCGGAAAATATACTTGGCACTTTAAACCATTTTTTTTCCTTGACTTGGCGGTGTGGTGTGCGGTCTTCAACATGACATAATTTGGAAGATAACTTGAATTTTGCTTGGAACCCAGTGCTGAGTGACAACGCTTCCATTTCTTACAACCTTTGCAACTCTGGAGATTTTAGTCAGCCACGCAGATATCGTCAGGAATCTTGTAAAAATTGCATGTGGCACCTTGAGATCTCTCATGCCAGTCATGGTTACAACCTTCAGCACAGCATCGTTCTGTCCCATAGCAAAATAAAATTATTTAAGCGAGTAGAATTCATTTAAAACAAATAAATATGAGTTCTGATGATTTGATGTATCATTTTAATTCACTTTTTGTCCCTGTTTTTGTGTGTGAAGAAGAAACGAAAGTAAGTCAGCTGTTCTATGTACTGCCCCCCCCCCCCCCCCCCCTCCTTGACCTCAAATCTAGCGGAACGCGATTGCGCGAGATTTCGTAATTCGAAATCGAGAATAAAAGTAAATGGTGAAATTGTCAAATATTGTAATTGGCATTTCCACGATATTTTATTTTATTTTATGTTGTCATACTTTTCTCCCATTTCCGCATATTTGTGTATGTGTATTACAATTGTCTTTGTTCGCCATATACCATATCTCTCGTGGTTACAACCTTCAGCACAGCAGAAATCGTTCTGTCCCATAGCAAAATAAAATTATCTAAGCGAGTAAAATTCATTTAAAACATACAAATACAAGTTCTGATTTTGGTGTATCATTTTATTCACTTTGTCCCTCTTTTTGTGTGTGAAGAGAAGAAACGAAAGTAAGTCAGCTGTTCTATGTTTACACGCGAGCACATAAACGGAACCCCCCTGACCTCAATCTCGCGGAGCGAGATTCGCGCGAGATTTCGTAATTTCGAAATGGTCAATATTAGTAGCTATGGTAATGGCTTGTATGCTTTATGCCAATAAACACTGAATTGAAAGTACAGAAAATAATTCAATAGTTATTGTTTCGTTATTTAAATAATCTGAATATGGAAATATGACAAAGTCCTATGAGCATTGCAACATATACCAAAGTTTGAATAGGAACGGGACAAATTTGGTCACATGCAAGCCAAATGTAAAAGTAAGAAAAAATCTGATGAGTCAATAAACAAACAAAGCAAACACAACATTTACCGCCTTAGAACGGTCAGTTTTCAGACAAAAACGAAATTCTTTAATTTAAACACTTAGTGCACAATGTACACACACGTCAAAAAAACAAACACAACAACACAAACAAACGAAAAAAACAACAACAACAAAAACAACAACAAACAAACAAAAAAACCTGCAACAAACTATATCTTATTTGCTTCAAGAATCTTGGCAGCTAATAACGAACGATAACTCTGCGTAGGTGAACGTATGAATTGATTGACCGAGCCTGTGCCGTACACATAGCTGGAAAAAAACCCGCAACCACTGCTGTTTGCTAAATCATTTGCTTTTGGGATTTTTGTTCCATTTTCTGGTCATACACAAGGATATTGTGCTTAAGGTAAATAAATTTTACTTAAAAGCTTTTTAAGATATGTCTTGATAAAAGAAAAAAAAAACAAATAAGCATATTTAAAATAAATCGTCACATAAGGACGTATTTTTCAGAAGTTAACTAGCCATGGCGTATGATATCCAAACTGATCAAGTCATTTCATACTGGTGCGATTTTAGAAGCGGCTAAATGGTTCCTTTTGTAGCCGTTCAGCTGGCCATTTCGTAACCAATCTGAATTTTGTAATTAAATATGCATAGAAGTTTATTTTACGTATTGTTTGTGTCAGTTAATAAAAAATATTACTTATAATTATCATTTGTATTTGATGTAAAATCTCATGATAACGGTGATAATTAGAGACCTTTAAGTGGTCACTTTTTCACACTAACGGTGATAATTAGAGACCTTTAAGTGGTCACTTTTTCACACCTATATGCCCATTGTCGGTTTGTAATGTTGCCAGTAATTTTCACACCTAATAACCTGTTATCGATTTTTTAAATGATTAGTCTTAAATTGTCAATGTTCAGGACTTGCGCCTGCCTTATGTAGTCAGTATTGACTTTTGGCAGTACAAAGTTGAAGTTGAAGTTATCCATTAGTTTTATTGCCTGACATTTTTCTCACCTAATAGGACAATAGGTGCTACCCAGTTTGGAGAAAGCCCAGATATTCTTAGAATACAATAAATGTTATAGTCACTGATAAATCAAGTATCAATGAGCATATTAGCAGCCCTCAGGTATGTCATTGTGACCATTTTCAAAGTAGTGCAGTAAAATGCCACTTAACAGTGGTAGCAGACAGTTTGCATGTAACAATATTAAACCACTGCTTTGGGGAATAATTTTTGGGCATAATTTTAGTCTAAATACATACTTCAGTCACAAAAGTGGTATCCGACAGTTTGGACTAGATTTTTTTCTCTCAAAAAAACAAATAAATTATTGTTGCCTGAAAAGAGCTCACAAAATGCTGACTATTGATGTCCTACATCTATGGGAGAAGTGAAGCAGAACACATCTCTCATCATTTCAAAAGGTAATTCCTATCTAAGCCATGCTGCACAGTTAGCTATTTTTGAACTAAGAAAACCATGTGCCTTGTAACTTTATATAATCATTCTGGTAATCTGCTCTGACATCGATGCCTATTTTTCACAGAAATCATAATCATGCTTATTTATAGTTTTAGAAAGAATAGGCATGTAGAGTTATTTAGTTTACAATTTCTACTGTCTTACAATTTAGCCAATGTTCAAAAGAGTCTTTTGTTAGGCTTAGGTTTGACTGCAAAAATGATGCCCCAATTCCCCTCATCCAATTCTGATGAAGGCAAACTGTCAGATACCACCTTTAATAAATATGATTTTGAACACTTACTGATTTGTTAGACAGAACTAATCGCAACAAAAAATCACTCTGAATGGGAATTCTTTCAAACTGTATAAAAAGCATGACAGTGGTCTCTGCAAACAATAGATATAGACATCAGTGTGGATTACCCACATGACTATATAATGTGATGGCAAAAGTATGTGGTCACATGTTGTTTTTTAAGTTAAAAAAAAAAGCTCTCTCTGCAGCGTGGCTCCAATAGGAAATACCTGTTTGCAATGACAAGTGATGATTAATGCTTTTTATTCACACATATCTTAGACATCAATTATCAGGAGTTTGTAGGTCCTTTTCAGAAAACAATGACTTATTTGGAGTTCTGAGAAAAGAAATTTTAATCCAAACTCTGGATATCACCATTAACAACCACGCCACTTAATTGACCGCATTTGTATATCATGCGTACAAACTACCTGGCTTCGTTATTCAATGAAAAAATTGACCACAATACTGGGCATGCCACTTATTCGGCTTAACAACCATTTTTACTTGAACATATTATGTATTCCTTATGTAAACACTGCCCTAGATGAGAATTGTATTGAATTCAGTCAAAACTCCCTAAGATAATATAAAGGATTTTTTTTTTTTTTTTTTTTACTACCAGAATAAAGAAATAACTTAGTAAAAGAATTTAATGTTCATTTTTCAAACTGCTCATATAGGGTTTACTGCATCAACCTAGTCAAAAGAAAGTGTTGTTGAGATTTTACTCTTGTTAAATATAGCAACCAATCGAGGGCATTTTCATTGTACTACCCAATCAGCCATTTGAGATAACCATTAGTTGTCATTTTTTTTTAAAGAAAATATATGATGAAATAGATTACACACAACTATCAAAAACATGTAAATTGGATTTTCTGGGTGTACCTGTTATGTTGAAAAGTGAAAGGTTTTGAGTATTTTGTCTTTTTATATGAGTCAGATACCCAGATAGGTCTCTTATCTGGAGCATTGATGTATACCATGCTTTAATATCTTACACGTCCCAATGTAGATGCACACAATTTGGATAGAAACATGAGCCTGTACTCAGGTGTGCAGAGATTTCTTCTGGACTTACATTTCCCAGTGTAGTAGAAGTGTAATATCCATATACACACATATAAATATGTTTTTGCTTATATTTTATAAAGATGTCTGGCTATGCATACATGCATGCATGCACTCACACACACACACGCACACATACATAGATACATACATAAACTTGTTACTTATCATTGTAAGCTGATGTTTATTCATAATTTATTTTAATTGATAAATGGTTATGTTAAAAACCTGCAGTATTCCTGTGTAAATATTACAGATAGAAATATTTGCCTGAAAGAAACATCAGCCCGTGTACAATTAGGCTAAGATTTCCACCCGGGCATGTGTTTCCATATTAAGTAAACAACAAAATATCCTAGGTATATAAAAACTATATATGGCAGACATAGAAAGACTGGCCTAAAAGAAACTTCGGCCTGTGTATAGCGGGGCTTTTATTTCCACCCAGGCACACATTTGTATCCTAATTGAATGTGTAATTTCCTAGATATACGTGTATATGGCAGAGATAAAAAGATTGGTCCGATAGAAACATCAGCCCCTGTATAGATGTGCTTATATTTCCACCACTGGAAATATTCTGACATTGTCTCAGTACCTTAAATAGGATGTTTTAAGCCTCAAAATATTTATCATTGAACACTTTTTACACCAGGAGGGAGTGGTCAGAAATTTGTGCACACATCAAAAATAGCACTCAGGCGCATATGCACAACTGACAGAGAAATTTAATCATGATAGAAATATCAGTCTTTGACATGGGTTACACAAGAGGTCATTATCTTAGTCAATGAGACACTAACTAGGAGCTAGCATTTGTGTGATAATTATACCAGATTGATTATGTGTTTAAAGGTTGTTTATCTACAACATAAATGTGCATGTCATTTGTGCCAATTAAAAATTAAATTATAAAATCAAAGATGTTTGGATCTTCATCCATTGCTTTTGGTTTTTATTTAGTGAAAAGGATTATGCACTGGACAAACTGCAATTAAAACAAATACACATCATCAGGCTCATTCTTGCTTCTGCATTCTTAGCAAAAACATTCCTCTGTCATTTAATGTTTATCAGTAATTTTCCTTAAGTCAATGATTTATATGAGGTAAAATATTTTCATTTCATAAATGACATAGCATTGTTGTTAAAAGCATTTTTGAAAAAAAGAGTATTTGATTGTTTTTACCTCACCTGAGCACAACATGCTCAAGGATGGTGAACTTTTCTGATACCCGTCGTCTGTCGTCAGTCATCTGTCGTCAGTCATCTGTCGTGCAATGTCAATAATTTGCTAGTGAACACAGTAGAGACTACAGTTTTATCCAATCTTTATCAAACTTGGTTATAATGTTTGCCTGCAAGAAATCTTGGATGAATATGTAATTGGGTCAAGTGGGATCAAAATAAGGTCACTAGGTAAAATTGTAGAAAAACCTTGTGAACTTACTACTTGGATTTATTTACCCTTGCCCTAACTATTGTTATTGGGCGAGCATTAATGTACAGAGGATTAAAATATAAGGATAACAGAGGTTTTATATTAATTTTATATTAATGGCGTGAGGGTTGACATATGCTGTCAGTTTAAAATTGTATAATATAAAATATCTTGAAGTTTTAAAATATCTTGGTGATCAGCAACGTCATATATTATAAATAAGTCTAGTGAAGTGTAATTGTGATGTTTATAGTGGTGTCAGGGTGTGTAGGTAAGAATATTGTATAAAATCACTTTTAAAATCAGGACAGTTAATTGCAAAATCTACCGTATAGGTAGTAAGTCATGTTTAAATATAAGTCTATTGTAGCATTATATATAATCATAAAGTTCTATATACATTCCAAGCACAAAGTGCTTTCTTTTTACAATAGAATGTTCAGTCCACTGTTAACAAATCATAATTTAATTCACCTTATTTCAGTGCATGAAGCGTAGCCTCCTCCGGACATGTTTTGGTGTTGGGGACACCACTAATTATTATTTCTAGACATATAAACCTTGTGAACATGCTAGAGGCCAACATTTATAGTCCAATCTTCACCAAACTTGGTCAGACCTTGGTCAGAATGTTTGTCTGCATGAAATCTTGGTTGAGTTTATAACTGGGACATATAGGGTCAAAAAGTAGGTCAGTAGGTCACATCTTAGAAAACCCTTGTGAACACACAAGAGCCACATTTATGTCCCAATCTTCAAAATTAAAGCTGAAAAAGAAGAAGTTAGATTTTTGGGGATGACTATTGACCCCAGATTAACATTCAAGAGTTACATATCTGACATTAAAAGATGCCAGTCAGACCTGAATCTGCTGAGAATGCTAAAGGGGACTGATTATAGGTCAAACAAACACATTGTTTTCCTTTTGTAGAGGTCTTTAATACTTCCTAAAAAAGAATACAGGTGTCAAATCTATGCTAGTGCATCCAAAACACATCTGCAAAAAATAGATTGCCTACAGAATAAGGCCCTCAGAAAAACCTTGGGTACACTTAACAGCGTCCCGTCCCATATTTTAAAAGAGGAATCTGAAATGCCTCCCTTGAAACTCAGGGGGGGTGGGGGGGGGTGGAGCAGCAAGATGAGTACTGTGTTGGGAGATGCCATCTGATGGAGATAGGCCCCTCAAGACTGCTTTCTGAACCGGATATTAACCTACAATTATCAAACCAACTTACCAGATCAGATTGCCCAATTCCAACGAGGGTAACCACCCTGGAATATTTAGATACAAACTATTCAGGCTGGTTAAAAATGTTTACAGATGGAAACAAAGATTCACTCACGGGCGTTGTGGCCTCAGCCTTTGTGATCCCTAGTAAAGATTTTAAACAGATTGATAGAATTACAGATAGGGCTTCCATCTTTACGGCAGAATTAAATGTCATAATGCAAACTTTATGCTGGATACTAAGACATGTAAATCTGCATTTTTTCAGACTCTTTGGCTTCACTAACAGCAATTAAATTTAACAATAGCAGACCTTACCTCTTAAACAAAATTAATATACTTATCAACTAGTGTCAAGAGAAAGGTCACAAGGTCAAAATCACATGGTGTCCAGCACAATTTTGAATTTCCGCCAACGAGAGCGCTGATGCGGCTGCTAAGGAGGGCCTTAATATTTCAGATGTGAATCAATATCTTGCTTTATACCCATCTGAAATATATTCTGTTAGCAAAGCTCATCTCTTACAGAAATGGGGGTACATAACAAAAATAGAAAATACAATTCTTAATAATGCTAGACCCGTACTCCACCCTTAGTTTACCATCTATGTATTCGGATAACTTAAGACCAGACAAATATATCACTAGGCTGAGTACAACAAAAACTTTACTACCTGGTAGCACAGGACAATATATACCAAACTTAAATCATACCTGTACTACCTGTAATACTATCAACAACAAGTCACAATTTCTACTGCAGAGCAGAGTTGACGGAGAAAAAAGGATTGTCTTGGAAGATATTTTTAAGACTATTATTTTTCGACTGAATTGACAAAATCTGCTATTTCCCCCCAAAAATTGACAAAATCCTGTCTTTCGAGCACTTAGTGACTATAAAAAAAGAAATGCGACATGCTTGGAAAGATTTAATCCTTGCAACACCTGATTAAATTGGAACAGATGTGTACCCTGTAGTACTGTAGTCCACAGACATGCAACTAGACAGGTCCATACCAGACTCAAACTGAACTGCACATGCATGGACTTTACCAGTTGACTGCAATTTTCCATTTTTGTATACTAGCATATCTTTAGGTAAACATATTTAATGTACAAGAATTATCTAAACATTAAAAGTAAACATGATTGATGTTTTAAACAATAACTATAAATAAAATCAAATATAGTAATCTATTCATCGAAAATTAAAGTATGAGCAGACTAAACCAACTATATATCCATATGAAATAGAATTACCATATTTTTATATAAACAAATATGTTAATACTTTAAAAGTAATAATCAATTATTACTAATAAAGTGTGACGGGTCGTGGTGGGAGTCAAATTTATCAGAAAACCTGTCCGTGCAAGGTTTAGAGACTTTAAATTTGTTTCTGCTCTCTGAAGAAAACCTGCAAATAATAAATAACAATAATTAAATACTGCCAGATTATCAATTTGTGGAGCTATTACAATTAGAATTTAGCAATACAAATATTCGCGGTTACAAAACAGACATGAACTAATTCAAAAAATATAAAAATACACCCATTGCAATATAAATACTACAATCACTTACCAAACAGAACTGATCATTTATCAATAGTTTAGATACAGCTATAGTACAAGATAAAACTATAGTAATGCTATAAAGCAAGTTCTACATTATTTTAATGAATTCTCTTTCAAGAATTATCTAAACGTTAAAGTGAACATAAGTTGAGTAAATGAGCTGTTGTTGGTACGTGAGTGGCGGTTGCAATGTTTTATAGTAAGGATTTTCATAGAAAAAGAAAACTTCCAACTCTCATACAAAGTCTTACTCACACGATAATATATATCCAGACAGACATGACAAAACAGGTTTGACAAGTCCTGTGCATCACGCAGACAAGACGCAGACAACCATGCCCACATGCACAGACCTTACAGAAAGACACACACACTATAAGTCACAAGCTGTCCGACACATACAAAACGGACAATAACAAAACTGACTATAGAACAGCGTACATTTAAACAAAACACGAAACACTGGTGACAAAAGGTTATACTTACCTCTATATCTTTCTTGTATATCAAATAGTTCTATATTAAATTTAGGGTTCTCCAGGCCAGGTCACCACTATGGAGCCTAGCCAAGTCAAGAGAGGCCCGGGCTTGGGCCAGGGGAACTTGGGAGGACTCGGCTCCGCAGACTCCTTTTAAATATAATAATACATCTATCTGATAATTTAATTAATATGGACTTAATTTATCCAATATACATGCACTGAAATAGGATCTAGCATGGCCTGTCACCACTATACAGCCTAGCGCGGCCTGTCCTGATCGGCACCCAGTAGTGGTCGAGAGGCCAAGGCTTGGGTCGGGGAAGTCAATAGGACTTGTTTCTGCAGAATCCTTAAAAATGATTAATGCACACATATATTCTATCAAGCCCATCTCATATCCATCTATGTATTTCATGTTTCTTTTATATTTTAACTGTGTTCACAATAAAAATACTTTTAAAAATAACTTTTGCCAGGCTACTCGAATCAGCAATTTGCCTCCCCATCCAGATTGGAAGTGGGGGTGGATGAAAGTTGGTAGAGTTTTTCTCGCATAGCCTAGGAGGCCCAAATACACTCACATGGGCACCCATCGTTCTCAAACCTCAACGGACTCTGCTCCCAATCGAACCCTCCCTGCGGCAGCAAAAGATTGCCCACAGTGTCAACTTTTTAAAAGTGTCTAATTTTCAGATACAAAAAGCATGGTGGATTCAGTCCTTAGTATTTTGGACACTAAAATAACTGATTCATACAATTACATGACAGCGTGTTACCCTGGGGAGAATACATGACCTGCATGAAATAATTAAAAAACAATTACTTGGCTGTGAACACCTCAAATCCAACATTTCTGCTAAGAACATAATTAAAAAAAAACACAGAAATTTTTATCCAGCCTCACTACTTCAGGGACAAAACTAAACTTCCACTTCTCCTCACACCACTATTTTTTGTACAGGGTCTTCCTCCAAAAGCTTTGCATTTCCCATCTATATTTTAATTTGGGTGCCCACAGGGTGAAATTGCACAAAAACAAAAGTGCATAGTTTTGTAATTACATTTATAAATTTTAACAGGCAAACTGATAAAGACCCGAATTAATACAAAATTAAAAGTTAACATCATAATTGTATTGTTAATTAACTACATCGGGCATAAATACATATTAAATTCATAATTTCGATAAAAGGCCAATATTGATCTAATATCGAATTTCGGTGTTACCTAGCAGGATGATGTTAATACCATCACCCTCACTCTTTTAACACTAGTAAATTTATACTATATACAACATGTACATTAAGAATATATAGTTGTTAATAAACACCATGTGCATAGATAGATAGTGGCATTGAGATGAGTGTTAGGTATAAATAATATTTTGATAAAAAAAAAATACATATTTTTAAAATATATATTTTGGGGTGCCCGTGGTAATGCGGTTAGAGTTGCTGACATATAACTCCTCAGCCCCTTGCTGCATGGGTTCAAGTCTCGATCAGAGTGAGAACTTTCATGTGGGAAGGTTTTCCAGCTAACCTGCGGTGTGCCGGTGGTTCTACCCAGGCATAAGTCTGGGGTCTTCCTCCACCACCAAGTAGTTGGAGGTCACCAATATGACCATAATTGTGTCAGTGCGTTGTAACAAAAACAACAACAAACAAACAATACATATTTTTAATTGTCCTAAAATGGGTCCGCCACATAAATGTATTAAAGGTTGAGATAAAAAAATGATTATTTTTTTAAACATTCTATTTTATCCATCATCTATCAAGGCTTTTTTTTCACAAGTTGTAAGCTCCTTATTATAGCTCGGGTATTTGGCTTTGTCATTGAGTATTTACATAAGAAAATATATCTTTTGATCTCTAGAAAAAGAATTGTAAAGCTTTTATTGTCTGGCATTTTATCACATACACCAAATATAAAGTAATTACGTTTTAACATTATTGAATCAAGGTTCTTCCTTTCAAGCTCTTGTTTGATAAATTCTGTCAGAGCTCGTACACTTGGGCATTCCCAGAAAAGGTGAAAAATGGTTTCAGTATCAGTCTTACAAAATGTACATAGCTGGTTTTCTGTTATATTTATTTTCTGTAACAGTAAAGTAACACGGAGTATTCTGTGGTTGATTCTGGTCTGTAACCATTGTAAGTATGTATCTTTTGTAACAGTGAATGGCAATCTGTATATATTTTTCCAAGGCAATGTAATATTAGTAAACAAATTATTCCATTTTCCTTGACTTGTTGGTTTTTCATTATAACTTATCCAATGCCTATAAATTATTTTGTTTGGTTGATTTCCTGTTATAATATTTTTAACATAGGAGCTCATTATTGTACTAAATTTATCAATGTTCTTACAACTGATATTATTTTCTTTTTTATATGTATATATACTTCTCCGTAAGCCTTCATAATGTATAAAGTTAACATTGCCCTCTATTTTCTCAGTTATTTCATTGAAACTGAATACTTCTCCGTTGTCTTTAACGATATCTCTAATGAATTGCATACTTTTATTGTATAGAACTTTAATAAAAATCCCTTTGTTTCCGGATAGCAGTTTATGATTACGAAACAAAGGTATATCTAAAAAGGCACTTTCTGTTTTTACAGTAAACTTTTCTATGTAGTGTATATAGCTTTTTAAAACAGATATCCAAAAAGCATTTTGTGTTTTCTTAATTAAATTTTCTGCAAATAGTTTTCCAGTGCAAAAGAGTTTGTTTATTGGGTTTATCGTCCCACCAACAGTATTTCAGTTATCTGGAGATGGTAGTTTGTTTATTTTGAATATTGACTGAGGTAGAGAGAAACATTGACTTTTGCTTTTTTGTAGTATCTTCTTAGCCAACTAAGTTTCATAGTAATGTTATAGAAGTGAACATTAACCATTTTTATCCCTCCATCTCAGTATTCCTTGCACTACTTATTGATTTACAGAGGCCATATGAATGAACTATCAGTAGTAATTAGGCTAAGGGTCATATTATATATGTAATATAATCCATGTTAATTAGTTTTCAATTATAAAATAATAACATGGATTATTGTTTAGTTAAAGAAAAATAATAACAATGCTTAGAAAATTTTAAATAATACTAAGATTGTATAAAGACTTAACTATTGCGCCATTTACTTACACTAAGTACACAGGTTATCCTTGGGTATGGAATGAATGACATGAATAATAACCCAGACAATACAATATACATTTTGTGCACCGGGAACTAGTAAAATGGCAATAAGAGGCTTGATTTGGCCCTTGATTGATGCATACGTCAAAATATAGGTGGGCATCGTGAGACGGTGTACTGTATGAATGACACGATTAACAGAAAATATATGAAAATCAGTGGAGGCGTAGCGAGTATTAGACTAGATGCGCAGTTAGTATAGAGTATAATAATTAGGAGTGCAGGGTGAGAGAAATAGAGAGCGACAATTGGATAAGTTGTGTTCTACTGTGGGGCCCCGATACATCATAATAATTTTAAATACCATGTCTTTAAAGAAAACAGGCAAGATAGTGTGTAGGTAAGAACTTGTTCTCTTAAATTACACAGGCTGACTTGGTGAAAAAAACAAGTTTAAAAAAAATGTATATATGCTATCTTAAATTAATGCATTATTTACTTTTATAGTTATCTTTTACTCTCTTGTTAAAATTCAGCACTTCAGCACTAATGAAGGTTATTTTAATGTTTATAACAATTACAGCTATTATCTAAAAAACACTGTGAATTTCATCATAAATAATAAAAAGTCTTCCCACTCTTTCTACAATTCTAAGTATTTGTCGAACATGGTTCATATTAGCAGCATTTTCATGCAATGTAAAACACATTCTTCCTTCTATTGTCTTTTTTGAAATTACCCTTTTAATACCAGCAAGCTGTACTAACAGGCAAGAAGAAATATTCTGTATATTTTTGGCTTGTATGATATCTTATAAGGAACTCCTCAGACAATGCTTATTGAAGTACTTTCTTTCTATAATTTCATTACATTTTGACTGGATCTGGTAGCGCAAGCCATACAACATCGGCTCCAGGTACGGGAGGCCCCGGGTTTAATCCTGGGCCGCGACATACCAAAGTCGTAAAAAATGGTATTGGCATAGCTCCCTTGCTAATGCTCAAGCAAATATAAGGGTAGTTCCATGACTGGTTGGCCCTGTTAAGGGGTTAAGGATAATGTGACTGGGTGTGGTATCACGCCATGGCATGCTATACACAGTGATGGCAGAACTATATCTGCTTCAAATGAACACTGTCTCCGGGTAACTGAAATACTGTTGGTGGGACAATAAACCCAATAAACATAAACAAACATTACATTTTTCAAGAATATAGGAACAGACTGTTTGCGTATATAATTGCCTTTAGAAATCTCCACATTAATAGATAATCTTAAACAATCAAAAAAACGTAGCATCGTGTAACATAATAAGCCAATCGTAAAGTAACGTAATGAGCCACATCGTAAATGGTACATCGTACCATTACATATTGCTTATGACTAGACCGTGGTAGCATAACGAAACGTATGGTTTGGTAACGTAACACAATTAGAATTGTACTGTGACATCACATAACAATTCTTTGATATAGATATATATATATTCTGACATTTTTATAATAACATTATCATACTCATACAATATTTCACTGGAAATCTAAATGTATTAATAATGCTATACAATTACAAAAAAAAATATGGTTATAATCACAAACTAAACTACATATTACATTTCCAGTACATGCATACTTTGGGGAGCATAATTATTCTGACATGCAAGTTACAATTGAACTTTTATGTAGTTTTCTTACTTATTACTTGAATGACAAGATTCGTAGATTGGATATGAATGGACATTTACAAAAATAATCATGACAACAAGGGAAGTGATTCTGGTTATTTACCCACGCTTTTATGGAAAATTAAGAGCAGTTAGACGTAATTGGAATAAACATGCAGCTGAAAAACTAGCTATAACAAAATCTAGCTCTATGTCATGTTATAGAAAAAAGGTTTGTTTCAAATATGGGATTCGAATGATACGGCTCATATACAATGTACATTGTTAATAAATAATTTGACCGTGTGGAATCATCTCTAATATTTCGACAAGTCAGTTAATTGTGAAGCTAGCTTACCTATGTCATCACTGGGCACAATCAACACTGGTCTAGTCTGTTCTCCCAATTATTTTTAAAGCATAAATTGTATACAAATTTATGCAAATTTAAATAAACTTAAAAGCAATTTTGTGCTCAATGGAAATTCAATAAAAAGTATGTTCACAAGTTAAGAAAACAAAGTAATATTAAGCCACTATTCTTCTGTCAGTGATGTGGTCAAACGTTTAAGGTGTGAATGTGTTTGTCAAAACAATGTGCTAGTATCATTAATAGCAGTAAACATCTGTCATCATGCCCTCTTCCATACATTTTTCCTGCCCTGCCAATCAGGTGCAGGTTTGTTAAATCCAATTGATTGTTGACACTTTTATGACACCAGTAATCTTAAAGGAAGTAGGATTTTCAGCTGTTCATAATGTTAATTGTTTTGATCCCTGTTCTAAAATTGATTTCCTGTAATAATGAAATGATCCTTAGTAAGTCTTTTTAGGATAACAAAACCATTTACCTACTCTCCTAAAATCACATAAATCAATCGCTAGCGCACATCAGCATGTACCTTGACGGCAGTATAGATACTGAAAATAATACCCTTGGGGCAACAATGGAAAATGATATAATATTTAATCATAATCAAGCAAGTTAGCAGACACTCTGTCTGCACAAGAGAATTTTAACCTATGAAAAAGGCTTAATACAGAATATAATAAATATATACTAAAAACATACTCTTTAAATGCCTTGCAATCTTTAATATCTTTCAATAGTCTATCAATGGTGATGATACAAGAAATATACAACTATCAGAAAATAGCTGAATAATTTTTAAAACTAAGGTGGATACCAAACCATGTAGGATAAATAGGAAATGAAATAGCAGATAAACTGACAAAGAAATCATCAATATCTGGTACTCCATTAATATCATCAGAGCACATTACAAAAAGAAGGCAGTAAATAATTTTACTGAGTACAAAATAATGCATAACTTCGAATATGGTGGTAGGACTCTAAGGTCAAAATTTACTCCCACAATATAGTTAAGAATAGTACCGGCAATTAAGACAAGCAAGCTACCTTGGTAAAGAATCAAAGTTCACCCCTAGGAACTGTCCCCACTGTGATCTAGAGAAATCCTTTCACCATGTGCTGTTTTGGTGTAGGCAGCACACAAAAGCAAGAGAATAGCTACAAAGAGCTCTATTATTCACACACTACATGTTTCGGTAAATAGATTATCTGCTTTTTGTGGAAAAGGCAGACTGAATAAAAATACAACACTTACAAACCTAGAAGACATTAAATACATTAAACACATTTAATTCTCTACTAAAATATATATTATTTACTAAACTAATTGAATTACCAATTCAAGCTTAACGTCTTACACACTTTTCCCAAACTTTTTCCACTTTAAAACATTCTTGTAACTATTACAGCTTAAAAATAATCTTATGGCGCGTCTGAACTGGCTGATTTCAAATTTGGCGGGAATTACAATTTAAAGCGATACTTAGAACCTGATTTAAATATAGTTAAATGTAAAAAATATGGAAAAAATATGTGTACTCTGAATCCTTGTCTATTCTTCACGTAAGCATATAAAAACACTAAAATCGCATCTTTTGGCGCCGAGCAAATTTCCTAAAATCATCACCAGGGCATGATAAGAACATTTCTGAATCTTAAAAATAGCATTTTGGACATGGCTAATGAACTGAACGGACTCATATTTACACTAATAAATAGGTAATTCAGCTGTATCAAATTACATGTAGAACTTAGGACATGGCTGATGAATAGAGGACCTTTGATGAGCCGTATAATAGCAACACCTATATGTCTGCAGGTCATTTATCTCTATCTAAAAACATCCAAAATAAGGAACATTTTAAAACGAATAGGATCTATTTTCCACAATACTTGAGTTTGGGATTCCCACATTTCTAGATTTATTTACATTGCTTTAAAAAGGGAGAGGGTTGTGTTTTTAAACGATTGTTGTTTGTTGTCATAGTTGTTTTTTCATATAATTTACATAATCAAACCCCAAGGTGTAGTACGAACTCCAGAACAGGAAGTATACTATTATTCTTATGATTAAAAGTACTCTAAAGTACAATTAGGCAAACAAAAATATTTTTGTGGTGGCACATTCTTTCATTTTTTATAGTCAGCCCATTATGGTTACTTCCTTTTGATTTGTGAGGGAACAATGTTTTAAGAACAACGGTCCTATGGAGTGTATTTACCATGATCCGTTGATGATAGCAGGCATTTTGCTAGGCGCCAAATGTTTTTATTAACTTCTTGTATTGTAAAAATGTCAATGATTCAAAATATAAAACCGGCCTCAATAGCTCAGGTGGTAGAGCGTCGGCTTGCGGGTCGGGAGGTCGTGGGTTCAAACCCCGGCCAGGTCAAACCAAAGACTTTAAAGTTGGTAGTTGTGGCTTCCCTCCTAACGCTCGGGGCTAAGGGGACAGCATTACGCCTGAATCGTCGGTGTCAGTATAATTAACCGGCAGGGTTCAGTCCCTGAGCACCTCATAAGTGCCCCTGAGCTATAATGATAGAAATGTCGCTGCACAGTATCGCCTCAAAAATGCCAGCTAATCCCAATCCCTATCAGAATATAAAAAAATGTGCATTATTCTCCATGTTTTTTATATTTAAATCAGGTTTTAAAATTTTAGCGGTTGTATTGCTTTGAAGCCGTTCACACATGTAATTATTATAGTCAATGCAGTCTCGTGGGAGAATTACTTTAAAGTCGTACTCGTGTACAAACTTTTTATGTTGAAATATATGTGAAAACTTATAAAAGTTAAGTTTGAGTTGGGAATTCACTTGGATGTGATTAAATTTAATGTTTTTCATATGGTTAATGATTTTTTAAGTATGTGACTAAAGCCTATTTGACTAATTCTGATAGATGCGCTGGCAAGACTAGCAAAGTGGTCTTAATGTAAATATAGTATATTACATTAATTCAATAATTTTCTCCAGATTTCGCCATGATCACTGCTATTTCCGCAAGCTGGAATTGAAAAGACATTCTATGTAATGAAGATGGACCTGCATTTACAAGGAGGCATTTTATAAGCTTAAGTCTTCCTGTGGCGTGTTGCCCACACCTGAGTAGTAGATTTTTCTTCCTATATTCATTATTGTGTATTACTTAGTATTTGTTAAATCTATAATCCGATTCCTAGCATAGTGATATGCTTCCATCAAACCTAAATGTAACATACCAGAGGCTGCACCTTGTATTGCCGGACTATCTTCATTTTACTTTCCTTGTATTGTTATATGACTTGGGATTCAAATTAAATTGATAGCCATGTTGAGATTTTGCTTAACATTTGTATTTTTAATCTATATATTTCTTTGATTAGTTCTTGTCTATTCTTTCTTGTTTTAAACGCTTGTAGAGAACAAAGAGAGTCCGGGTCAATATTTATTGTTGATCAAAAATTAAGTTCTGTTTAAATACATTTTATTGGTTCTAATTGTCAATAGTCATAAATATAGAATGCTTACTGTCTAGTTTATTTTTGGCTTTGTTGATGATATTGTTGATGTCAATCATAATTACTCCTGCTCCTGTGATATTTTTGTTTGCTTCCCTAGTACCATCATTGTAAATGTGGATGTGAGTAGTAGTAGGTTCGCTACTAGGGGAATAATCTGTCTTATCAATTTATGTCTACTAAATTTGTTTAATGTTTATGGAATTGATCCCTAATAAAAAAATGATAATCCTTTGTGTGTATGGTTCTTTTAGTTGGCTTGGCTACACTCATTCCCTTGTAAATATATCTTTTTGTGCTTAATGTGTTTCTTTGTCTAATTAAGCAGACCCAGTACTTTAAGCTGCATATGTATATTTGGTATGTTTTAGAATGTTCTCCTATCTGTTCATGTATTTGTTCTGTGTGTGAGTAATGGTTTTCCCCTAATATTATTTTTATAGCTTTGTAATCGTTATAGTTTGTCAAGCAATGTTTTTTCCGGTCAACCCATATGCTATTATACCATGTCAAATTTTAAATTTAATTAGTGCTTGATATAGGGTTGAGTATAAGACACTGGTATGTTTTTGATGTTATATATTTTCTTGCAGCTTGCCCGTTCATTTAAGTAATTCAGTACATGTACCTGTAAATCACTGATACCCCCCCCACACCCACCTCTTCCCATCCACACAAATTGCCACCGTTATGACACCAAGCTTTTACTCAAACAAGACAGGCATTGTAATCGTATGTGGTCATTTAGCTGTAGTGCACAGCACCTGCATCTGTTCTCAAGGCATGTCATACGAAGATCCCAGCATACATTTTCTGGCTATGAAATTTCACTTCAGTATAATGCAGAGATGGATGTAGGGAATAGGGGTAGAAAATTGGAATACATAGAAGAGTGGTGATAAGAATGTTAGTAAAATACAGATTTAAATTAATTTATCTTAGCATGGTACATTTTTACACACATGTTCAATGTTTAATTAGGGTATGATATTGACATTACTTTCTTATTATCAGGGGTGTGATTGGCCAGATATGGAAAGGGAGGAAAATTTTCGGCGAGGGGTTTGGGGGCCGCACTAGGCCTCAAATGAGGTCAAGGGGCAAGGCCCATTGTGGGGGGCATAGGGGAAAGCCCCTCGAAAAAAAATATTATTTTCAGCTTTAAGAAAGTGGTCTAACATTCTTCCAGAGACCCCTCCTTCAGAATCCCTAAACCATATTTTATATTTCTCTTTATTAAAACATGGGCAGTTCAACATAAAAAGATCATAGCTTTTTATCCATCTTTATTTACTTACAACTAATAAAATGTGTGCTATGAGAAAAATAAAATTATCAACATATATCTTGATATATCTGACAAGGAATATTTTCTTTTTAACAATTTCACTAAAATTGACCATTAAAATTTTTAATGAGATCAAACACAAAGCCCATACTTTTAAATACCACATTACATAAAAATAGTTTTATATCTGAATAAATACAAAAAATAAATACATGTATTTTTTTAACAACTGAGCATATAAACATAGAAATGAATAATTGTGGCATGCAATGATTGACAATGTTTTTTGTTTGTTTTTGTCATAGACATTTTAGGGTAAATATTTAGCATTATACTATCAAATATAATAAGAATTCAAACAGTAAAACCTATCTTTTGTTTTCAGAAACTTTAAAGTACCTTGAAGCTGTTCACTGTAAGTAGAGTTAGGAACATAGGAGATGACAAGAATTAAAAGTGTGGCTATATATTTAACAGTGTCATATGAACAACAAAAAGACTAGTCCATTAGTAAACAAATAAAAAATTAGCATTTCTCTAAACAATCCAGCATATTTACTTAGATATATATTATGTGAAATCATAATACATATACAACAATGAGACTGACAAGAGATGACTAGCAAAGGCCAAGCAACAAAGAAAATGCATGTATTTTTTTTTTTTTTTTTTGAATGTCCACAAAAGTTTCATTTCACTTAGTATTTTACTATAGAACCTATAGTATCATTGTATGATGGAAGCTTCTAGCAATAACATACTATTAAAAACTGACATATACAAGTTAATTGTGGAGATAAGAAGACAATAAAACACATCCTGAATTAGTAAATACAATATCACATAAGAAAATATAAAATGTGCATGGTGACTGAATTTCACCATGTATGCAAATACAGAGCACATGCTTGTGAATTTGTTTTTACTGTTGCACTTGCAAATCTAAACAAGACTTTTTTACTCTGTTCTTTTACTTTTGCTGTACAGCAGCAAAAAATCATATTTTGCATCATCTTAAAACATAGTTTTAAACATTTTCAAATTTTAAATACACAACATAAAAGTACTGAGGACTAGTTCAAAAACTGAAAAAATATATTTAAGCATATATCTGAACAATCCAGTACATACAAATACATATAAATATTTATGTGTGAAGCATGTAATGTTGACAACAACTATCTTCATGATAGCTAAGCATTAAGCTTAATATAAAATAATTAAGTCATAGACTTAAAGATTAAAGTTGTATTTGGCTATTTATGTGTAGTTGCCTAGTTTCAGCACATTATTAATGTCTCCTATCAGCATTTAATTTTAAATTGTTGATTCTGCTCACAAGTGTCAATATTAGTTTTAGCACTCAAGTATGTTAGTATCAGGAGTGAAACCTGTAAGAGAGTAGAAGATCATTAAGTGACACAATTTAGAAACCAAAACTCCAGCTCAATTTGTTCTAATTACAATATTACTTAAGGCTTCTCTCTGATTTCTTAACCAAAATAAGGAAGGAATCCTGTCAAATGATTTGGGGTTATGCATAAATAAATTATGAAAACCACTGCTACCTTCCTTACAATATTAAGCAACAGACATTCTGCCAACACTTACCTGTGTACTTCAGCTATGAACTGCTCCGTTTCATCAGAGGAAAGTATACCAGTCACAACTTCTGGAAGCCCCCTCATTCGCTTCAATGTGATACTGGTGCCTCTGGCTTTTGGGTCAATGGAGGAGACATTGCGTAGGACACGATTAGTCAAAGGCAGCTTTTTCTAAAGATAAGCACCTGTGCCAAAACAAGATAACAGTATAAAATCGAGCGATGTAATGATGCACTGACTATATCAGACATGTTATAAACATATTAAAAATATATATTCAAATATATTTTAAGCTATTAAATCTCACTGGCCTCAAGTCAGTGATAACAAGAAATGTTACTGGTACTGACATATGTCACTGAAGATGCAGTGACCTTAACTATAAATTTGATCTGGAGGGTTGCACTTGCAAATGGCATGCGCAACACACCTTCAACTGTATGTATGTTATTTAGATTTTATGACTGTAAAAAATAACTAGTTTATGGATGAGAACAGACAATCAGATGGATGTACTGAGAGACTACTGTAAGCTTTATGTGTTTTTATGTGAGCTTCAAAAACTTAGAGCAAAAAGAAATAATATGTGAAAGTCATAAAAACACAAGAAGAATGATGCACTTGGGTACCTGATGAATGATAAAGTTACCTACCTGCTGAGACATATGCAGCAAAAGCTTTAGGCGTGAATTCTTCTACAACAGGATCATCTCTTCTCTTGTCAATGATGATGTTTGTTGCTGCTGGTCCAATAAACATGTCTGACTTGTCCAAAAACTGACTCATCACAATCCAAGTTGACGTCACTCAGTCCAAAACCAGTGGAAGCAATGAACATCTCTGGCTTGACGTAACATGACAGAAAATCCCAAAAAGCTCTTTCCTGTAATTATCCATACAATTTACTGTTGTTAGAGAAGTTAAATTAAAAAAAAAAAAAGCATGAAGAGCAACAATACAATACCATACATATAAATCTGTTGGAAGCTTAATTGAAACCAAATATAAAATGTATCAAATTAATATAAAGTGAATCATCTGCAACAATGCATTAAGTTTTAAAATATTACTAATCCAAATTTAATATATTATAAAAAATAACATATTACAACAGTGCCTCCAAAGAATAATTTCTGTTTACTACCTAGTTTTCTCAAGAAACGGTACCTGGTTGACATAGAGAAGATGGATGACTGGCTCCTTTGTCTGGAATTGTTCAATGTAATTCTTCATGATGGGAAGCACTGCCACATAGAAATGTAGGTTCAGAAGTGTCTTTTTATCTTGGAACATGACCTGAGATAGAATACAGCACTTCATTAGCACTACAAACAGTAAATGCAACACCATTATTCAGTTACACTTAACAGTACATCTTGTCAAAGACAATTATACATTTAAGAGTATTGATTGCACTAATAGTTTCTCTTTTTTACACAAACAATATACAAGTCTGCAACCAATAACCCAATGTAATTTCAACTTTGCTCAAAAATAAAATATAATAATGAAATATCATTTGTGGTAATAATATTATAAAATATTCTCCACTTGACAAAATATATCAAGTATGTTACACTAATAATCACCTTCTCCACAATTTCTTGTTTCCTTTTCTTTCCATCTGCTGTCATGTTCTTCTTCCTAATGGTGTTGATAATTTCCTTCACACGAGCTCTTCCTTGGGAATCCACTGAACGTTTGCTCAAAATTTGGACCACAACTGGCCAATATGACTCTTTCATACTTTTGTCGATGAAGGCATAGTAGAACATCTTGTATGCATCCCAGAGAGGCAGAGTACTCTTACTGACGTCACATGCTGATAGCCACCGATGACTTAAAAAACGTTCCGGAACTGTAAATCTAACCCCGAGAATGTGGCACAGTTCTGACAAAGCTTCCCTTAGATCCGCAGAGTATTTAAAGTCTGTGTGCAGCAAATGAAACAGATGTTCTATCCAAGAATAAAATGGCTCACAAAATTTCTTGCTACCATTGTGCATTTGATGGAAAATGTCTCCATCTATATCTATTAGATGTAGAGCTTTTTCTCTTCTTATGCGTGTCTCTAGACCATTCTTGCAGCCTCACATCACGGAACATGAATCCATTAGCACTGATACCAGGTTAGTCCATGGCACATCATTTGCCTCAAACGCATCTAATAGAATATCAAATAGAGCTTCACTATTAACAGATATCAATTCTGTGGTTGTTAAATGTTCTAAAATCACCCTATTCTCTTTTGACCACTAAATATGTTGACAAGCACTATCACAATATGTTTGTTATTTGAAGAAGTGGTTTCATCTAAGTTCAGACTGAATTTGTTTGATCTCATCAAATCAATCAACTCACCCTAATCAGTTTTAGCTAGTCCATGTGTGAGTTTGTAAGATGCAGATGTTCTGTCCATTGACAACTCATCCAGTACCTTTTTGTCTCGTGACAATTCTTGTGCCAGACCTATCAGTACTGGGGCCATCGTCAAGGGTAAAGAATTCTCTGCTATTACACTTAGCACTAGGGCCTGAAAGTGGTAAAAATTAATAGTTAGTTTTCATTTTTAGGTTGCAGTGTTTAAGGCCAACTTAGAATTTACATTTTCCTGAATAAGGTATACAATTTCCTCTTTTTTGACAAATTAGGAAGGTGCAATATATTCTACAAATAAGATGCAGTTAAAACAAAAAAATCAAGTCCATTTTTCAGTATGTGTATCTTACATAAACAAAATAAATAATAAACAGTAGGGTACACTAAATGTCACATTGTTTCTGTTATGTTCTTTAAATGGCATAACAATACTTTTATAAATACAGTAAAACCTCTCCACAGCAACATCTGGCAGAGGCACGAAAAAGTGTTGCTGCTGAGAGGTGTTGCTGCTCAGAGGTTTCAATGAGACGAGAAAAAATGTGTTTTTTTAGTAGTTTTGTACTGATATTAAATTTTCCTAAGTATATGTTTTAGTTAATTTTGCTTTGGTAATGAAAATGCAATATATTGTTATAAGAGAAATCAGAAGATGATTTTTAAATAATTTATTGATGATGAAATAACAAGTTGTATAACACAAAAAACTTAAAAATATATGTTAATGATGAAAACGCAAGCTGTTGAACATAGAAAAAACTTGTAAACGTATGTACATGTACACTCATACTGTATATGTAAGTTCAGCATTATTTAGTTGTTTTGCACCATTTAGTTGTTGAATTTATAGTCAGACATCCTAAAACAATGACAGTTTGAATTTTAAGCACTAACGTAAACATCTTTTAAGTTAGCAATCAATACAGTGATGTCTTTTAATCTTCCGATCAATTAAAGAAAACAAACCTACCGTTGACATCATCAATAGTTGACACTTCTTTCACACGTTCCCGCAATACCCTAGATCTACAACGGCATGTTTGTAGCATGCAGCTGGTTTCCCATCCAGCTTTAACATGATTCCAATTAACACCTTCTCAAAAGGGTACAAGCAGTGATTAGCCGACAGCGTGACTGTTCTAAAAATAGCTGCACTTGTGTTGCTACGCAGAGGTTAAACTAGCATCAGGGAATAGATTTACACGGCGGCTTATCGCTTCGCAGAGAAGTTGCTGCTTAGAGGTTAAAATGCGCTGAAAACTACTTGGGGGGGGGGGGGATTTAACTGCCGCTGCTTAAAAGTAGCCACTGCTTAGAGGTGCCGCTTCGAGAGATTTTACTGTAATTTTTAATTTTTTTTTCAAAACTACACTTAAAATATTTATTTATTATTTATTACCCGAAACAATACTATTTCTTGAGCTGAGAACTCTTTTTGAAGGCTGTACCCAAGGAGCATGATCAGCAATAAGTGTATTTTATTTACAAGCAGACCATAGTTTATATATGAAATAATAGCATAGTTGTTTTATGATATTAGTAATTTTATCTGTCTGAAGCTATACAACTTACATTCCACAGCCCTTCTTTATGTTCTTTGTTAAATTTGGTGCAGCACCATCACCTGGTTAACATAGCAAATACCAGCTACACATGAAGACCTTCCATCACAGACAGCTAAACTGTATGAATAATCTGAAATATGTTATCTGAATATGAACATAGATCGTTGTATGGAACAACTAATGTAACAAATCATTTATAGATTTGCTAATTTTTTAATTTCCTGCCATTACTTGCACAATTGGTCTGGGTACTTTTGGCTATATAACATTTTCTGGGAAACTGATTTTTTCTGACAGGTTTCATAATATCTATTAAAGCTAAGTTAGACATACTACATGTACTATCTATTTGGAGCATTTTAAATCAAACAACAGTTGTATATTTAATATCATTTCAAGCATAACAGTTATTGTTACATTTCAAACATCATCATTATTTTGTTAAATCCTTAAGGGTAAAGCTTAAGTTGAATTGTGTGTAAGTGTGTATGTTTTGGTCAAAATGATATCAAAGTCAGTGATTTTTTTTTCCATATGAAAGTGTCAATGTAGAGCAATAGTTTACCTTTTTATCAAACTCATTGCGATGGAAATTATGGCAGAGTTGTTTTTCCTAGACAGAGTTTGTTTGAAATGCAGTTGTATAACATTAGAAAATTATAATGCCTGATATAAGTGTTATGGGGTTGGTTTGATGCAGCGACTAACGCACACTACTTAGTATTTCCATTTAATTTGGGGCACCTACACCTACGTCTGCAAACACAGAAGACAAGCTGTTGTTGACTACGACGTTTATTCTTTACTGTCCAAGTTTCTAATGATACTTGGACAGAGTCAAACAGCTCTTTTATACTCAGGTTCTGTGTTGCACATTAAGACAAAAGGATTACTACCCAATGGTGGAAATCTAGTTATAATCCTAGAGATGGCCACCAAATCAGTCACTATCTATAAGATGTGAAAGAGACCAAAGGATGGCTTCATCCTTCTTTAAGTTACTAATCAAGAAGGATTGCTGCTTATCTTGCAGGTTGAAGGTATAAACTTAGGGATGACCACTGTATCTGTCATAGGATGGTTTCATCCACACTTAAGCTAGTATGCAAGTTAAGTAAAAGACTTATAATTATCAGACAGGATTATAACCTAATAATCCTACTAGGGATGGCCTCTTTACTGAAGGTACCTTTGCAGCTGAACAAAATATTGTATTTAAATACTTGAAATCTACATGAAAATACCTTCATTTTGATATAAAACAGTTTATGTACATTATAACTCATTTTTGAGATATAAAATAATATGAATTTGTATACAAAAACTTAAGATTATTATAATGCTGCATTTCCACATGGAAAAGCAGCTTAATAATAGTTCCCCTGGAGTCTCAAAACTTTGGAACCCAAAGTTAACAAATGAAGTATCAAAATAGGTCTTGATTCTTTCAACAATTTGGATCTTAAAGTTGAAAAAGGTGTCGCATCAAAAACAACAGCTTACATATATACTTGTACAGTCATGCTGATTAGAGGTTCTGTGAAAGAAAATTGTTTAATTTACTACTTCACATCTGAAGTTAAAAAAATATATGTTGTTATAGCTTATTTAGAAACTGTTCATAAGTACTAAAAACATATACTGTTTCACAAATGAAAAATACAAGTATGACACAAATCTGATATATCATATAAAATACATATTTATAATCTGGTGCTGGATATAGATGTATATAACTAAAAAATGTATACACTCTAGACCGACACACTAAAAAAGTTATGAAAGTTAGAAATACGAATGTTAGTCAGTTGTAGGAATTATTTCAACCTCCCAGCAGGCCTTATAATAAATTATGGGAGACATTTACTTAATTAAGTGAGGGCCTTATACTGGAAAGTGAATATGGTTTGGAAGGTATACCTTACAAGTATCCAATAGTAAACTCTAAGGTGAAATGTTTGCCTTGCAACGTTTGCCTGTTATACCGTCATGGGGAATAAACTTAGGGAAAAAATTGTGCATAGAAGGGACCATTGCAAAAGCCAGGGCATTAACAGCATTATGCTTTAGGTCTAGACTTTTTCCAAAAAGCTGAGCCCTTTTTCATGTCCCTTTTGTGACTGCACATTGTGTGAGCTTGAAAGAACTAATCAAGACAAACAGGATCAATCATGTCCTCCTTTAACCAAACAGAATGTTTTTCTCCAGGTAAAAAGCACCTAAACCAATGTCCTTCACGTGACCACATTCCATACTTAATGTTAGCGGACCTATGGAGTTTTGGTTCGTAACCTGACTGTGATGAAGTCTGTTGATCCTGACTGGGATTTGTCCAAGAGTCAGAACGTGGCTTGGAATGATCATGGACCTGGGAACATGTGTTCACACCATGTTGGGTTTGATCAGGGTTTAGTTCTACACCTAGATCAGTTTCATCAGAAGTGTTAGCAGTGTCTTTAAAATCAGAAACCTTTTGCTCCTTGTCAAATCTTAAGATACATGAGGTATTGACCCTCTGCTTAAATTATTTGGTCCTTGAGTCAGAAACCGAGTGCCATCTATAAACAGGTTTTTTACGTGACCTGGTCAGTTTTGGGGGATTATGCAAGCTTTCCTTGCTAGGAGTGGTTTTAACTTGACCAATGTCTACATCAAGGGAACAAACGTAAGGTTGCCTGCTGGTAGGAAAGAAATTATTCCTACCATGACAATGTCCTTCCTTGTTTTTGCTGTGCTGCCTGGTCCTGTGGTTTGGTTGCTGATGACACACAGGGTCTGAGTGGATTTGCTGTGAAAATATCTTCCTTTGATGGGCTGTCCAATTTCTGGCAAAGCCTTTTAACCATATCTAGAAGCAAGTCTATTTTGGGGTCATAAACCCTAGCAGCTTCCACTTCCACAATGTCATCCTCCATTGTCTGCTCTGCTCTAATAGCTGCCCTTCGAGCAGTTTCCAATGTCAGCAGTTCTTGAGGCTTGACAATACTTCGGAGAGATGGTTTCAATCCATGAACAAAGTTGGCAACCAGCCAGTGATTTGGCAATCCTTGCCCATTTGTAGCTTCCAAAAAGCAAGTCAAATATTGAGTCACATCTTCATTGGCATGCTGACATAGATAATTAAAGTCGAATTGTGCATCACTTCCATCAAATCTCATCTGGAACTGTTTCAGAAGAGCATCCCCGTCTTCTTGGACATGAATTGGAAGTGATCCAAGCCAGGCCTTGGCGTGGTCAATAAGGAAGAGCCAAAAGATGCCTTCACTTTGTCTTCAGTGAAGTCGTAGAACTGCTGGCAGATAGTTTTGTATCTGTGATACCAGACAGTTCCTTTCTCTCCAGGTTTGCCAGTGAAAGTTGGAATTTCAATTTGGGGTCCTGACAACATGTTGAGTTGTATTCTGGCACCTAACTTTGATCTTCTATTTCAAAGCTGAAATTTCAATCTTTCTCTTCTGGCACTGTGATCAGTACTGGACTGCTTGTCTGTTGCAGACTCTGGTCATCGCTAGCCTCATTTGGAAATTCTGTGGCGTTGTCATAGAAGGAGCTGAGAAGTCCTTCTACCCGGATTCTCCACCAAACTGTTATGGGGTTGGTTTGATGCAGCGACTAACGCACACTACTTAGTATTTCCATTCAATTTGGGGCACCTACACCTACGTCTGCAAACACAGAAGACAAGCTGTTGTTGACTATGACGTTTATTCTTTACTGTCCAAGTTTCTAATGATACTTGGACAGAGTCAAACAGCTCTTTTATACTCAGGTTCTGTGTTGCAAAATCTAGTTATAATCCTAGAGATGGCCACCAAATCAGTCACTATCTATAAGATGTGAAAGAGACCAAAGGATGGCTTCATCCTTCTTTAAGTTACTAATCAAGAAGGATTGCTGCTTATCTTGCAGGTTGAAGGTATAATCTTAGGGATGACCACTGTATCTGTCATAGGATGGTTTCATCCACACTTAAGCTAGTATGCAAGTTAAGTAAAAGACTTATGATTATCTGACAGGATTATAACCTAATAATCCTACTAGGGATGGCCTCTTTACTGAAGGTACCTTTGCAGCTGAACAAAATATTATATTTAAATACTTGAAATCTACATGAAAATACCTTCATTTTGATATAAAACAGTTTATGTACATTATAACTCATCTTTGAGATATAAAATAATATGAATTTGTATACAAAAACTTAAGATTATTATAATGCTGCATTTCCACATGGAAAAGCAGCTTCATAATATAAGCAAATAAAAAAATAGCTGAAAATACATGGAATTGTTCAGCATTCTAAAATTATAGTTTTACTTCAGGTATAGTAGCGAGTGTAAATCTAATAAACTGATACTTTAAAGTATTTATTGAATGTGCATTGGAAACAAGTCTGCTCTGAAGAAAGAAAACACTGTGTTTTATTCTCACAATCTTTCCTTATTTTCCATATGTAATAAAGGTTGTTCCCTATATCTAGTCGAAATTCACCATGAGTGTTGATAAATAAGTGTTAATCATTGCTGAAATGTAAGACAATGGTAGACTTTTGAAATATCACTTGTGTGGCAATTAATTCATAGTGTTGTATCTGAAATCAGAACTTGGAATTTTCTTTTTTCTATTTTGGATAAGAATTTGAAAAAGATACCCATTATCGTTTTCCAAAAAGAATCCAAAACATTGTCATCTAAAATGACTACGCATCCGAAATAGGGACTATTCTCATTTTCAATGTATTTGCTGTGTGTTTAGCCATTAAATTTTATGAAACACTGCTCATATGTGTGATTCATTGGTAACCAATTATCAATATATCACATGCTTACAAAACTGGCATAGCTATACATTTGTCTAAATGGATCAAAAATCAGCGTGAGTCAACTTTTGATTTTGTTTTAAATCTACATACTTATAGATGTGTAATTTTCCAAACAAAATCTTTCACTGTCGGTAAACTGTGCAGGACGGTGGACAATACTGGTTTTAACCGGTTAATACTGGTCATTACTGGTCAATACTGGTCATTTGACATAAACATGTAAAATACATGCCTTTTATCTGTCTTAGTTAAGTTTAACTATTGAATAATCAAACTGGTTTGATTTATCAAATTATGTCCATATAATAAAATAATAATAAAAAAATGTCTTTATACATGTTCGCATATTTTCCCCCAAAAGCCTGGTGACCATTATAGTAGTCACATGGTATTGGTACAAATAAAAGTGCATTCTGTCTTACTACTTATTATGCTGATGTCAATCACACATTCAATGACCCATTTATAAACAGAATTGATTAAACTATGTAAAATGTAGTTGGCACATTATGTTATGACAATCTGTTTGTATCAGTGGCAATACAAGTAAAACCTGCCTGGCCAGTAGTGGTCAATTGTTCTATTCTTTTTATAATGTTCAGTAAATTCATACTATTATATTTTAAATTACTAGAACAGTAGATCTTTTGAAAAGCATTGTGCTTTTGACACCTGTCCAATTACATTTTGGTATAAATCTTGAATATGGAAGGTTTAAATCATGTTAAACTTCAACAAAAGTAAACTCTGATAGTTACGTTTCGACATATATTTACAGCATGTTTTTACAAGTGAAGTGAACATTGTGTTACAGTACTATAAAATCTGTTTTATGACAATAGTTACTGACCTGTCACTCCAATTTTCAGCTACTGCACATGCTGTCAAATGACCAACAACAACAATTTGGTTTTGTTTACCCTCACTGTTCGCCTTGTACAGATGTACTGTGTTCTGGAGAAGGAGTTTAATTCAATAATGCTTTAAAAATCTAAGACTAGTTAAACACTAAAAGATCTCTTAACTTTGTAGATTTATCTAAGATCATATAAGAATAAACATTAAGTTTTATTTGATCTGAAATAGGAGACAAAACAAAAATATATTAAGACAGTTTTTAGAAGCAATAAAAATTTTCATCAAGGAAGATTAAACTTAAAACAAAATGCATTAGAACATATTATCTGTCTCGGTATATCTTACATATCCTCCAGGTATGGGAGGCCCCGGGTTCGATCCCGGGCCGCGACATACCAAAGTCGTTAAAAATGGTAGTGGTATAGCTCCCTTGCTAATGCTCAAGCAAATATAAGGGTAGTTCCACGACTGGTTGGCCCGGTGTCAGGATAATGTGACTGGGTGTGGTATCATGCCAGGTGTTCACGGCATGCTATACACAGTGAAGGCAGCACTATATCTGCTTCAAGTGGACACCGTCTCCAGATAACTAAAATACTGTTGGTGGGACGATAAACCCAATAAACAAACAAACAAACTTACATATCGAAAGCAGAAATTAGAACATCAGTTATTTTAAGATTCTTAGGATAAGTTTCAAAGTATTACCAAGCCGTGGGTGGAGACTAGTCTCTTAAATTATTTATCTAAAAATGTTACTGCAAAAATTTAATGAAGTGAATCCATGTAGGCTAGATGTGTATAAGCAATATTATCTTTTACCTTTTAAGGTAGCAGATAATCATGGTTTTGTATTTACAAATAAAGTTAAAGCAAGTGTAATAGACAATATATAGAATTTGAAAATTAACATAACGGATAAGTTGCATACTTTGATGTAGATGTGTATGTGAAATTTTAAGAAAATTCTCATCCAGTTTGAATCTATAGATATTTTTGTCTTCTAAAATTGGTATTAAATGCATTTCTTTTTAGAAATAAGAAAACTCCAAATATTATGTTATACTCTCTTGAGAAGATTTTTTTTTGCTATTGAGTATCATTTGGAAACAAGATATAGCATTAGACAAACCAATCAAGCATGTTACTTATTGGTTTAGTTTAAGCTATCCCAAATATGAAATTTATTGTTTACAAACCCATCGTGTTTAAGACTGATTTTCTCAATTTTTCTGCTTATTGCATTTTATTGCAAAAATCACCGAGCTCTTGATAGTCACACAATTGATTTCAAAATTGCCCAAAATGTTCTATAAAGTATTTTGTTTGATGCTGCTAAATAAAAAATATAATTTCACCACATGGTTTTGATTTTTTGACTTTGAATATACCAAGACTCAGGTAATGAATTTGCAATCAAATAAATAAATAAAAATAAATTCACAAAAATAAAATTAAGAACTAAATATGTTTCCATCTTAATCTGGTAGATTGGTGCAGAAATCATTGTAAAAGTGAAATAGTAGAAAGAAAAAAGTTGACCGTTTGTGCCTATACCGGGATTCAAATCCTCAACCCGCAGTTTTGAGCATTTTAACCCTAATTTTGATACTCTTCAATAAGAGGTGCAGTGTTACATTTGCTCTACCTTAAATATACATTGAAATGAGATGATTTCTCTTATTTCCAAATCCTATTGGTGATGTAATATATATATATATACCGTATACGGTAGATTTATGATAGTTTTGAGGAGTACTGCCTGGTGGCTTGCCATTCTTAATATGATAAAAATGGTGTGAAGAAAATTCAGATTAAAATATAGCTAGTGTTGTATTGATCCGGTTAACCTTTTTAAGGACCTGTTAAAAATATAAATGCATTTAAAATATATGTCTGTATTGTTTATGTACAACTCGGTGTATATCGATCCATTATTTTATATATTTACAATTTTGTCACCGGGAACTGTATCTCTTCTTTAATAGTCTGTTAAGGGCTTAAATTTGGTACCTCTCTGTCCCTTAATGGGGCCTCCTAGGGGTATACACTGGTTTATTTTACATAATTTTAAATAGTTAGCACCTTCTGAGGGCTGTATTTTAGAAGGTTTATATATATTTTAATATTTTAAATAATACTATATAATTTTACGGTTGGGTATGAAGCAGGCTGGGCAGAGATGAATTTTAATCCCATCTGATATTGGCTCTGTTTACTGGAAGTGATGAAACACCATGCTGTTTTTAGTGTTCTGGATTAGATTTGGATTAAATATGATTGAATTATTGTTGATTTTGGATATTTTTGAGTGAAAAGTCTAGTTCAGCATGACGTAATACCAATTAGCAAAGCAATAGTCCAGATCAACAGCTTAGTATTAGAGTTTGAGAAAAGTACAGTCCAGTGAGACATTAATCTATGAATTTCAATTTTAATGTATCAGTATTAACCATATTTTAATTAGTGAAACCACATAAAATGTTCTTATCCTTAAAGTTAGATGTTTTAAGGCATAGAAAGGTAATTATTTTGCATCACTGCATAAATCTTAAACTGCATTAATAAAATAAAAAAAATATTTAATTGCAGTGAAAATCATCTTAAAATGGCAGATCTGACCACTTTTAACCACATCTGGAATATTGACTAGGATGGTTTTATGTGTTAACCATATAAAACCCATGGTTAAAACCGCGACTGGTCAGTACTGTCCAGCCTTGACTTTAATACAGCAAAATTCTCTTTTTATATCCACAAATCACATGCAGGTTAATGTCTCAAATTGTTTTAAATTTACAATTGTTTAGTATTGAGTGAATTGACCTTTTTTTGGCCACCTCATAAATACATAAAAAATAAAAAATAAACATGGACTAACAATTCTAGTCTTAAAAGATGTTTCAATGTAAAAGGCATTAAAAGTATTTTTTAAACTTTGTTTATATTAATAATCTGATTTTGCAATCTAAGGTCCTTGAAAAAAATCCATTGACCAGTATTGACAAGTATTGACTACTTGAGGGGTATTGACAGGGACAGTTTTAACCTGATAAAACCGCTGATTTTATTTTACTTTGTATCATCAAACTACTACATAGTTATTTACTTAATGAAATTAAGTTCATGTACAATTAGGACAATAAATTCAAACTGGTCTAACATTTGTTAACAGCTTTCATTTTGTGCTGTCTGCCGACGACATTTATTTTCCAGTCATAGTACACGGAAATTACCAATCGGTCACAAAATTTGTCTAGTTTGCCAGTGAAAAACAAAATGCCTTCATTCATACAAAAAAGAGTAACTAGCCGGAATTTCACTTATCAATTTTTTTCTAAAACTGATTCGTAAACTTCAGAAACTTTTTCACAAATTGTATAAACATAACTGCACTAAAACAACTTTCTTAAAACAATTTGCACAGGTGAGAATTGGTGGACTTGTGAATAAAATGCTTGACTTCATACGAATCGTACCATAGGGTTACTGGTTCAAACCCCTGACTAACCATCATGTGATGTTAGTCCCTGGCAAGGCTATTAAATCCTGGAAGTAATCAGATGGAATATATAAATTTGAAAGAAATGATGTACATTGATGGCAAACATGGTAGGAAAAGGCAGTCCAAGTAATCAGCAGAGAATGATAAGTGTTATTGGTAGTTTAAAGCTCAATAATAATTAATTAATAATCGAATGAGAAATATATCGACTTAAAATGATTACCACTGAGTACTAACACTCCATCAAGTATATTAGTAAACTTTTCGATAACTAAATGTTGCTAATTGCTACATAATTACACTACAAGAATTCAGGTCCCGGTGTACTTCTATCACTACCATGATTAAGAAACACACACTCATATTTATTAACCTAGTGATATTGATAACAATTATGAAGTTTTAATGCTTCTAATAGAATTGTAAACAAAGCTTCTGAAACTTCAGCATCTGTATCGCAAACACTTTGTCAGTGCACTGTCCATCTCTCCTCCCATGGCTTTTAACAGTGATTTTTAGGAGACAAACTGATCTCCTAAACCTGCACAGCTTCTCTTTAGCTTCGTGGGAATTTCCATACATCATTTCTTTATCGGCCAAAATCAATGAGGCTGTTTTATGGGCAACAACATTTCATTAAGTTTTTGTCAAAGTTGTCTTTTTGTCAGTAACCGTTCAAGGTAGAGCTTTGAAACTTGACAAAGTAGTCTGACATCACAGTAGCAATTATCAGGACAAGTTTCATAACCCCTGACTCTATTTTGCCAAAGGTATGCCCCTTTTTAGCTCCCCACAACGTGCTGTGCTCAAGGTGAGCTTTTCTGATACCCCTTTGTCCGTCGTGTGGCGTCAACGTTTTACCTTGTGAACATGCTAGAGGCCACGGTTTTCATCAAACTTGGTCAGAATGTTTGTCTGCATGAAATCTTGGATGAGTGTATTATAAGGTCACGTGGGGCCAAAAACTAGTTCACTACTTCAAATCTCAGAAAAAGCTTGTGAACACACTACAGACTATATATGTCATATAGCCCAATCTTCACTAAACATGGCCAGAATGTTTGCCTGCAAGAAATCTTGGATGAGTTTGAAACAAGGTCACGTGGGGTCAACAACTAGGTCACTAGAGGCCACATTGATGGCCCAATCTTCACCAAACTTGGACTAAATGTTTGCCAGTATGAAATCTTACACATGTTTTGAGGTGAGTCATATGGATTCAGTAGGTTACTTGGTAAAAATCGAGAAAATGTTATCAGCCCAGTGGCCACACTGATGGCCCAATCTTCACCAAAGATTTCTAAAGTATATATTGTCTAATTACTTTACGCCAGATACGAGCCTGTTATAAGCCTGTTTCCTCGGGTGAGCGGTTAAGGGCCTCCATAGCCTTAACTCTTGTTTACTTAGATTACTGTTATTCTCAGTAGCAATTATCAGGACAAGTTTCATAACCATTGACTATTTTTCCAAAGTTATGCCCCTTTCTTATTTAGCATTTTCATTAAGTTTTCTGTTTCAGTTGTCTTTTTCTCAGTAACCATTTATGAAAGAACTTTGACGGAGTGTCTTGTCTAAAAACCATGGACCTACCTTAAAGGTCAAGGTCACACCTAGAGTATATAGTATCAAAAATTGCCAAAATGTAGCTTCTGGAGATTAGTTTAGTACTTAAAATAGGTACTTAAGCTTATGTTAACCAGGGGTTATAAAAATAACAGTTCCGGTGCAGGTTCAATAGTTTTTTTATTTCACGTCAAGATAATTATTATTATTAACTGAGGTTATTTAAAGCCAACATCAAATTTACAATAAAACCTCACTAGAAATAACACACACCAAACCGGGCAGCAGTTAATAAAGTACCGGTATACTAGATTTAAAAATATAAAAACTCTAGCAAAACATGCTTACTTGTCAAAGACCTAGCCCAAAGTGAAGTTTAATTAAGATGTTAGTTCTGAGACTGAAAAGAAGTATGCATGCTGGTTGGTTAGTATTTTTAGATTGTTATGATCTGTTTACAGTCTTCGTGAAAGGCACCGGACCGCCGGTCATGTCCGGCAAAATTTGTTACGGTCCGGAAGTTTTGGGAAGTCGTCAGTCCGGCCGACCGGCATTTTTTTTCCATCATTTTGGGTACGAAAATTCTCCGTGCAAACAATATATCCGGTATAACAACAGTGCAATGTGTCAACGAATTTGATTGGTTAAGCAGCGTCAGATTATCGAATCGAATTGCTTGAATAGTCACTTCTGTTTATAAAGTTCCCGGATAATCAACAATTTAAAACTTAATAAAAAGGTAAATGTCATTCCTCAAATATTACGAAAATGCTTAACCTGGGCAGAAACGTAAACAAACTGAAAGTGAAAAAAGTAAAGGCAAAAGAATATGAAACGAAAAAACCAACACGGTCGTTTAAGGAAAGTTGGAAGTCCGGTCAAGATTGGCTAAGCTTTGACATAGAAAGAAATCAAAAGTTTTGTAAAGTTTGTAGGGCAACAGCGCCAGAAAATGACCCTAAGGCAGCACCTAACCCTTTTATAAAGAGTTCTAACAATTTTAGTACAAAAGAAGAAGCTGAACCTTCTGTTGATGTTCACTGTCCAGTAAACATGAGTTTTGAGGAACAAATTGAAAAGTTGTGCGATGGAGAGGACAGTGATGATGATGATTCTGATCGTGTAGACTTTCAAAATGAAATTATCAATTTTGAAAATCTAATGGCGTGTCTCAGGGAATAAAACTTTTTAACTTAGTTTTTTTTCTTAGTATGACTAAAGTCATGCTCTAAATTTCCAGATTAAGAGTGGTTGTGTAGCATAAATAAAGTGAAATAAGATAATTTTACAAAGAGTATAGGTGTTTTTTTCGGTCTGGCAAATTCTTTTTCGGTCTGGCAGAAAAAATGTTTTCACCAGACCGGATGACTGGCAGTTTTTCATCCCTTTCGCGAAGACTGTGTTTAGAAAGATAAGTTACCAAACCAGTTCCATACCACACTATTCTCTCAAGACAGTACAGACAAGACACAGTGGACAGAGACTGGACACACCAGACACACCAGACTGGACACACATTACTGGACAAAACATAACTGACCACTCACACTAAAGGGTTGCTAACTAGGACAAACAGATACATTAAAAAATAGTAATAATAATGATAATGATAATAATGAAGCCTGGGTAACATACTCCCTCCCAGGAGGTAAATGACTCCTGGCATTTCAACCTCAATTATCAGGATTCATTACTATTAGTAGCAACATCCTTCATATATACTTGGCTTAATAACTGGAAAAAACACAAAATGATTGGCCTGCTTTTAACAAACTATAAAGTCAAAGCAATTTACTTCACATTTCTGCTAAAACCACAGAAATAAATAAATTCATAAATCCATAACTGAAAATAATCAAGCAGTATACTGTCCCTGAAACATTTGATACAAAATATATTTGGGCATAGTATAATAGTATAATACAGTGAACAGCTTAGAAATAATATCCTTCCATAGTATGACCCAATGATAATACTGGTAATGGTAATAAAACTATACGAATGTCATCAACACCTTCACTGAAAGTAATTTCGTAAAAAAATGACAATCATAACTACATTCAATCAAAATATTCAGTTTCATCAACGGAATTAACTGGTTTTGGTGTCGTTACCAACTGACAAACCCACTGACCAAACCGATCAGGTGGCTTACGGACTCTGGTTCAGCGACGCTCAACTGATTCTACAGGTGAAGAAATAATAGGATTCAGAACTCTAGGATTTATATCTGGAGTTTGTTCTGTTCTGGTGGGTGATGCATCATCTACCGGACCAGAGTGTTCGACTACTTGATTGTTAGGGAGGTTATGAGTTTGATCCTTGAGAGACAGTGAGGGTGAATGAGCGCGATCAGCAGCAAATTCAACCAAACCATGTGTAATATCACTACTGACATTGTCAGTAGACAGGGTAGGATTAGAGCAACCCCTGTTGTGGTTATACAACCTACGTCTCTGAGGAATAACATAAACCCCTGAGCTAAAGCTAGAATCAGAATCAGACTCTGGTTCTACTTGAGAACAACTCATGCTTTCTCCTAGGTCTAGTTTCTTTATGAAGTACAGGCGGGGCTGGATCAGGTGGCAGGGCATTGAACTGCAACAACATGTTGCGGTGCAAGGTTCGAATCTTGCCCTGACCATCCTCCCGTTGCACATTAACCAGGATTTCTGGGTTGGGTATAGCAACAATCACATAGGATTGTTCTTCCCACCTATCTGCTAGTTTATGCTTTCCCTTGTGGCCAAAAGAAAGAACTAACACTCGGTCGCCAACCTCAAGCACAGATGCCTTGGCCCGCCGATCGTAGTACAACTTTCCTTTAGCTCCTTGTTTTGCAGACTCATCAGCTGCCAACTTGTAAGCATATTGCAATCTGCTTTTAAGTTTTGAAGCATAAGTTTGTGGATCAGTGTGGTTCATTTTAGTACCAGTGCCAAGATATGCATCAATAGCAAGCCTGGGGTGCCAACCAAACATAAGGTAATGGGGAGAGAACCCAGTTGCATCCCTTATTGTAGCATTGTATGCTTGAACAAGAGGACCTATGTAAGTTTTCCAGTCAGCTTTTTGGTCAACTTCTAGAGTTCTAAGCATTTTTAAAAGTGTCTGATTGAAACGTTCAGATGAGTTAGACTGAGCATGGTACGGTGTAGTACGTGTTTTTGCAGTACCAGCTAGCTTGCAAAGCTCACGAATAACCTTACTTTTGAAATTCCTGCCTTGGTCACTGTGCAATTTTTCAGGAAAGGAGTAATATCTGAAAAAGTGATCGTACAGTGCTTTAGCAGTGGTTTGCCCGGTTTGGTTTCTACAGGGCACTGCCTGAGCATACCTGGTGAAGTGATCTGTTATGACCAGTACATGTTCGAAACCACCCTTAGACATTTCTAATGATAAAAAGTCTGTGCAAACCAGCTCCATTGGTCTGGAAGTTTTGATGTTGACCAATTCTGCTGTTTGAATAGGAGTTTTCCTCCGTATGCAACGTCCACATGTTTCCACCTTGGCACTGACATCTTTTTCAAGACCAGGCCAGTAGAAACGTTGTCTAGCCAACCATAGTGTCTTTTCTTTGCCACGATGCCCTACATCCTCATGTACCCCTTTCAGTGCAAGTTTGCAATAGGACACTGGCAAAACTAATTGTTTGCATGGCTGACCATCTTGCGTAGTGGTCCTGTACAGCACTCCAGACTCAACAGTGAGGCGGTTGCATTCCCTAAGAAATTGCTGTACCTGCCAAGGCTCACATCTGAACTCTCCCTCCCTAGGGCGACGACCACTACCAAGAAGTTTTGAAACCCTAGCTATCACTTTGTCTTGTGCTTGCTCTACTTTCCAGTTGACCTTCTGAAAGCTATCATACTGATTCTCAACCGCCTCATCCGAAGGAGGCAGACAACCAGCTGTAGCGGCTGTACAAATAGCCTTTATGGTCTCTGGAAATACCACAGGTATGTGTGACAGGCTGTCAGCATCCGCAGTCAACTTTCCTGCCCTGTACTTAAGGGTGAAATTGAAATTAGCTAATGATGCTACCCAACGTTGACTAGTTGCATCTAGCTTAGCTGTGGTAAGCACGTACATGATTGAGTTGTTGTCTGTAACTACCTCAAAAGAGTTACCCCAGAGATAGTCATTGAATTTCTCTGTGACAGCCCACTTCAATGCAAGAAATTCAAGCTTGTGAGCTGGGTAATTTCTTTCACTGGGTCTCAAACTTTGACTGGCATACGCGATAACGCGTTCTGTGCCATCATCCTGATTCTAATAGAGGACTGCTCCTAAACCAGTGCCAGAACTATCAGTGTGCAGAATAAATGGTTTTGTATAGTCGGCAAAGGCTAAGACCGGTGCATTGGTCAACTTATCGACAAGAGTATCGAAAGCTGTTTGTTGGTCTGAAGCCCAAATCCACTTTGTAGGACTTTTCCGAAGTTTCTTTGATTTCTTCTTGACCACTTTGCATAGTTTTCCACAAGCACTGATATTACCCAGAAAAACCAAGGAACTGACATAATTCCTTAATATTTTTAGGCACTGGCCACTTCTTAATGGCTGATGTCTTCTCTGGATCTGTGTGGATACCAGCAGAAGATATGGTATGTCCCAGATATGATACTGATGACATGAAAAGTTCACACTTTGAGGGTTTTAACTTGAGACCATGTTCTGACAACTTAGAAAATACAGCTTCTAATCGCCTGACATGTTCGTCAAAGTTTCTTGAGAAAATAAGGATATCGTCTATGAACACAAGACATTCCCGCAGGTGTAGATCACCCATTGTACATTCAGCCAAACACTGAAATGTGGCACAAGCTTTAGTAAGTCCAAAACCCATGTGAGTCCATTCATAGAAACCCATGTTTCCGACTGAAAATGCTGTGTACGGGATGCTTTTTCCTCCATTTTCACATTCCAGTAACCAGATCTTAGGTCAAGTTTTGAAAACATAGTAGAGCCAACTAGAGAGTCAACAATATCATCAAACCTAGGAAGCATATAGGCATCCTTCCTTGTTCTTGAATTCACCAGTCTCCAGTCAATGCAGAAGCGAAGGCTGCCGTCTCACTTTCTCACTAAAACTACATTACTGGAATAGGGACTGTCTGACTCCCTAATCACTCCTGCATCAAGCATCTGTCTAATGTGTTGACATACCTCCTCATACATGCTTGGGGGTATTATCCTGTATGGTTGTTTAAAAGGCCTATCATCCTCTAACACAATCTTGTGCTTAAGCAGATCAGTGCAACCAATGTCTGTAAGCCCAGTAGAAAACCCATGTTTCCAGTTGCCTAAAACCTGATGAAGCCTAAGGAGCTGCTCAGGTGTGAGGTTATCTACCATGTATATTGATTTTCACACCCAAATCATTGCTTTCAGCATCCTTGGACTTTGAGTTAGGCATCTCTAAGGCTAAACTGTCAATTACATCAACTTCTGTGAGTTTGCAAACAGTAGTTTTTGGATGTATTGTCAATGGCTTTGCAGTCATATTGCAGACCTTGACAACAATTCCTGCAAAAGATCCAGATTGCTTCATCTTAACAAGCCTTGGACAAACAATGTAACCTGGGGTACCACTGTCTGGATTCTCCGTCACAACATGGGATATACCATGAGCAACATTTCTGACAACACATGTCAGAGTTGTTGTCTGGTTTGGACCCAGTTTGTTAGATTTGTTGCCATAAAGTGTAGCAGAAATGGACTGGCATGTCAAACTGTTGACCGCAGTTTTCCATTCTAATGGCAAATCTGATGGATCAAACTTATCTCTAAATTGTCTAATTACATTGGTTCCTATGATAACTGGACATGATTGTGAGAATCGGTTATCTGGAGTCACTAAAATTGGAACATTTACATTAAAATCAGAAAACAGAACTGATAAATTGCACTCTATGTATCCAATATAGTCCAGTTTTGCTTCATCTGCCAATGAAATTTCTAAACCTAACATGTCCAGTGGTAGCACTTTTGGATACTCTGTAAAAGTATGTAGAGAACTTTCGTTTATGACTGAAACCATATCAATCAAACAAACAAATTCTCTGTTGTAAATTACCACCCTACTCTGGTGCGAATCTCCAACTAACCTTGAAATTAAGTCATTAGCCGGACCATCGGAGTCACCAACCTTAGCCTGGTCCACAACTGAGGTGGTTACTCTTTTAGCTGCCCTCTCTTTCCTGCAGAGTAACTGTTACGGTTATACCAACCTCCCCTACCTCTACCACTATTAAAGTGATTTTGGTTGGGTTGGGTTGGTTCCTGGGCTTTGGCATTTGATATGTTGATGCCTGTTGCCCAGCACTGTCTAACCGCTTCAAAATCTGGTCTAACTTAGACTTGTACTTAGCTTCTAGTCGCTTTTCTACATCTCCTATCTCTTTCTTTAAAGCAATCTCAAGCTTACTGAAACGATCATCATTGCTGGATTCAAGTGTATCTTCTTGCTCAAAGCAGTTTTCTTCAGCATTAACTCTTTCTCTATTCTAATTTCTCTAAGCAAAGAATTGAACTCTGAGATAGAGTCATACTTGTGTCTAGTCTGTCCAGAACTTATGACGCAGCATGTCATTCTTAGCACTTGCAACTATGTGATTGCTTTGCACTACTGAATGCAATAGGGTCTCGAGCCTACAAGCAAACGACATTACTGATTATCCGGCAACTGCCTCGCATTAAAAAATTCCTGAATAATAATGCCATGAGTAGAGACGTCATCAAACATGGCATCCAGCTTGCCTACTATGTCGGTGACAGAAGCTGTCTCACCCAAAGGAATAATTAAGCGGCGAGCAGTACCCCTTACAGTACCCCTTACAGATCTCCTGATGGCTTGCAACAAACAACTCTCTGTAATGTCAAATTCCCCCAAACAACACCTAATCTCATATCTCCATTCAACGAAACTACACTCACCTCTTTGCAGCGGTTCATCTCCTGAAAATAAAGGGAGTTTCGGAACTATCGGTGCTATATGAAAAAGATGCGACTCCTCTTGTTCTGTTTCCATAAAATGTGTCATACCCCGACCTTTAGGTGCTGGCTTATATGAAGCATCTAAAACCTTCTTTAAAGGTGTAGATTCACCAACAGGTACAAAATCTTTCATATCTCCTTCTGCCATGATGATATATCAAACAAATTCCAAAGAAACTAAACACTAATCAATACCCACAAATTAAAAACAACTTTTAACTGAAACACCACAAATAACAAAGTCAATGGAGACCATTCTTGAAAAAGAACTGAAATTTTGAAGAGGATTCTCTGGTTAATCATACACGAGCTGAAAATCTGAATGCCATCTCATTACCAGATCGAACCCCAAAAACAAACAAACCCAAACTCCAGACTTACCAACATCCAATCCTAAATGGACCGTTGACTCAATATTCAATACCTTGATATAATGCTACATGTATTAATACAATATACCACAAACAAATGATATCTAAAACACAAATAATAAACACTGAAACATATAACATGTAAAAATAAAACATAGAAACTTACCTACACTGCAACATATAAAACCTATATCACACACACATACACACAATTGTATAACAAAATGTTAGTAAGGGTTAAGTGCTAATTAAATAAAGGGTGAAAAGGAAAGGGTAAAATCCACTGAGCTGCAAAGAAAATTTTCTATCTCATTAATAAGCAGAAAAACAAAGTTAAATCTAAAATGAAAAATAAAGTCACTTATTTGCAAAAAGTAATTTCCTTGCAATTATCCACTGCCCCTATAACAAAATGAAATACCTAAATAAACAACAGCAAAATAAACAATCAAGTACATAAAAACACATTTAAGGCAAAATTATTCAAAATGTATCCATATAAAAAAACAAATCATGTATGCATAAACTTAAGTCATAATGCATTGATACACAGAAATCAAATCTAAATATAATGACAAAAGGTAATTGACAGAGTGAAAAAATCACTTAGGAAAAATACAATAGTCAAGCAAGAGTAACTATGTTGCCCTTGAATGAATGCAAGTAACAACCAAACAATTTTGAATAAATTGCTTAAATCTACTCTTGTCAATATTTCTTACTTAAAATAAAAGTTTAAATTATGTTAACAGAACAACTTTCAACAAACAAAAATTAGTTTCAACGGAGTAGTTATTCAAATAACCTTATAAGCTTTAGCTAAATTGGTCACATGTTTACCAATCTAAAAATAGAAACAAGGAAAAACCCAACCGATATTTATCAGGATACATGTGCTTGTAGCAAAAAAATTTGAAATGGATGCAAATTTACCATGAATGCCTAAATTTCACTAGGTAAACACTTCTTTACAGTTCTACTCTACTTCATTTTTAGCAAAATACAAAAAACGTTGCTTTATCAGTTTATGTTGAATTTTACATTTAAACTTATGACAAAATTACAACAATTAAAAGTTAAACAATAAAGCAAATTTATACAATTTTCTGTAAAATTGGCTAGATATGTTTGTACTTGTAGTACTAAGTAAGTACTTACAGTTTACTACTTAAAACTTGTCACAATAATGTCTCCAACGAAGAAATCCAACTTTGAATCCAGCGCTGACAGTTTATGGATACTATGAAAAGGTTGCAACTAGGACGACTCCTGAATGGTCAAACTGGTTATCAGTCATTACAAAAATACACTCCACTCGCACACGCTCATGAGCACACAAAAAACACTGTGGCCACACACAAAAAACTCACTAGCACTGTCGCTTCTGGTTGTTGGAAGGTTACTTTCTCCAAGTCCAAGGTTCCACACGCTACCGTTGCTTTCTTATCACCTCACGCAGAAACTTCTCCCAGGAACTACTCAGCAACTCCTCTGGACTCACTGTTAGGTGGTCCAAGTAAACTGTACACTTCTGCCCCGCCTGGTTTGAAAAGCCGGGATCGCCATTGCTAACCGGGGGTTATAAAAATAACAGTTTTGGTGCAGGTTCAATAGTTTTTTTATTTCACGTCAAGATAATTATTATTAGTAACTGAGGTTATATAAAGCCAACATCAAATTTACAAAACATAACTGACCACTCACACTAAAGGGTTGCTAACTAGGACAAACAGATACAATATAAGATAGTAATGATAATGATAATAATGAAGCCTGGGTAACACTTAGATGCATAAAAAAAGTTCCCCTCACTTAAACAGAGTTTTGCATCCAAGAACCATGGCCCTACCTCAACTGTCAAGGTCACACTTAAGAGTTCAAGGGTCAAAATATGTGCATTCCTATAGTTTCAGGAGCATAACTTTGCAACTAATGAAGGGATTTCATCCATATTACACAGAATTGTTAATCTTAATGTAACAGGATTAACAAGTGTAAGAACCATGCACCAACAAAATTGTCTCCTGGGGTAGGGTGGGTCAGGGTGGATGGTAGTAGCCCCCATTCCAATAAAATAAAAATATTATATTTTTCTTTCTTTAATTTCTAAACTCAAACTGACAAACATTTTTTCAAGGGTGGGGTGGGTCTGGGTTGATCATTGCAACCCACCTTTACGCCCCCCCCCCCCCCCCCCCCCCCCAACCCCACCCCCACCCCCACCCCCACCCTACCCATCCAACAGTTTGTCTTTATCAAATACACATAAACTTGAATTGCATGAATTGGGGCATAATATCTGCAACAAATCAAATATAAGTCTAACAAAATATGATTTGGAACACTGTCTAAATTGTAAGACAGTAGAAATCGTGAAATAAAATACTCCACATGCATATTCTTTCTAAAACTATAAATAAATGACTCTGATTTCTGCTTAAATTTCATATCCACATCAGAGCAGATAACCTGAATGGTTATTTAAAATTACAGCTCACATGGTTCTTTAGTTCAAAAATAGCTAACTGTGCAGCGTGGCTTAGATAGGAATTACCTTTTTGAAATGATGAGAGATGTGTTCTGCTTCACTTCTCCCATAGATGTAGGACATCAATAGTCAGCATTTTGTGAGCTCTTTTCAGGCAACAATAATTTATTTGTTTTTTTGAGAGAAAAAACTTCTGTTCCAAACTGTCTGATACCTCCTTAGTGTAAACTGTTACTAAAAATAAAAAATTTCTTTCTTAAGTGTCAGTTTATATAGCTATCAACCAGATATTTTCTTTACATGAGTACACGGATTTCTATTAATTCTTGTGGCGACGTTTCTTCTGTTGTTTTTTTCTATGGATTTGATAATTAAAGATTATACAATTAATGTCTAAATTTCCAGATACTAACACATTTTGAAAGCTTGAATGACTTTAAACGTATGTAAAACAGCAATGCCTAGCATACCTTATACTAAGGAACACAATAGGAAAAAACTCTATTTAGAATGAATGAGGTTGACTGAACTATTTTGTTATCATTATGTTTGCTATGACTAAAACACCTTAAGTAGTCCAGTATAATAATTAACATCAGAAGAAGAAACACATGATATAATGTTGTAATACAGCCTGTATAAGTCAGTTTCAATCTTTTCTACATTGTTTTACTTTCTAGTTGTACACATTACTTCCTAAATCAATTTCTGAGAATGGCAGCAAGGCAACTGTCTGGGGATATCTTACAATATACTTTAACCAGAGGGACCAAAGATCTGAGCAGATTTAAGGTGAAGCAAGTGTAATGGACAATATACAGAATTTGAAAATTAACACAAGTTATGTGTTGTACTTTGATGTGGAAAATTCTTCATCCAGTTTTGAATTTATGGATATTTGTTTTTATTCTAAAATTGATATAAATTAATTATTAGTTTCCTTTTAAGAAATAAAAAAACAACCAACAACACCAAATACATTGTTATATACTCTTTAGGAGAAGTGTTTTGCTATTGAGTATCTTTGGAAACAAATTACAGCATTAGACAAACCAAGGGAATATGTTACTTGATTGGTTTGACTCAAACTATCCCAAATATGTAGTTAATTGTTTACAATCTAAACACGTTTTGGCTGATTTTCCCATTTTTTATGATGACTGTGCTTTATTACAAAATTCACCAAACTCTTGATAGCCAAAAAATTTATTTCAGAGTTACCCAAAATGTTCTTTCAAGTATTTTGGTTGATGCTGCAAAATATTAAATAATTTCATCACATGGTTTTGGATTTTTAGCTCACCTGAGCACAACATGCTCAAGGTGAGCTGTTCTGATGCCCCTTAGTCCGGCATCAATTGTGTGGCACCAACAATTTAGCTTGTGAACACGCTAGCATCTCAATTTTATCAAATATTCATCAAACTTGATCAGAATGTTTGTCTGCATGAAATCTTGAATGAGTTCGTAACTAGATCACATGGAATAAAAAAAGTAGGTCGCTAGTTCAGATCTTAGAAAAAGTCTGTGAACACACTAGAGGCAGCATTTATTGGCCAGTCTTCATCACACTTTTTCAGAATGTTTGTCTGCATCAAATATTGGATGAGTTTTTTATTGGGTAAAGTTGGGTCAAAAAGTAGGTCACTAGGTCAAAATTTAAGCACATCTTGTGAACATACTAGAGGCAACATTTAGGGTCCAATCTTCACCAAACTTGGTCACAATGTTAGTCTGCATAAAATCTTAAGTAAGTTTATTATTAGGTCATGTGGGGTCAAAAAATAGGTCACAAGTTAAAAACCTTGTGAATACACTATAGACCGCCGTTATGGCCCAATCTTCACTAAACATGGCCGGAATGTTTGCCTGCAAGAAATCTTGGGTGAGTTTGTAACAAGGTCACGTGGGATCAGAAACTAGCTCACTAGGTCAGATTTAAAAAAACAACAACAAAAAACAAAAACAAAAAACCCCCAAAAAACTTAGAAAAATGCTTAGAGGCCACTTTGTTGACCCAATCTTCACCAAACTTGGTCAGAATGTTTGCCAGTATGAAATCTTACATATGTTTTGAAGTAGGTTGCGTGGATTCAGAAGGTCACTATGCTATGTAAAATTCTAGAAAAAAGTTATCGGCCAAGTGGCCACACTAACGATCCAATCTTCACCAAAGATTTCTAAAGTTAATAACTCTTAATTACTTGATTCCTGATATGAGCCTACTAAAAGCCTGTGTCCTTAGATGAGTGATTAAGGGCAAACATGGCTACTTGTTCTATTTTATTATAAATAGCTCAAGCATATTGTTGTTCTCTTTGCAGGATTAGAAGATGTATTCACCTACAGTATATCTGTGTGAGTATATTTATTAATACGAGAGTCTACTGTATTAACCTTCTTTCAGTTATTTTTTTTACTGATCCTTGTACGTACAATATATGATATTTAATCATTAATATGCCTAGATCCCATGCTTACTTTGCATATATTTTAATACAATTGTGCTCATAAGAAGTAACCTTTGGTGTCAGAAAAAATATTTTACATCAACATGCATGTGTATTGTGATTGCTTCCGCTCGAATCTATGACACCTGGGGGTTTTATATATTAAATAACACATGTGGTAGTGACCTTTTTCCCATATTAACAAACACAACATTCTGTGTCGACAAAACCATGCATAACAATAGCCGAAAATGGAATGTGAAAAGAGCATCTAATGACAACTGGAATAATTCTAGAAACAAATGTTTAAAAAATAAATCATATTACAGAAACTGATGTCAATACAAACTTTAATCAAATATACACAAAACTCACCTCCATTCTAAATGAATCTATAATGGAATACACAAGCAATCATAATAAACCTAACGAATCGGTACCATGCTAGAACAATACACGCACAGCAGCAGCTAAAAAAGGAAAACCGTAGGAAGGACCATATGCGTGGCAAAAAATCTACTATTAAACTCAATAAATGGCACAACTCTAGGAGAGAGGCGACCCTAAAGGAAGCCCGCAAAAAAGATGGTAATCTTCTGTAACTGCATCATCAAATAATTATCAAAGCGAAATAAAACCATGACTCATTATACTACAACCAAGCATTTTCCATCTTTAAGCTAAATTTAGCATTGATTACATGCGGCAAATCGGCTCCAGGAAAGGATGGTATTCATTACAAAATAATCAAAACAGCTTCCACCTGAATCTAAACTTGTGATATTGAACTTATTTAATAACTCTTGGGGTAAAGGTATAATCCCAGACTCCTGGAAGCAGTAATAATACCTATATTAAAATCTAATAAACTAGCGCATGACCCAGGATCTTATAGGTCAATATCATTAACATCATCATTCACTAAGTTAATGCAAAAAAAATGATCCAAACTTAACTAGGCTATGCACACTACTTGAATATAATAATATAATAACTTGTACTGGGCAAATCCGTCAGAATGCCATTCCAACAATTCTTGCGATGATAGCCTAGTAAATTTAGAGTCAGATATTAGAGTCGCGCAAATAAGGAAAGAATATGTCACAGCCACCTTCCTTGGCCTATCTGCTGCCTTCGATAAGATGTAGTCAGAAAGCGCTATATCAATGCTTATGAAAGCAGGCATTAGGAGAAAGACTATTAAATGGCTATCTGACTTCCTCTCTTAGTAGATTGATTAAGGTTAGGTACCAAAATAATACCTCATCTTAATGCACTATGATAAATGGCTGCCTGCAAGATAGTGCCCTACATGTATCACCGATTTTATTCACATTATCCATGAATATCTTTAATGACAGGGTACAAAAACACAACAGCAAAAATAAATACAAGAAAATAAGTAAGCAAATCGCAATTTATTGATGAAAGCATGGTATGGGTGTGCAGTAATAGTCCAAAGGAAGGAATAAGGAAACTACAAAGCATACTCAATGACATTGAAACATGGCCTAATAATTACGGATTTGTGATAACCCTTTAAAAAATAAATAATCTTCCGCCATAAACCAGACCAGATAAACAACTCCTTCCTAATAATTAAAATTATGCAACAAAGAACTTGAATTCAGAAATAGTATTAATATATTTTTAGGCCTTATATTTGATGAAACGCTGACATGGGAAGAGCACATTATGTCACTAATAGGATGATGCGAAAAAGACTTAAATGTTGTGAAATCATTTAAAGGACAGGAATGTGGAACTAGTAAAAATGCATAGCCACATCATACCAAACACTTATTAAATCAAGTATACATTTGGGACTAATAGCCTATGGATCAGCGAATAGATCATTACTAGACAAATTAAAAAAAAACCTACAAAATAGAGCAATTAAAATAATACTCAGAGTACAGGGGTACTCAAGAACTGGACCAGTACACACGGAAATAGGAGAATTCTCTTTTCAAGACCAAATAGACATATACAGCCTTAAATAATGGGCCAGAGCCAGCAGACTGATCTCTAATCACAAATAAGGAAGTTTTTAGAAGACTAGGTAAATGGCCCACGTACCCTAAAAAGCCGTATACACAACACATTATATCGCTTCTGAATGAATTAAACTTAGATACCGAAAAACTAACATTACCTTCCCTACACTATTATGAAGAACTCGAACCCCTTCAAATAGATACAGGACTCTCAAGACTAATTATCAAGCAAGTCAACCCGCAATCATTTAAGCAAATATCAGACAATTATATGCGATCATCAAACGTGCAAATAAATATCTTCAAGGCAGCAAAGATCTGGAAAAAAAAGGCTGCAGAATCCAGTATAGGCATAATTGATAAGGGACTAATCAAAACACATGCTAAAATAAAATTAGATCATCGCCACTCAATTTTCACAGGCGAGTTAGTAGCAATTAAGGAAACCGTGGCATGGGTACACAATAATAAATTAAATAATTACACTGTAGACTTGTATACTGACTTGCTTAGAGCATTTCAAGCTCTTTAACAAAATTAAGGAATGAACAGACAAGAAATAATCAAACAAATATATCAGACATACCAAGATAAAAATGACTATAGAACAGAAATACATCTTGTCTGGATACCAAGTCATGTAGGAATTGTAGGCAATGAAACTGCTGACAACATAGCGAAAAAGGCCTAGTTTTATGGCACCCTACTAAAATCGGTCTGAGAATCAAAGAAACATACAGCTTTATTTTAAGCCATTTTAAAAGGAAAGCAGATGATCATTTTAAAGAACATAAACATTAACACAATTACGAATGTGGGGATCGGAACTCCAAGGTCATAATTCACCCTCATAATATAATCCATGATAGAATATACACCAGACTCGACTCGGATCCAGCTACCTAGGTGAAGAAAAAGAAAGCTAGAATAAGAAATTGTCCACACTGTGGGATGGGGAATCTTTCGATCATGTTATATTCCAGTGTGGGCAACACACAGTAGCCCTACATAAACTAGAACAAACACTAAAAATAAACATAGGCCTTCCAACAATTAATAGGAACACTGTTTTCCGCCCACCACTACCCCCGACAAAGCAGAATTAATAATAAACGCGCTCTTTAATTACTTAGAAGAAATTTATTACATTAAATGTATTTAATAATATAGGATTATACCTACATAAAGACATTATAATATGAAACTACTTCTTAAAATTCTCACCAGTGAAATTTTTAGAGCTAGCATTTTTATAACAATTTGAATAACATATTCAGGGGAAATGCCCAAATGACTCATCACAGAACAAAATTTAGGCAAATATATTAAGGGTAGCTGAATAAACAGTGGACTCCTAAAGAACCCGTTAAAAAGAAAGGCCCCCGACATAAACCATTAATCACACCTATCATCTCATAAAATATATATATATGTGCACATAAGAAATTGAACCTAAGATAGTACAGGACAAGGTTGCTGAATAAACAGTCGCCCATAAGGAGAAAGAAAGGCACCCACTCTTTTAAGTCTCAGCCAATATTTATAATCAAGTGCAGGGAAGCTGGATAAACGGAAGCCAACTAAGGGTACCGTATAAAGGAAGGCTCCCTTACACAGGTCGCCTACTAAAGTGTAAACATCCTATCCCATACATAGATAATGTAAACATATAAAAGAGGGTTGCACTGTATAGATAACATGTATATGTATAAGACTTTATTGTTTTAGGGAAATTACATCCATGCCTGACCCTGTATTATTCACTCTGTGTCCAGTGAGAATTTCTTTTATAACAAACCCTTCCACTGCCATGTATATAATATATGTATACGTAGTTTAGCTATCTGTGTTCATCCTGTTAAAAGTATTTGTCAAATGTATATGTGTTTTTGTGTTCAGTTGTCCAATAAGGTAATGAACGCCTAACATAGACTATGTGCAAATCTTATTATAACATAACTAAGTATAAGCGATCATTACCTTATACAAACAGCCGGGGATTTTTCCTTGCAATAAACATCATGTCTGTTAAGCAAGGGAAATCGTTTAGTGGGTGGTCGGGCCCTGGGTTTCTAGGCATCAAAAATAGGCAACACTTGGGCCAGTTATATATAACCAATGTAGACCAAATAAACTAGCGATTATGCTAGCAGCACTCCTAAAGGTAAACCACTTCTCTACCCCCCTTTTTCGTAAAGGAAGAGGGTTAACATACTGGAGGAACTTCCTTCTGTTTAAAATGCAAAATCTCCATTTGATTTGATAACGGCCCCAGGGTTTTTGAGGGGTGAGCATTAGATTAGGCTGTAAAATTCACAAGTAACCTCGCTCACTCTTCATATTGGATCAAAAACAAAGATGTCCATATCATCTTTCCTTTAAATGGGTACATAAACTAGGTACCTTCTAAGGGCCCACTTTAGACCATACTTCAGGCAAATAAGCTTTAGGCCATGCATGGGCAACATGGCGGGGTCGAGATAAAATCTGAAAGGATGATCTGACCCTCATTAAGCGGTGACAATTGGGCAATATATATAAAATAAATAAAATAAAGGTACTGATAACCTAAACACACTATTTTTACTTTTCTAATACTAAATATAATAATCAGACTATAGTGGGCACGGATTCCAAGGTCAATGCATATGCTAAATTGATATATAAGACTATATAATTAACATTACCCAAATATATTGGGTATACAATTTAATAAAATGCCTGTAGTAACCCAATAAAACAACTGGAGATGGTTGTTCTACTATTACTATATTCCAGTAAATGTCTACATATATATATGGAACTGCTGAGCATGATCCCCGGATTTAATAAAAATGTAGGTGAAAGACAATGGTAGACAAATCCATTCGACGTCAATCTTCACCAGATTTGGGCAGAATGTTTAGCTGCTTGGAATCTTTGATGAGTTTATTATGAAGTCAAATAAGGGTCAAAAGGTAAGTCGCTATGTCAAATCTTAGGAGAAAACACTTGTGAACAAACTAGAGGCCACATTTATTTCCCAATCATCAGCAGACATGGCTATGTTTGCCTGCAGAAGATATTTGCTGGCTTCATTACTGCATCATGTGGGGTCAAAAGTAGGTCACTAGGACAAATCTTAGAAAACCTTTGCCAGCATACAAGAGGTCACATTTATGGCCCAATATTAGGTCAGCATGGCCAGAATGTTTGCCTGAAGTATTGTGTCAGTTTGTAACTGGGTCGAATGGGGTCAAACACTAGGTTACTAGGTCAGAATGCTGTGAACATACTACAGGCCCAACCTTCACCGAACTTGACCAGAATGTTTTCTTGTATGAAATCTTAGTTATGTTTTTAAGTGAGTCACATGGATTACATAGGTCACTTGGTTAAAAATGTTATTGGCCCAGTTGCCACACTAATGGTCCCATCTTTACCAACGATTTTAAATTCTTTAATTACTTCAAGCCAGATATGAATCTACTAAAAGCCTGTGTCCTCAGGTGAGCGATTAAAGGCCATAATTGCTCTCTTGTTTGTGATAACTAAGTACTGGAGATTAACAAGTTGGTGTTCCCTAAAAGTTTGTAGTTAAATCTAAACCAAATATAATTCCATTATACAATTGCTTTGGTGAATGAAGTCTGGAAAGAAAATCCATATAAAGGTGTACATTGGGTTAAATTACCATATTGATTGATTGATTTATTCAAAGAATTTTAGGCCTCTGGCCCATAATACAAATATACAAAATTTTCAGTCTTAACAATTCATGAGTTGTGTCCATAGCTACACAAATGAAACACATTCACACTGTTCCAATATACTATAAACAATATATAGTAAGTAAATGTATACAAACATGTAACATAACTATAAATAGCATATCATTCTCATATTGTTTTATAATGAAATAATTGTCAACAATGCTTTATAAATACCTCAAATAATAGTTGACAATGCTTAATTTATTACATGATATAGAAAAATTAGCTTGTTTTTATTGTTTATTGTGGACTTTTGAAAAAACAAGGAAAAGATTTAATTTTTATGCATCTTTGCTAGTTTGTGGCAAGTAACAAATGAAATAGGCACTTAGATATTTTTCTTATGATATCACATTTATCAGTGCTTAGTAGAAAATAAAATGCTTCAGCATTGCTTTTGCCCGCATACCAAGGCAGGAGATACTCATCACGTATATTGTTATACTTTAGACAGACGAAAAATACATGGTACTCGCATTCAATAACATTAATACTATTTTGTAAACAAAACTCACATAATCGATTTTTTAACGGTATACCCATATGTCTACCTAACTTGATTCTTATAGTTTGAACATCTAAACTTTGATAAAGCTATTTTGTATTTCAAAAGCAAGTCCAAATTCAGATATTGTTTGGTGTTCAATAATGTCTTAAAATACTGATAATGACAACATCTACTTGAACTGCTTACAGAAAAGTGCCAATTTTGTGAATATATGTCCCTAAGTCTTTGTTGAAATTGTGCAATAAACATATTTTTATCTCCAATATCTTGCACAATCCAAACATAGCCAAACTCTACTGAAAATAACAATTGTTTTATCTTTGTAGCCCAGCAAATGCGCTCCACATCATCTAGTCTTTTCAACATGTCATAGCAATGTTTAGAGTATCTGTTGACATTCATATGCAACAACTTACACCAGTACCTTACACAATTTGTCATATAAGTGATGCATAGCGGTAAGCGTCCACACTCTCCTAATGCCATGTTTGTATTGGTCGTTTTTTGACTCGCATCTACCTTCAACAAAAGTTGTTATGAACCTTTTCGATATCAATGTAGTTAGTATACCCCCATACTTGTGAACCATAGCACAAAATCGGTTTAATCATAGTGTCAAACAATTTAAAGAAGTCTTTTGTAGGAAAATATCCGAATGGTTTTTGACATGCATAAAGTGAGAAGACAGCTTTTTTGTGCATGAGCAGCTAATTTTTCGTGAGCGGCATTATATGATTAACTTGGGATGAACAGCAGTCCCATGTATTTATAAACTGATGTTGTATTAACTCGCTGACCTTTAAAATACAATTTTTCATATTTTCTTAATATCCTGCCATTTCTAAACACAATAACTTCTGTCTTGTCTAAATTTACTTCCATGCCTGTCTCAGAGCAAAACTGCTCAACAACAGTAAGTTGTCTTTGTAAATCAATTGCTGTTTCAGCAAAAACGGCCATATCATGAGGCAATTGACATTTTGCATATATAATCAATGAAAATTCCACTCACACTCTGGCGTTTAAACATATCTGCCAATGTATTGATGAATAATAGAAAAATTGTCGAGCTTGCTTTATCACCTTGTCTTGTTCCAATGTTACAAGAAAACATATCAGCTAAAAATAGTGATTCTGTATTACAAGAATTGTCTGTTCTACATTAAGTATGTATTTTTACACATGACTGTAAATTTGTATACATGGATTTTATAACTTGTAAGATATTTCCACGCAACCCCTTATTCATTAAAACTTGGAATAATTTGTTATGATCAATTTTATCAAAAGCTTTTTTGAAGTCAACATACAGACAATACGATCGGCCGACTTTCTTAGAAAGGTACTTTTGGCCTGTAATAGCCTGTAAACAAAATATGTTATTGATTGCAGAATAACCCTTTCTAAAACCAGACTGAGATTCATCTATCATGTTACATTGTATACATGTCTGCCCAATTATAAAGTCTTGTATTAATAATATCAGAAAATATTTCATACATACTTGTAGTAAGAGATATCCCTTGATAATTACCAGGTATGTTAGTGGACCCAGACTTATGGACATGGCAAATGATGCTATTACGCCATGCTTGTGGTAGACATCCAGTAGACAAAATACAATTAAACATGAACAGCAAAATGGGTGTCACTTCCTTGATAGACACTTTATAGAACTCAGATGGAATGCCATCGATACCGCTACTTTTCCCATTAGGCAGGTTATTTATAGCAGACCATACTTCTTGATATGTAAATGGTTTATTAAGTTCACTACATAAGCTCTCATTGTTACTATTATTAACACTGATCTCGGAGCTTATATCGATTGTATCTGCTCTTTCGTCAAATAGTAGATCTCTGAAATATTTGAACCACTCATCACTAGATATGAGATTTTTTGTAGATGTCACAGGTTTTGTTGAATTAATAAGTTTCCACATTTCAGCAGGACTGCTTTGCAATAATTTGTTTCTGTTACACGTTTGATAATGACGTTTCTTCAAATCGCATGCCTTTCTGAAGGAGGTTTTGTTTTCTTTGTAAATCCTTATATTTTCTATTGAACTTGTCAATCTTAAATTTTTTAATGCATATATTTAGCAGACTTCAGTTGATTACATTCATTATCCCACCATCTCTGTTCTGTTCTTCTTACTTATCATGCATGACCCAGCACTGTGATACGTACTAAAAAGTGTGTGAACCACATCGTTTATGTCACTATTAATTAGTAAAAGTAATTTTTCACCTTCACTTTCCAGCAATACTTATAGGTTACCGAGAAACTGATATTTTAAATTATCACGCCAACGATAACTTACAATATTGTTCAGATTACTATTAACTGTTCTATAACTTTGGTCATTATCTCTTACTGTTTGGTTATCGTCAATTTGCAAGTTACATTTGATTAGAAAATGGTCAGAACGATCATCATTTTTATTACACAAAAGTCTTTTACATTTCTGAATAAGTGGGACGAAACTAAAATATAATCAACAACACTCAATCTCTCATTTGCAAAAATTTCTCACATGTGTATTGCTATAGGGTCTCATTGAGTCAAAATGAAAATATCCTTCTAAAAAATTGTTAAATTCGCTTGAAATATATATCATCAGAGTATTTTCTTAAGCCACCAATATTCCAAGATACAATGTCCCAGTATATGGAATTAATTTGAATTAATTTAGATATTTAACTTTGGTGCAAAATGTATTTTCTTAAATTTAACTGTAATTTCAATGATAAAAACTCAGCGATTACGAGTTGAGTATGACAAGTATTGATCATTGTGAGAGGTTTTCATTCAATATGTTTCACTCATGTTCAGTCGTATAAAGCTCCTGAAGAGATTTATCCAGGAAATGTAAATTTTTAATCCATTTTTAACCCAATTTAAAAATTTGACTGACATGATAGTATACATTGTAGATATAAGCTACTACTGGAGGGACAGATGAAAATCTGTTATCCTGTTGTTTTATATGTTACTTCTTATGCATGCCCACCCCTTTTAGGAAGAGGGGATATTTTGCAAATGTCAGTCTGTTGGTCAGTCACTGGACCACTTTGTTTTCAAACAGTATCTAGACAACTGTCAAACTTGGTAGTATATTGATCATGATAAGTAGATGGTCCTATTGATTTTGGGCTCAGTGGCGCAAATGTCAAGGTGACAGCAACCTTAAACAAGATTTAAATTGTAATCAATATCTAGAGAATTCATGAGCCCATAATCATCAAACTTGGAAGAAATATTGGTCATGATGAGTATGTGACCCTTATTGGTTTATGGGTCAGTGGTGCAAAGATTAAGGTCAAAGTGACCTTGAATGTTTTTGTTGTTGTTATGGGGCTGATGGAGAAAATATCTAGCAAGACCGTGGGTATATATGTGATTCAACTGTTGTTTATGTTTGGTTCACAAATTGTAAGTAGTAAAGTAACAAATCTCTTGTATAAATTGCTAATTTTTTTTTTTTTTTTTCAGCACTAGTTGTACTGCTCTATATTCCAAATGTGGCATCAGCTGCTGATGTTAATGCCAATGTGGGTGAACGTATATTGATTCATTGCAAGATCACCGGAACATATGTTTTGCCCGAATGGCTGAAGGATGCATCAGTTTCTATAGCCAATCAAGGAATTTCTTTGATACATCCAGAATATTCTGCGAGGTTTTCATATGATTCTGATCAGAGAACCTTGATTGTTGACCCTGTCGAGTTGAGTGATACAGGAAGTTATGTTTGTACACACCCTGGAGGGGATAATTCACCGCAGAATACAACAGTTGAGATCACAGGTAAGAGAAACAAGTTTAAAGATCTGTCTATTACAAAGCTGTTGACATTTGACACTCTCTCTCTCTCTCTCTCAGGTTTTTTTGCTGACAAGGCTTTTAGTAACTCAGATTACCCAGCTTCACACACTCTCATGTGTTTGCTACGGTTAGCCCTTCAGTAGACAGGTTAGATGGTGACTGTTGTTAGAAAAGTATTAGATTTTTCATTTTACAGAAACCTTTTAAAGCCAGTAAGTAAGTAATCTGTGTTTATATAAATGATCTAATTTTTTATTACTATTCAAACTTTTTTTCATGGAATTATAAAGCACCCTTTTTGCGCTGATATTGTTAGTTTTATGTAATAAAAATGAACAAAATGGACATATATTTAGAGACAGTTGCATTTATTTTCTCAAAAAACATTTTTTTGTCTGATGTGTCATGAAACCATTTGCCTTTACATAATACGCATTTTATCTAAAAGAATCTCCATCAACGTTAAATATATCACAAAATATTAACTTGGCCTATATGTATACATCAAACATTTTTTAATCAAGGCCAAACGTAAGTTGCACATGCTGATCAAAATGGCAGACAGTTCAAAACAAACAAGACACATCAAGTTGTTCTAGTTCTGTTTTCTGCCTTAGTAAACATATTTAACATCTGATACCTCATGTACCACCATAGATTAGCTAAGCTAGAATGTTGTAGCATGAAAAGAAATCATGCCAGGTAGAAACATTGATATGTTAATTATAAAAGTGACCCCCGTGTGTGGGGTCATCAAAATAACTCATTTAATACCTTTCGTGATAATTATCATTATTATTGAGAAAATTCTACAGATTTCGCAGTAATATTATAATGCTAGGCTTTGTGTCAAGGCACAATTGTATAAATCTAACAAATTATAGGAATATATCATTTAGAAATTAAATATATTCAAGAACAATATTTTGATAACAATGATCTACCACTTATCGGGACATTGCATCTGAAATTTATCAAATATGTATGCAAAGAAATATTGAAAGATAAGAGCCTTTGAATGTATATAAAATATTGTCAAAACATATTAAATCAATCATGCCTCCATTTAAATTGTGTAAAATGATTAAACAACAGTATTCTTTTTTGTGTGTATGTTGCTTTGCATTGTTTTCAGATATCTTAGTACATTTTGACTCTGAACAGTACCTATGAAAGTGAAAAATTTACTCTGCACAATGACATTATGTAACAGAATATGTGACTTTTAGTAACAGAATGTGTAAAATATTGACAGTGAATACAATATATGATGTACATAATTGAATTTAATTCTATTTGAACTTTGTGAAAATTCTTTAAATATAGAGTTGACGGTTTACTTTTGTTCTTTTAATCTGAACCCCCAGGTCCTCAATATATAGCATATTCATATTAAAAAGCTTGGTCAGAGGTTGCCTAGCAATTGGCTAGATATATGGTATATATAAATATTTCTAAAAAAATTGGTCTGCCAGTTAAAAATTTATATTTCATGATTTAGATTTTTCGTATTGCCTTTGAACTATTGGTTCCTGTATATTCAAATATCAATCCACATTAGAGTGCTACTTGGCTGAATAGTATTGGGTGCGAATCAAGTATGGGGCACATAACAATATAAAAGTAATTGACACTGCAATTTGCTGACGATTGTGAATTGATACCACAGAGCATTTAAAATCAATATACTACAGCTGTTTACAGCTTGTTTTGTGTGGACTTTTCGACAAAAACATTATTTGGTTGTTAACATTAAAATACCTTGTACTCTGTCGATGAAAGGGAAGTTAGGAAGTAAGATTTCTCTTCAAATACAGGATGAGGTAATCAAAAATATTGAGTACAGTGGTGCACTTGATGTTTTTTTGTTTTTTAGCTCACCTGAGCACAACGTGCTCAAGGGGAACTTTTGTGATACCGCTTCGTCCATCGTCCCGCGTCCGTTGTTCGTCGTTCGTCGTCCGTCGTCCGTCATCAACATTTACCTTGTGAACACACTAGAGGCCACAATTTTTATCCAATCTTCATCAAACTTGGTCAGAATGTTTGTCTGCATGAAATCTTGGATGAGTTCATTATTGGGTCACCTGGGGTCAAAAAGTAGGTCACGAGGTCAAATTTTAGGAAAAACTTGTGAACACACTAGAGACCACATTTATAGCCCAATCTTCACCAAACTTGGTCAGAATGTTTGTCTACATGAAATCCTGGATGAATTAGTAACTGGGTCACGTGGGGTCAAAAAGTAGGTCACTAGTTCAAATCTTAGAAAAAGCTTGTGAACACACTAGAGGCCACATTTATGGCCCAATCTTCACCAAACTTGGTCAGAATGTTTGTCTGCATGAAATCTTGGATGAGTTCGTAACTGGGTCACGTGGGGTCAAAAAGTAGGTCACTAGATCAAATCTTAGAAAAAGCTTGTGAACACACTAGGGGCCACATTTATGGCCCAATCTTCACCAAACTTGGTCAGAATGTTTGTCTGCATGAAATCTTGGATGGTTTCGTAACTGGGTCACGTTGGGTCAAAAAGTAGGTCACTAGGTCAAATCTTAGAAAAAGCTTGTGAACACACTAGGGGCCACATTTATGGCCAAATCTTCACCAAACTTGATCAGAATGTTTGTCTGCATGAAATCTTAGATGAGTTCGTAACTGGGTCACGTGGGGTCAAAAAGTAGGTCACAAGGTCAAATCTAAGAAAAAGCTTGTAAACACAATAGAGGCCCTATTTATAGGCCGATCTTCATCAAACTTTGTCAGAATGTTTGTCTACATGAAATCTTGGATGAGTTCGTTATTGGGTTTCGTGGGGTCATAAAGTAGGTCACTAGGTTAAATTTTAGAAAAAGCTTGTGAAAACACTTAAGAGGCTACATTGATGGCCCAGTCTTCACCAAACTTGACCATCATGTTTGCCAGTATGAAATCTTACATATGTTTTGAAGTGAGTCATGTGGATTCAGTAGGTTACTTGGTAAAAAAATTATAGAAAATGTTATCAACCCAGTGGCCACACTAATGGTCCAATCTTCACCAAAGATTTCTAAAGTAAATAATTCTTAATTACTTAATGCCAGATTTGAGCCTACATAAAACCTGTGTCATCAGGTGAGCGATTAAGGGCCATCATGGCCCTCTTGTTTTTAAAAGGTGTCGGTGTCAGCAGAAAAAAAATAGGGTCAATTGGGTCCCCTGTACCACATATTTATTTTTTGGCCTTAGCAGGATTTTAGAATGGCAATGTTTAACATTTAAATATATATACGACAAGAACATTGATAATGAAAGCTGATTTTTATATTTATTAAACAAGTTTATTTTAAAAAAGTAAATAATAACTCTGGTGTGTTAATTATAATTTGAAAATGATTCAGAAGATGATGTTGCTTGTAGGTTATGAAAATTAAAAGCTTTGCAATGTTTTTTAATTATTTCAAGCTATTGATTTAAATGCTCACCAACCCATTATAGTTTCAAACTTTGCATGTAGTAATATGCATTATGTGTATATGTTAGTCATAAACAGTTCACTAACTTGTAGATGGTGTCACATTAGTTATGATAAATGTGAAGTGCTGATCTTGTACAGAGGCATAACATACATTGTTTGGTTCTATGTACAATCAGTTAACTGTGACCAGGCTCCTTAAGGATTATAGACCCTAATGAATCAGTAAATATCAGCTAATGTCTGGTGATATAATAAAGCCGAAGCCATTCTTGCCTTCTTTTCGCAGTTTTCATACTATTTATTTTTGGTACATTTTTGTCGCATGAGGGTCTGTTTTCCACTAAAACTTAGTGTTTGAAAAATACGGTGGCCCACAAATGTGGTCGGCGGACAACAAAACAATAAAATACTTCTATCCAAAGATGTCAGAGTGTGTGGAAACTGGTTTACATAAACACATTTATTTGTAGGAAATCAGAAGGACAACCTCATGTTACTAATACAAAAAGATTGGTAGAAATAGTGATATGACTGTATGTGATTGCATTATTTTGTGAAGTAATATATTTTATTGTACAATGTACAATCCATTTGTCTATATAATATTTGCCCTGTTCATTGTTAATTGTCTGTCACAGTATTTCTAATTTCAAAGGTTTTCTTCTTATTTTACACTTTGGCCAACAGTTATTAAATTTAATTACTTCTTGCTTCAATCCACTTCAGAAAAATTTAACAGTTAAGTGTAAGAAATCTTAGATGGCTTATTATGTTGTCCTTTCTAAAGAAGAAATTTTAATTTTAAGATGTTGAATAAACATCAAATCAAACATATTTTTGCCAATTTCCAAAAATTTAAATTCTGATACCTATTTGTTAAATAAGCGATAAAATATCCATGTTAAAATCTCCTGTAATTAGTCACTAATTTCTCAAATGTTTTAGATATTAAATATCAATTCTATTTTGATTGAACTGAAACTGATATTTAAAAAAGTAGATAATAATACATGATTTTAATTTTAGCACATTTGCCAAAGCTCTTTTTTTAAGCATATACCATACTGAAAATTACAAAAGATTAACATTTTTTACTTTTTCCACTATTATTTTTATGAGCTTGATAAAAATACATTATAAAAACCACATTTGGTTATTCTATAATTATTTTTGAATAAAAATGCACCTTGTTTTGTGATGTATGTACCCCTTTTATTTTCTTCATTTTCCAAGCTTGGGAAGATCTTCAAATATGAATGTCTCCAGTTAAACATGGTAAAAGTGTTTTAAATCTGCCAGTAATATTTTTTTTCGAATAAAATATCGATTTCATGACGATGCTCATTAGGGTCCATAATCATTAAGTATCTGCAGTTTTGTTAGCATGTCAACTTATTAAACATCTTTAAGTATCCCATTTATATTGATTTACTAGTTAGTCTTAAGTACTACTGAAAGCCCCACAAATGAAGTTTGACGGGAAATATAGGAGTGAGCTTGTCAGTCTGTTGGTTTTCATGGTTTCCTGACGATAACTCATGAAAAGCTTGACAGATTTAAGCATTAAGCATTTGATACTCTGGTGTATCATCATAAGTTACAGCATAAATTCCACTTTGGGGATAGTGAGTTCAGTGTCAAGGTTACTTTTACTCAAAATATAAAAATGGTTTCTGGACGATAACTAATGAAATGCTTCACAGATTCATATACGTCACAAGATACAGGTCAAGTTCGACATTGGGACTGGTGGGGTCAATGTCAAGGTCACTGTTACTTAAAATAGAAAACTTTTCTGCTCAATAACTTTAGTTAGGAATGAGATATTGTGATGAACCTTGCTTGCATAGGTAGCTTTTGTGAAGATTATACTTGGGATTGAAAGTTGTGCCACTGGGGTCAATGTCTTTGTTACTAAAAATATCAAAATGGATTTTGCTCAATAGCTAGAGTTAGAAATGAGAGATATTGAGATGAGACTTGCTGTATATAAAGCTTCTATGAAAATTATGCTTGGGATTGAAAATGGGGCCAACGGATCAGGGTCACTGTTCACTGTTACTAAAATTAGAAAAACGGTTTCCTCATGAAAGGTGTCACAGATTTGAAATGTCTTGGTACACAACTGTAACATCACAAGATCCACTCAATACTTTTGTTAGGAATATGATATTTTTATTATCTTTGCTGCATAGGTAAGTTCTGTGACGACGACTTTTGGTATTGAAAGTGGGACAAATGGGGTCAAGGTCTCTGACCGTTGAAAATGAGCGTAAAACAAATACAAACACTTCTTTTCAAATTGTTTCTTAACAAAATTATGCTATGCCATTTATGTAATAAAAATATTTTACCTCATATAAATCATTGTCTCGATGAACATCATCTATTATAAACATTAAATGACAGAGGAATGTTTTGGTAAGAATGCAGAAGCAAGAATGAGCCTGATGATGTACATTTTTGCAGTTTTTCCAGTGCATATTCAGTTTTACTCAATAAAAAACAACTAATAAAGACAAAGGATAAAGAGCTGAACATCTTTGACTTTTTAATTGGCACATTTATGTTAAAGATAAACAACCTTTAAACCCATAATTTGATATATTTATCACACTAATGATAGAACCAAATTAGCTCCTAATTGACTAAGATCATGACCTCGTGTGGCCAGGTGTCCATGACAGTATATTGAAAACACACTGCAGGGCATTGTTTTGTTAATTAGTGGGTGCATATCACATCATGTGTGACTTGTTGTTCGGGTCAAGATGGTCGCAGTTGAGCCTCAGTTCAGTGTTTACATTTGAAATACACCATTAGCTCTAGTAGAACTGGTCATTATGCAGATTAGCGACATGCTTGTAATTGAGGTCAGGATTCTCACTGAAAAAATAAGCCAAATAGGCTGTACTTATGAAAAATTGGTCAAAATAGAGACATGGTCCCTTTAGTGGTGTGGTCATTAGGTGGCGTTTAACTGTATTTGTCAAGTGTCAGACAGCCTGTATTAGACTTTTGTAAAGTTATAAAGAATTCTTTACTGCATATTACCATAATAAATATGTATAAAGACAAACTAATGCGCATTCAATGCAACTTTTGTTTGTCAAAGTAAATAATTTCCAACCTTCAATGTTTGGTCCCAATCTTCTCACATGCCAACATAACATTACAACACTGCATATGATTAAGTACTTACTGTGTGTGTGTGTGTGTCTGTTGATTCAGCAAGTATTTGTATGCATCTTATAGTTTTAGCCAGAGGATGCATCATTTTTCCAAAACTATTAACTATTTTAAGACGAATAGGTTTAAACATAAGCTTTATGTCAAAAGAACAATTAAAGTCTGTTTTGTTATCATATGCATAAGTTAAAAAATTAAATCATTATCAAATCAGTATCAGATCAGTGTAAGAAACACATACTTTTCACCATGTAACTCATTCAGTTTCATTTAATAACATGATCATTTTGAACATTTTGATATTGGTGGTATATAACAATTTATCTATGTCAAATTCATGTAACACCATCTTACCCCTGACCTGGGGGACTGTTTTCATACATGCTGGATAAACTAATACTTCAGATGAAGTAAAATCTGTTTATAACATTACTACAATTGTTTGTAAGTACAATTTGTCAAATTTATCTCTTTAAATGTCCATTATTTCTAAGGCTAGTAATATGCACAATAGGAATTTAAGGTACAAATAAATATTGATTTCAGAACCAATTAACCAAATGGTCATGTAACATGAACTAAAAAGTAAGTGGTCACATGATTTTCATAATTCAAAATAGCTAAGTTTGCAGCTTTTATAGAAAATTCATTTTAGTAAGGACAAATGGTATGTTTTGTGTTACTTTTCACATGGATTTAAGGCACAAATAAACATTTCGCAGGATCGCATCAGGTAATAATTGTTGGTTGCATGAGAGAAACAAAAGATTTGCCAAAACGGTCAGGTACCACCTTTAAACAGCTTTAAAGTATTAACATAAATCCACATTTATTGACACATTAAACTATTTGTATATTTTATTACATTTTATGATTTTATTATTTATTTAGGAAAGGTTACAAAAATTTAATAAATATGTCCAGTTTGTGCATTCTTTTTTACCAGAAAATCAGCAATGTCCATGCAGTTATATGGTCATACATTATATCAGCAATGTCCATGCAGTTATATGGTCATACATCATATCAGCAATGTCCATGCAGTTATATGGTCATACATCATATCAGCAATGTCCATGCAGTTATATGGTCATACATCATATCAGCAATGTCCATGCAGTTATATGGTCATACATCATATCAGCAATGTCCATGCAGTTATATGGTCATACATCATATCAGCAATGTCCATGCAGTTATATGGTCAAACATCATATCAGCAATGTCCATGCAGTTATATGGTCATACATCATATCAGCAATGTCCATGCAGTTATATGGTCATACATCATATCAGCAATGTCCATGCAGTTATATGGTCATACATCATATCAGCAATGTCCATGCAGTTATATGGTCATACATCATATCAGCAATGTCCATGCAGTTATATGGTCAAACATCATATCAGCAATGTCCATGCAGTTATATGGTCATACATCATATCAGCAATGTCCATGCAGTTATATGGTCATACATCATATTAGCAATGTCCATGCAGTTATATGGTCATACATCATATCAGCAATGTCCATGCAGTTATATGGTCATACATCATATTGAGTTGAGGAAGGTAAGGCAAAGCATCATACATATAGGTGACAATGGATCTTAAATAGCTTGCAAAATCTTCTTACACCTTATATGTTGTTATATTTTTTGAAAATGTTTTAATTCCTTACATACATAAACATTGGAGACTAAAGTGATCGTTTGTCTTGCAGCATTGTTTTGTTCTTCCCCTTTTGTAAATGGGCTCATATGCATTTTAAAAGTAAATTTTGTGTCGTGAAATCATGTTTAGTGTGAAAAAAGAGGTTGTGACACCAATCAAATTGTGAATTTTAGTTAACACATTTGTTTAACTTATATACTAATAAATACTCCTATGGCAATTTATCATGTTTAGAAAGTGTAGAATTAACCCTTTAGCATTTCCATTACCACTGTATATACCCTTATATATATAGGCCACAATTTATAGCCCAATCCTCACCAAACGTGGTCAGAATGTTTGTCTGCATGAAAGGTTGGGTAAATTCATAACTTGGTTACCTGGGATCAGCCCAGAGACCACACTAATGGTCCAGTCATCACCAAAGATTTTCTAAAGTAAATAACTCTTAATTACTTGAGGCCAGATATGGGCCTTCTAAAAGCCTGTGTCCTCAGGTGAGCAATTAAGGGCCATCATGGTCATCTTGTTTTCATTTTTTTGTTACATCCCATCAACACAATTATGGTCATATTGGTGACGTCCAGCTACTTATTGGTGAAGGAAGACACCAGACTGATGCCTGAGTAGAACTACGGGTTAGCTAGGAAATCTTCCCACCTAAAAGTTCTTACCCCGACCCGGACTCGAGCCCATGCAGTGAGGGGCTGAACTGTTACAAGTCAGTGACTAACCGCTCGGCTATGGGCACCCTTCTGTTTTATTTAACTAAGCTTAAAATGCTCAGAGAAATTCAATATAACATTGTTTTATCATTAGAAATTCTGGATATATCAGTGTTTACAATTTGCTGTAAATTGCAATTAATAAAGTGAGACACACTAAAACAAATCAGCATTGATGGTTTACTTTTATAAATTCCTCCAGAATTGCCCATCGCATCCAGTTCTTGATGACTTAAAAAATCCTGTAGAGGACCCTGAGAGTGTATATTGATACACTATATAAACAAAGCAATCTGTTTCCACGAAGGGAAACTACTCTAAGATCACAATCATGAAACCCCCCAAAACGGACATAGTGTGTGACTCTATCTCACTGTCTCTCTCAATCTCTCTCTTTCTCTATCTTTCGTTGCTCTCTCTATCTCTTTGTAATTATTATGCTTGACAATCACATGTTAGCTTTATAACTAGGGGCGACCCACTTACAAAATAAACATGAAATATACTGTAACAGGACTGTTTGTGTAGGCCTGTATAACCCAGGTTCGATTTAAGTTTTATCTTTTATTTGGTTATAAAACAATAGCAAAGTCAAGAATAAAGTTATAGAAAATTTAATTTAATTATCTCTTCTACAATTTTAGCAATCTAACCATTGACTAATAACTAAATCTAGTAAAGTAAGAAAGAAGCTGAGTTGGGAGTGAGAGAGATGGTCAGCCTGGTCGACAAGAAGGCAAGAAGCTCACCTGTAGGGTCCTTTAGACTGAACAAGAGTAGGCAAAAACAGAGAGTTTATATAGGTAGAATTCCCGCCAAAAGTTACAGGTATCACACTTTGCATGAGAAAGTGGAGAGGAGTGGGTACAGTTGAAGGGACAGTGCTTCTATTTAAAGGAGAGTATATAAAGACAGTCAAAAAGTTAAAGGGACAGTGCTTCTATTAAAGGAGAGTATATAAAGACAGTCAATACAATTACATAGACATAAATAGTGCTAAATACACACATCTAGAAAGTATTCAAAGGATTAATTAACAATTATTTTATATAAAACACAATCAAAAAAGGAACAAAAACTTATTCCCATCACAATACATTTATTTTATTAATTAGTTTAAATGCTATCAGTTAACCTTCAAAGTATTAAGTTTAGAATAAAGCAGTGCCTGATCTATATCTTTCAAGACAGTTGCTGTTCTATGGCAGTGCTTTTGTATTTTAGCTACAACAACAACAGCAGCCCCAACAACAACCAACACAGGACCCACATACAATGCTGAACCATTATTAACACAGGATGAGAAGGTTATAGTGATTGTTGTGTCCTGTATTATTGGAGTCATCCTGATTCTGGCTGTTGTGATCGGTATAGCAGCCAATGCTCAGAGGAAACATATCAAACACAGACTTATCAAACACAGACAGTCTAGGAGGTCATCACATGGGTCTAGGAGGTCATTACATGGTGCTAGTCGAGGGCACTCATTGTACCAACAGGATCACCTGTCTGAGAGAGATTTGTATGACCAGAATAATATTGTCTACCCATACTGGACTAGTCAGTTTGGAATACCAAACAGGTCATACATTATCCAGTCTGGTGACTGTGATGATGCTTACAATCGCTATGAGGAAGTTTACCTTCCCCATGAGAAATCCTACCACCACTATGGTGTGAACAGAGAACCTCACAATGGCCATGGATATAGACCATCAATAGCAAGAACAGAGCAAATGAGGAAACAACGAGGAAAACACACTGGTGACAGACATGGGAGGAGAGGAACTCATGAGCTTTACCCTTACATATCTCATAACAAAACATATACAAGGAATAGTGAAGACTTGTTTTATTACAGTTACGACAAAGAGAAAGAAATCCACAGACATAAGGCCCCACAACACTATGGACATGATAAATGATACTTTCCATCAGAACAAAGATAGTGAGTTTAATGTGTAACATACAAATAAAATGGGGAAACAATCCTGAAATCCAGTAGAATTACATACAGTTACTTATATAATCAGTGCAGAACAGATTTGAAAGATGCTGTGCATGTTTTATTTTGTTATAACAGTTGAAGTCTTATTATTCTGTTGGCTTTAGCTTTCATGAACATAAATGGTATAAAGGAAAGATATTATATTTGTTTTTGTTTTTATATTTTCATGTTGTTTTGTTTAGTAAGTGTAACCACATATACATCATTCTTTTATTCTTTATATAAGTAACCAATTAATTATTTTCTGCTTTTGACTAAACCCGGTGGGCCAAAATGTCTGTCGGTCAGTTAAAAAAATTAAGGTAAATAGACCGATGGTCCACCAGACTTTTCAGCCACATCATTTTCAAAATTCTGAATTATTATGAAAACATATATACTAAACTTAACTGAACTTAACAACATATTACATCCTTTTACTGAACCCAACCACTCTTTAACACATTGATTAGCTAACCAACCTTTTGTGTCAAAATGCCAAAATCATTCTGGTCCAGTAAAATTTTGTTCTGTCCAGTAGATATTGCCAGCTTGGTGGAGAGAGAGTCAAGTGTTTTTAAATTTATTTTGTTTAACATATGATCACATGCAGTTAACAAGTATGAGGGTTGTTTTCCGGAATTGTGTAGACCTTATCTTTCAAATCTCAATCACTGGTATCAAATTTGTAATAATATTGTAGTTATGCCCCACCCCACTTTGTAGAAGCAGGGTCATGTTGATTTGCAGATATTGATAGACAGTTTAATTTCATATTCATAACTTAAGATTGCTGAATCCACTGTAGCCAGCTGGTTGTTGGGAGAGAATGTGTAAGCGGTCTGAATATTTCAGTCGATAGAGCATTTGCCCTGTTAGCAAAGGGTCATTGGTTTGAGTTCCAGATAGCTGCACACTTTTTCCATATACGTATGCCATGTGGCACCTAATGTTAGACCATTTGTTGTATGTGTTTGGTAGAATTACCAAAACCAAGTAATCAATATTTATTTCTTGAATACTCCAGAAAGAACTAATCGGAACTAGTAATTAGAACAACAGTTTATTGGTTTTAACTACGCTTAGTAGCAGTCAAGACATAAACCCTTGGCATCTAACTTTGTATATTGATACTAACTAAACGGAGATGCTTTCAGAATGACATTACGGGCAATGTTTGTGTGTGGTTTATGTAAAATGTCCCCACTTCTCGTCTCACACCACATTTAATAGGTTGATCTTAAAGTCAATGATCTTCGATGTAAATATGGTTTCTGATTGATAACTAGAGATTCCTGAACCTTTGTTCCTTAAGCTTGACAGTGACATTGGTCTTGATTAATAGACGACATCTATAGGTTTTAGTGTCATTGGGTCAAACAAGGTAACAATTACTGTATAATTATATGTTTTACAAATATCTCTTGTTTTGTTATACTTTAGCTCTCTGAATAATATGTTAATCTGTTAAAATATAAAGCAAAAGTAGTATTCAGTGTATAGATAGTTTCCACATCAGTGAAAATCCCTTATCTACTAACTTCAAGGGATTTTCATATGAATTGTATAGAAGGGTAAATTTTATTTTCTTGTAATTTCTTCATTTGTGGTCCTAAAATTAAAAGCTATACACAATTGGAAAGCTCTTGAAATTCATATATTTAGAATACAATATTTTAACAATTGATAAATGCACATAGAATTAATACACAGAAATAAATAAAACTATTGGCTTATACTTAAAACATAATGAACAGTGTATCATTTTCTGTTTTATTTCTTTAACCTTTTAAACTTTTAAAATATAGTTTTGATATTTAATTGACTTTATAAAAGCTGTTAAATTTGATATAAAATTCAGTAAAATAGGCAGGAAAAAAAAAACACAGTGGTGAGTTTAATACAGCACATATTTCCCGATTTCGGCCTGCATTAGCTTCTGCCCACAAAGATGGCTGCCTTAAACTGTCTTATCAGTGTCGATGACATTACATGGAAACTATCTATTGTTACATAATCACTGCAACCAGTTACCTCTCCTTTTAAACAAATCATGGCAGATCATAACATGTATATCCTCTAGAATTTATCCTCTTTAAATTGTGATATTGTATGCTTAGTAAAGCTAGTTGCATTTTAGAATAGTGGATTAACATTATGTATGTTAAGTGTGTGAGTATATTGCAACATCATAATAGAAATAATCAATGACACTGAAATATGAACCAATATTACTTTGCATTAATTCAAAGAAATCATGAAATTGTTTCTAACAGTGTTAGCTGATTTTAGAGGGAATGATAGATGTAGTTGTGTTAGGTGTTCAATTGACAGAAATGCGACATAAAATAGATTTACATACTTGTGTGATGAAAACGATACATCTCATGGAGATGATGAGAGATACATATTGTTTAACATCTGTAATTATGACAAGTATGAGCTTTGTGTATAAAAATAGAAACACTGGTTTGATAACTGGCAGATAACCCAATGTATGTTAAAATGATGTCTTTATGGCACCTGGCATTTTGTTTTAATATGATATTTTCAAATTTTCAAATTTTGTTTTTTAATAATACAATTTTTCAAAAACTAAATTATTTCATTTAGTTATTTACAATGTAAAATTTATTTAACAAAATCTATGAATTTCTGGGACAGCCTATCTGCCTTTGTTTGCTTGTCTTTGTTTAATATCATCATAGAATAAAATTACTACATCTGCATGACAAAGGATTAAACCTATTAAATGAATCTCTTCATAGCAATTATTGTTTTCACTCATGTATCACAAAGGAGTAAATAGAATTTAATTTGCCTAACAAAATTCTAAACAATGCCCTTGGTTCAATCCTTGATCCCAACATACTTAAGGCTGAAAACAAAGGTTTTAGTTTAGCTCTCTTGGTAAGCATTGAGTCAAAACTGTTCCACAATTGGTCGCCTAAGTTTGAGGATGTGACTGAGTGTCAGCTCTAAATGTATAATTGTATAGATTATTGGTGGGTTGGTAAACAAAACAACTTAAAAATTCACGTTAAAACTGTGTCCTATATTGCCTGATTTATGAAACGGAATTAGGTAAAAGGCAGCAGCAACTTTTTTAAGGTGCTTCTAAGGTGCTCCTACCGGACCTGGTAGCACAATGGGTAGAGCGTCAGCTCCAGGTACAGGAGGCCCCGGGTTTGATCATTAAAAATGGTGGAGGTATAGCTCCACAACTGGTTGGTCCAGTGTGAGGATAATGTGACTGGGTGTGATATGCCAGGTATTCACAGCATGCTATACACAGTGAAGGCAGCACTATATCTGCTTCAGATGGACACCGTCTTCAGATAACTGAAATATTGTTGGTGGGACAATAAATCTAATAAACAAACATACAAAACATAAGGTGCTTCTAATATCTGCATCTTCTGAAGTATAATCTGCGTATTGTTAGTAGAATTTTTTTTCACAAACTAAAATAAAGCCATGGTAATCTGAATTTTATTTCTTGTAGCCACAACTTCAAATGTAGCACCTACAAGCACAGTTCCTGCTTCTACTGAAGTAATCACACCAAAAAACACCCAAGGATCATCTAAGCAAAAAGGCTTCAGTATAACCACCATGATCATCATCATAGCCTGCAGCTGCAGTGCTGCTGCCATCGTAGTCATCATAGTGCTGGTTCTTATACGACGCAAGAAGAAACAGATAGAAAAAAAGTTTCCAAATAAAAATTTGACATTTCAAAACAAAACTGTTATGTCTCAAAATGAAAATGTGATGTTTTCAAATGAAGCACAGAATGAGCCAGTGACTCAATCCATTTCTACACCAGGTCTTCAAGGATAAATAACTAGAACCCAGTGCTGTCTTACTGGTCATCAAATGTTAAAATCAGGTGTCTCCTTTCGTAAAGACTGTGGTTCATTTATGAGTGTCAAAGCATCCGACACAACATAGTGGAAACAATACTGTTAATGGGTGGTCGGGTTTCTTCTTGGAATTAATAAAAAAATTGTCTTCGTTTATCTTTTAACTTAGGTTATCATTCCCAGAAAACTTAAAATAAGTGTAGACCGGACCTGGTAGCGCAATTGGTAAAGTGTCGGCTCCAAGTACGGGAGGCCCCAGGTTCGATCCCAGGCCGCAACATACCAAAGTTGTTAAAAATAGTACTTGGTAATGCTTAAACAAATATAAGGGTAGTTCCACGACTGGTTGGCCCGGTATCGGGATAATGTGACTGGGTTAAGTCTCATGCCAGGTGTTCACGGCATGCTATACACAATGAAGGCAGCACTATGTCTTCAAGTGGACAATGTCTCCAGATAACTGAGATACTGTAAGTGGGACAATAAACCAATTAAACAAAACAAAAAATTGTAGGCAGGAGAAAGCATTGTATAGGCATTGTGCTTATTCTTGGAGTTTTGTAATATTAAAGCATGGTATGCTCACAACAACTATATCACTTTAAAGCCATTCCATCTATGTAATTTAATTAAAAAATCCAAAATAAATGTTCTTGTACAGGTATGATGTCACATTTTTGACCACAATTTCTTTGGGGTATTAGATTTTGAACAAAATTTGCAATGGGTTTATAAATCATATCTTTTAATTAACTTGTTATTATATTCTGTGATAGAGAAAAGGTCAGTAAGTCTTTGTATTGAATAAAAATGTTTGATTCAACATTAACTTAATATTAAGAAAGAAATTTTTTATGCAGTACAAGAATGTATTTTATTTCCTATAAAGAATGATATATGTAACAAGAAATCAGGAGCAATTCTTACATTTGCTATTGAGTATATAGACCACGCACTTTTACTTATGACATAAGCATCATTTCAATACTTTTTGATGTAAAATACAATGTCATTTTCAGTGCCATCATTTTAACATTATTCTGACATCAATTTACTAAAAATGCATCCATTTTTTATTTATTTTTTAAATTAGAAAGTGAATTTTGCCATAACTTCTTGTGATGTTGAGATATTTTCAAAAATCAAACTGTCGTTAAGTTTACATAGTTTATTATGTATGACATTTTAATTTAATTATTTAGTCTTAAGATAACAAAAGTTATTTGTGGCCTTGTCTTTTTTTTCTTTTAACAATTTAAAATGCCAAGTAATAGTGTGTTAGATGGCATAGTGTTTAAATATATGCTTTTAAATATTTGATGTAACCATTGAATATATATATATATATATATAAACTACTTTTGCTGATATTAACACATAAAATAAGTTGCCAAGCACAGAGACATGCTTTCTCCATTTGCAGTATATGCAAGTGCTTAAAAAGATTGCTAGCTTACTAATTACAACTACCCCACCTAAGAGTTCTAAGAGGGTATATGCCAATGTGTTCATAACACCTTGCTTTCGGAACACTAATAGTAGAAATAGCTTAGTGTTTTGTTGTTCACACTTCGTTTGGTGACAAAAGTATGTTTGTTTTTATGAATACTCTGATTAAGTATACTTCGAACGAATGTTTTGTAAGACTCATCAGACAAGTGAAGCTCTGTATGTGCAATAAAGTTGCATAACTGATGCTCTATATGTGATATAAACAACACCTATGAACTATATAAAAGGTCATTCACTCGAATATGCTCAAAATAACAAATACACATCAAACATCTGATTACCTTACTTGCCTTCAAATACTTCATCAATAAAATTGACAAAGACCATTCTGCATTAACCGACAGCTGATCAACATATCATGTTTTCAGGTGAGCGATTAAGGGCCATGATGGCCCTCTTGTCTTAAGAATATTCTTCACATCATGCTTGACCAAAAATCGGAAAATATATTGATAGGTCCCAGTGTTAAGAAACTAATTTGTATGTTTCTGTGAATTGTATGTTTCTATGGACATTTTCCTTTGAAAAATACTTTCTTGGAAAAAAAATGGAATCTAACCAAAAAACAGGATTAAATTTAAAAAAAACTGGTGAACATCCAAAATATATACACTTTGCTTGTATATCTTTTTTGGGTTACTTCCTTTTCCTGTTTGAAACATCTATGGTGAGCTGTTATCCTTAAGTGGTGGAAAAAAATAATCATTCACTTGTGACTTGCAAGTCTCAATGTTTGTACTTATTTTAAATATGTACATTTACATTTGTTATCTTGATTATGATATATTTAGTTTGTTGATGAAATTTTTACATTATTATGTATTTTAGATAAATGTTATGTTCACACTTTGGTTCTGTCCTTGTTGTACTAGGATTTATTTATAATCAGATGAAATTTTATATAATGCAAAGAAAAATACAAATACAAATTTCAAAAGGATGTGTACTGCACCTGTTTTAACTACTTTTGAAATGCACAAATGAATAACAATGTTATGCCAGTCTAATATCCTGACTAAACATACTTTGTAAACCTCTGCATGCAAATTTATGTCTCCGTTTAATTAAACATGAATGTGATACCAGGAGAAGACTACCACAATAATTATTTCCCAGAATTAATTATCAATTTGGTAAATATAATACTGATGCATTATTTAATAGGTTGTGCATATTGTTATCACTTTTGTTTTATTTCCAAAATGTTTGTAATGTGTTTGTATCTATTTTCTATTCAGAAATCCAAAGAATGTAGCATTTTATGTATCTGCATGAAATTAACATACATTAAAGATTAATTTATAGTGTAGTTATAAGGTGTGTATTTTTTTTACATTACTGGTGTATATTTTAAGACAATATTTCAGCTATTTATTGTTCCTTTTTTGTCAAGCCCATATAATGCTTGGTGTGTTTCATTGATCTTTTGAGATTGGAAAATATTCATTTCATAAAGGTTTTGGACATTTCTTACCATAATTTCCATCTTACCTATAATGACCTAAGGCTGATTATGCCAAATATAAAAATACTTTTAACATGTGTAGTTTTTATATTTTTAGGCTCGGACTGTGTCAGGTACCTATTAAGTCTATAAAGCCTTTTATGAGTGATATTGTTATAATGATGAAAGAGAAAAAAAGTGAAAAGAAAAAAAGTTGTCTCCGCTTGGAATTAAATACACAAACCTTTAAGTTTAAAGCAGTTGACAGTTTTTTCTCTAGCTTTTTCTATGAATACTTTTCAATAAGAAGTGTTGTATTACAGTGCCAGAATCTTAAAGCTAAGCAGCAGTAAGTTAAACACACTTGTTTTCCATAATAGTCACGCTATTTTTTTATTTTTTTTTGTGGTTCTCTTCAAGATCAGATACATTGTGCTCATGGCTGAGCATTTGATGATTATTGTTCAAGTTTTAATGTAAAATGTATACATCCATAAGTATTATAAAGATTGTGTTAATTTAGTGTAAAAACATCAGTATGTGTATACTAACAACAGTGTATGTAAAATAACAAAACTGCTAAAAACATGTACAGATGCATGCAAAATAAAAATACTGAAGATTGCCATTTTTTCTTGTGTTGCCAATATATTTTAGTGGTTCATAATGATAGATGGTTGATCCTTAAATTTTGTAGGCATAATGCAATTTCAAAGTTTACATTTTTTAACAAATGTTAAAGTAAGTGCAGGACTTTAACACCATATTTTGAGGTAAGCACTTCTAGTATGATAATACTTTAGTTGTATAAACATTACAGTCCTGTCACCTCAGATAGGTAAGTTATATTTGTGTCCATCACTACTTCAACACTCTAACAGCTATTTATTTCTGCTTGACCAATATTTTTAATACACACAGTAACATTCCAGTACCATACAGTGTTGTAACCAAAAATTCTAATCATATGTATGCATGTATTTCTCTAAAAGACATAAAAGTTATGTATAAAAATGTATGCTAAAAATTGAAGTATAAATTGCATAGAAATATAGATTTATTTAAATATTGGAGGCAGTATTTACTAGGCACCTTAAACTGAAGTTTAAAGTCAGCTGTAAGTTTTCCCTAAAAATTATTTAGTAAAACTTAAGTGGTATTCAAAAATCAAGAAATCACTTATATATTTCTCAATCACTAGGAAGTTTAGGGAGGTACACGGGTCTCTTGACAACCGTTGAGTATTTTTTTAATATAGACATTCAGTCTTGCAAGATAATTATCAATGAACAAAAACAAAGATATAATAGATGTAGCATCTAAGTTTACAGATGCAATCTTTCACTGAAATAATGTACCAAAAATTTAATACTGCTGTGAACTTTTATCATTAACATTTTCTGTCGTTTCTTCTAAAGTGTCATATTAATGGGTATGAGATGCATATGGCGAAAATATAATGTATTCAACAATATCATGAAAAGTGTGTTGTTTACTTTTATGTAAGTTTTCCACACATTGATGTATAAAAAATGATTTAAACTTTATTGCAAATTTAAATACAGAATAATTTTAACGAGATAATGAAAATACATTTTAATTTTATGGTTAGAAGCCACATTTGTTTAATACTGAACTTGCTCCACACTTATCTTGTCTAAGAATAAATGAGCCAGTGTATGTGATTCAAATTTCTGCAGTTTCAAAAATAGATAAAGTACACTAACTGCAGAGCAACAATGGAAAAAACTCCTTAACTCAAGTATTCACTTAAAGACTACTCCTACATTTTATTTAAGTCCATAGATTTTTTTTTCATTTTTACATATTCTTACAGAAGATGGCATGCTCAGTTCATATATAGAAAGAAAAAGGGGGTTTATGTGCTCTTTTTTTTATGACCCTTACTCTGACCATAGGGCCACAGGCTTGTTCTGTGTATTTTTCAGGCGCCTTTTTATGTTTACAATTTTTTGAATACACAACAAAAGCATGACTATCAGTATTTTCTAAAAAAAGCCTTTTTATAATGTGTTTTGTACAATTGATTTAACAATAAAACATAGATATAATATACACTGTATAGTGAAATTATGTATGTATGTAATTTATGCTCAGAGTTAGCTATTGTGACAGCCCACCATCACATGTCCGTCAACACTCCTTAAATGACATCCCTCTGATAGGCTAGCCCAAATTCAATCAAAATTAATCAGATTCTTCTGCCCCTTCCCACTGCCCCTGCACTTTGTAAGGCAGGGGGACAAAAATTGTTCAAAGAATTTTGATCCTCAAAAAAACATGGCTGCCAGGGCCATTTTCTTTATATGGCTTAATTGGAAAATCTTCTTGTCAGAAACCACAAAGCTGGAGCCTTGATATTTGGTATACATGTTCCTTGGATTGCCCTGTTTCATTATGGTTAAATAGGACATTTTATCCTTACAGTGCTTGACCATTTTCCATATATGTTTATATAGGAATATTTTTAAAATCTTCTTGTTAGAAACTTCAAGAGCTAGGGCCTTGATTTTTGTACACACGTTCTTAGAGTGGTCCTGCATCTAGACTGCTCAAAGTATTTTGATCCGTCAAAAAACATGGTTGACAGGGGCAAGGCCATTTTCCATGTAGAGTAATCCTGTAAAAAGAAATGTCCATCAGGGGTGTGTCCTTTTTTGTGTTGTTATATAGGAAGTTTTAAATTTCTTCCATCAGAAACTGTGAGAGCTTGATATTTGGTATAAATGTTTCGTGAGTAGGTCTCTATCAAGTGTGATTTGTCAACAAATAATTTAATCCAGGCACATGGTCAATTTCCATATATGACCATGTAGTAAAATTGATTGTGCAAATGTTGCTTGTGTGCATGTATTTAAATTATTCTGATCTGTTTAAACATTGCTGTTATGCTATTAATTTATTCTGAAAGTCTTTGGCACTCAGGTGAGCAATATAGGGCCACAATGGCCCTTGTGTCTTGCCAAAAATGTATTTATGCTGAACTTGTAACACAACTTGCTTTCAATGTTGTTCAGAGGTATTTAAATCCTGCCAGAAAAATCTCACCATTTTTTCTGATGGCTCCTATATGTTCAAATTCTAGCTGTTTTTTATTTTGTTGTTGTTATTAGCTCACCTAATCACAAGGTGCTCAATCGGTAGATTGTCGGCTCCAGGTACGGGAGTCCTCTCGTTCGATACCGGGCCGCGACATAACAAAGTCATTAAAATGGTAGTGGTATAGCTCCCTTGCTAATGCTCAAGCAAATATAAGGGTAGTTCCACAACTAGTTGGCCCGGTGTCAGGATAATGTGACTGGCTGTGGTATCATGCCAGGTGTGCACGACATGTATACACAGTGAAGGCAGCACTATATCTGCTTCATGCAGACACTATCTCCAGAAAATTGAAATACTTGTGTTGGAATGATAAAGCCAACAAGCAAACAAACAAGGTGCTCAAGGTGAGCTTTTCTGATACCTCATCACCAGGCATCTGGCATCAACAATTTTGCTTGTAAACTCGCTAGAGGCTACAGTGTTTTATCAAGTCTGCAAGAAATTTTGGATAAGTTCATTTTTGTGTCACGTTGAAAAACTTTGTGAAAATGCTTAGAGGCCACATTGATGGCCCAATCATCACCAAACTTGGCCAGAATGTTTGCCAGTATGAAATCTTAAATATGTTTTAAAGTGGGTCATGTGGATTCAGTAGTTCACTAGGTATAATTCTAGAAAATGATTTCAGCCCAGTGGCCACACTGATTGTCCAATCTTCACCAAAGATTTCTAAAGTAAATAACTTTTAATTACTTGATGCCAGATATGAGTCTACAAAAAGCCTGTGTGTATGTATACATATATGTATATATTATATAGTGCTCCAGGTGTTACTCTTTGCTACTTTATCTATATCTGTACTGGATCAAAACAAGAAAGCATTTGAAAAAACAACAGTTTCCTTATGATGCCCAATTAATGCTCTGTTCAAGTTGTCTTTCTTGTCTTAAAGTGCAGATAAGAATGGTGCATTATATCATTTCATTATAATATTAAACATTATAGCTGTTGTATTGTTTATTGGGTTATTCTGTGCTAGCCTAAACACCCTTTATATCTGATTACATTGTTTTATTGGCTTTTTGTTAACTGAAGGATGTTGGTAAGTTATTTCCTGGATTCTTACTAAAAATGTCTTTTTTGAAGAAAAAGTATGTTTTTAACCAGTGTGTAAAAGACTAAAATCCAGCCTCATATTCATATTTAAAGGTGGTGTCCAACAGTATGGAAATTTTATTCTCAATTAACCAAATAAGTCATTGTTACATGAAAAGGTCCTGCTATTCATTGATGCCCTAGACCTGTGTGAACAGTCAAGGATAAATCCCCATTTTGTCAATGCAAACAGGTATATCTTATCCAAGTAACACTGCGGGGAGATTATAGCTATTTTTTAACTAAGAAAACTACATGTTCACTTACTTTTGAGATCGTGTTATATGGTCAGCTGGCTCTGGTGTTACTATTTATATTAAGCAGAGCCCTTATCACTCTGTTTATAGAGTTGGAAAGAATGAACATTTAAGGTGTTTTTTTACGATTTGTACCGTCTAACAAATCATCTTTGTTAAGACTAATGTATGAGTTTATGCAGAAATTATTTCCAAATTCTTCAAAGCAGTAGTTAAATATTGTTACATGTAGTTGATATAGGCAAACTGTTGGATACCAGTTTTAAATATCTGATATTTCATATGTCCCTAGAATTATTCTAGATTAAAGTGTAGTCTTTTACCAAACATTTACTTTCAGCTATTGTTATGCATGAGAAATTGCTTTATTAAGCAGTGATTGGTTAATGTTTAAAAAAGGCTGTATTGTAGATTTTGCTAGTACATGTTTTTTTTCAGTTATTAACATGCGATAAAAAAAGAAACAATATGTAAGATTTATTCAGTGAAAGTGCTTAATAGACTTGAATTTATCCAGAAAATGCTGCATTGGCGCATCTACATTCAGTGATATTGATAAAAAATAAAACGCTGGTGTTGTCTGCATTTCAGAACAAGAAGGCTATTGTTCTACACTGATAGCAGTGTACATCTTTTACGGCCTGGCAGTAGTGATCCTCATTGTGGTGATCATAATATGTATCTACATGCTGAAAACGAAACATTCGAATGGAACGGAAAAAGGTATTAGTAATTTAAAATGGGAAAAATTATGTGATTGATGGCAAAATATTAACATTAGCATTGTCCTCCCTGGTACTGCCTTATTGCTGTTACTGTTGTTATCTGAAAATTCCCTTATTTGCATTTGTAGCATCATCTGTTTGCACTGGCAAATTAAAAGCAGAAGTGTCACTTTTTTGCATCAGGACAAATGTTCGCGAAATTTCTTCGATACTGGTAAGTTAACTTCAATATTTATAAAATTACATTAAAAGTCACAGATTCTGAGCCTGTTTCAGCCACCTGTCCATTTCTTATCCTAAAAATCCTCCTAAAACCTGTTTATTTCTACTTTGCTTAGTTTTTCACCAACTTGTAACTCCTCAGACCGCTCAGCTTGGGTTCCAGTCCCAATCAGCATGAAGGATATAATTGTGGGAAGGTCTTCTAGCTGACCTGCAGTGTCCTGGTCGTTCTACCTAGACATTCGTTTGGGGTCTTCCTCCACCAAAATAACTGGACGTCGCAATATTGGTCACTGCAATGTTTTTCAAAAACACAAGCAGTATTGCTATTTTGACATGTCACAGTCATTTACAGAATGTATTATGACATCTCAGCCAGCCTTTGAAAAAGCAACAACAAGATTGTGGAGGTGGATTTTTAATGAAAAGACCTTTGATGCTAGTTAGTCCAATTATTTAACAAAGCATTGGATATTATCTCAGAGTGAGAAGACAAAAGAATTATGACCAGGGAAATCTACTGAGAGCTTTTCAAGCCACACAGAAAGGCATGTCAGTCTATGGGACTGCCAGAGTGTGTGTACCAGAATCAACATTTCACAACAGAACAAGGAAGTGGTTCATGTAGATGTATATTTGTATGTACAAACCTTTGTTTTCTCCATATCAAGATTAGAAACTTCTTCAGCACATCTCTTACATGGCTGACATAGGGTATGGTTGTAAAATATATAAGGTCAGATACATGGCTAGGATCATGCCAACCATTTCAGAAAACCAGTGAAATCAGCAGAGAGTTTCAGTGACTTGGTTTTATGACTGTGGAAAGATGCCCAAACCTCAGAAATTGTCTACATCAAGAGTGGCTGTGGACATTTATTGCAGAAGCTTGAGTCTCTCTTGGAGAAGCATCAGTTACTTGCCAAACAGAACATTTTTTCAATATAGATGAATCTGGAGTTTCCACAGAGCACTAACCATGAAAAATTGTATGTAGTAAAGAGACACAGCCACGAGCCTTCACATCCTCAAGGTCTGCTCTAGTTACCATGATCCCACGAGGAAAGGCTATGCACTGCCAACATATTACATATCAAAGAAAATCAAAGTAGAAAAAAAAAAAGAGCCAATGTCAAGAACACCAGATTAGAACAGGTCTGATTGTCCCAAACCACTTCAGTCAGAGGTTGAACACATTGTTGTCTCTGACCAGGACACAGAGGAATTATACTTTCCTTGCTCTGGCTGGCAACCCAAGGAGATTAGGTGGATGTGACACTATTGGTTTTGTCACTTGGGGGAAATTCAAATATGACACATCTGAAATATTGTTCAGAGATAAAACTGTTGAGGAGGGACAGCATTATATTCAAGTGCCCTCATTGTTTAAATATTGATTAACAACAGCAAGTTGTAGTGGGTTTTTTTTTATAAAACTAGCGAAAAAGAACCAAAAACCATTAATGGTCTTACTTTAATAGATTTTAAGCTGATACTCTTGGGCCATATTGGACGCCATACTTAAAATGCAGTACCATACAGTTACCACAGTACCACAGTGAACTCCCTTGTAATCTCCTGCCAAACATTATGAAAGTTGGATGCAGATAAATATTTAAAAAAAAGGAACTTCCAATAAAATTTAGTTTTTGCGAGGGGATTAACACTTAAATTGAGTTCTTTTGGGTATAGAGAATAGAAACAGGTAAGGTTTGTTTTTAATTCTAATTTTGCTGGAGTACCAGAGAGGAACTTCCTATATCAATAATATTTGAATGTTTTTTTCCTTGCCAAAAAGATTTTAAGATACAGAATGTAATATTTGTAACAACATTATACTTCCCCAAAATGTTTATAAATGTGTCATGTATTTTATTGTGCATAAAGTACAAAGGTTAGATTAGAAAATTTAGATTGAATTCTATTTTTTCAGTGGTGGTGATCCTGATCTTTGCTGTAGTTCTCATCATTGCAGTGACTGCCTGGTTTATACCGATGCAAGTAACTAGTAAGTGTTAAAGTGTTAAGATGTTGATAGCACAATGTGAAATCATTTTAAGATTGCACCATCAAAAAACTTATTGAACATGTGAATTGTATTAAATTCAATAGAACCTTTTGAAATAATACATTGTTTTCCAATAATATGTCATTTACTTATAACTTTTCATTTTTCAAATATAGGTCATTTTCCACTAATACGTAATTTTCCACTAATATGTCATTTTCCAATGATATGCCATTTTCCAATGATATGCCATTTTCCAATGATATGCCATTTTCCAATGATATGCCATTTTCAAAATAAAGAGTAAACATGGAACTTCTTAAATATATTAAGAAATAATGATGTTGTCAGCATGTTTATAAGGTGTAAGTTGTCATTTTGTAATAATTGATATTTAAGTAATTTAGCATTAGAAATAGCAAACTCATTTCTTTGTTGTAAGAAATTTTGACTACAAACATTCCATCAATATCTTCATTTTTGAAAAAAAAAATTTCAGTGGAAGATTGTGAAAAAGTGACAGAAGAAGATCACAAAATCTTCATTGGACTTTTAGTTGTTGAGATTATTTCCTTTTTGCTTGGTGTCATTGGCATCATTCTGTTGATTAAAGACAAGTAGGTAAGTTATATGTTTGTTTTTGCTATCCTCATTAATTCTTGTCACTAATCGTAACAACTAGATATGTTTGTTATTATGTGTCTAGAAGTTAACCCCATAACACAACAGTGTCTGATGCGTTTTCACATAAGTGCATCCAACATAGCCAAGCACCTCATTTCTAGTGGCAAATCTACCCATAATTGAAAGAAGTGTATATGCCAAAAGCTCAGAAAAGATTTCTTGCAATTCTTATTTTCACACACTGCCACTAACATAAATTGTACCACTGCTTTTTCAGATCATTATTTGGTGTGATGCTTGATACTTGATTTCACTTTTGAAGAAGAAATGTCTATATCATAAGGAACCGGAATGTGTATTGTTGCAGAACATATCATTGTATTCTTGAATTATAAAAACAGGGGCGCCCATGATGTCGTGGTAGAGTCGCCAATTTGTGTCTCCTCTGACTGCTTAGCCTCTAACTGCATGGGTTCGAGTCCCCTTCTGGGCGAAGGACTTAATGTGAGAAGGTCTTCCAGATGACATGCGGTGCGCAGGTGGTTCTACCCAGACATGTGTCTGGTGTCTTGCTCCTCCAAAAAGCAGGATGTTGCTATAATGAACATAAATGGTTGCTGCAATGTATTTCATAATCAAATCAAATCAGAATTATAGAAACACTTGTTATATCCACATGTTAATGGTCATTATATTTCTAATACATTTTACATATTCTTTAGGTTTTCCTTTACTTTGAACAAAAGGCTTTGTTTTTATTTCAATGTACAGAAAGGTTGTAGCTTGCTTCTCTTAACTCTGATTGCTATTTGTTTTCTCATTGAATGATTTTAGCTCACTCTACCAAAGTGTAGGGTGATGAGCTGACATCACATGTCATGCGTCCATCAACAGTCTTTAAATGACATCTACTCTCAAACTGATGGCTCAAATTCAACCAAACTTCTGCCGAAGTTTCAGTAGACAGGGGAACAGAAAAATAGTCCAAAAAATTTTGATCTATTGAAAAACTGTCAGGTACCTCGCCATTTTCCAAATATGGCTACATGGAAAAATCTTCTTGTCAAAAAACAAGAGCTTGAGCCTTGATAATTGGTGTACATGTTCTTTGGTAGTCCTCTATCAAGATTGTTCAAAGAACTTCAATCTGTCAAACAACATGGCTGCAAGGGGCCTGGACATTTTTCATATTTGGCTAGAAACAACAAGAGCTTGAACCATGATAGTTAGTTCATATGTTCCTTGGATAACCTTGTATCAAGATTGTTTAAAGAATTTTGATATGTAAAACACATGGCTGCCAGGGTGTGGCCATTCTTCATACTTGGTTATACAGAAAAATGTCTTGTCAGAAACTACAAGAGCTAGAGCCTTGGTACTTGGTACACATGTTCCTTGGGTGGCCCTATATACATTGCTCAAAGAGTTTTGATTTAAAAGAAACAACAACATGGCCTCCAGAAGAACTTCATTCTCAAATATATGCCTTAAGCATTTGATTGGCTCCTTGTCCAAAATGGCATGGAAATTCAGCCAATGAAATTACTGCAATTTGTAAGCAACAGTTGTCGCAGGTTAGTGCGGCCACTTTGACATTAACAAAGATTTTTAATTTCATTTGAAGAGTAGTATCGATGTTATGCGCATTTACACTGGACCACTGGTTTCTACAAATATTCATAAAAACAAACTTGTACCAGTCAATTTCCCATGGCCACCATGAAGAAGAATGGTAAGAGTGAACATGGGTTCTGACGATGGCCAGAGGCATGGCCATTGTTCCTTTATGACCTTATGTTTTACCTTAGCACCACCCTTACTGCTCTTCAAGAGGTCACTGTTGATTGTTATCATTTCCATAGCCATTATAACTGTTTTCTTTTTCTTATTATATTCTTTTCACCTTAGCCCTCTCCAGTTTAACCCAATTTGTCTTTTCGCCAACCTGGTGTGATCCTATCAAAGCTACTTTGCCCTGTCATCCCCTGTCCCACCAAGCCTTAAACCATGTAGACCCAGGAGGACCTTTTTATTTGGGAAGTACCTTTGCTTCCTTCTTCCCCTCGCTTTTGCTGATCTTGGATGTAGGCAAACAAGGTTAGGGAGTTTGTCTTTAAATTGAGTATTTTGACAGGTCTATGTAGTCTCGAAGAGTCTCTATCACACCTCATCTCTTTTTGAGAAAATATAACCTGCATCTGAAAGTGGCTTCTACCTACAGAAGGAAGTAAAGGTAAATGTCTGCCACTGTACTGTATCACTCCTTCAGGAAATATAGGATGAAGAGAAAGTCAAAAATTTGATAACAGTCCCAAAAAGCACAGAAGGAGAAGCTGTTCCAGAAATAGATCTCCTTGTGCGTAGACCTGACTACAATAAAAGCTCTCACTCTCCTTCTAGAGCAGTGCAAGAAAGACTTTTAGTTAACGTGTCGGCAACATAACCAGTAGATTCTCATGACAATTTCTTATTGCCATGGTTGTCTGGCTGCAGTCTTTCAATCCTTATACAACCATCAGCCAATGGTCATTGGTAACAGGTGACCAGTTATTACTATTCTGGAAGTAGTAGGCCATGGGTATCTGTACCTAGTGCTACTGCTCTCTGCCCTGCTTCTTCATCCTCTTCTTTCAAGCTAGGAAGCAGGAGATGCGGATGCCCTGGTAGTCAGAGCTAACAGGCCCGACCCCTTGTTCTTTGTGGAACAAGAGGATCGTTCAAGTTGTGCAGATGAGGATCCCCTCTAATCAATTTCTCTATGATTCTGAGTTAGGAGGAGGAATTGATCCATCAGGATCTTGCTAAACTGCCTTTCATGGAGGCATGCAAAGATTGTGTTTCTCTTCTGCCATCTTCTGTTTGTCCCATACCCACACCTTCAGCCAAATCTGTCTCTGGCTCTTTTGCTTCCAACTGCAGCAACACTGTGTGTTACTTTCTACAGACAACACCACATTAGTGTCTCATGTTTAGAAACAGGGGAGACTCACTCTCTCTCTTTATAGAGACAAGAGACCTCTTGATGTTCTGCCTGCTGCTGAACATCTCTCTTAGCTGACAGTCTGTCCTGTTACCATCAGATTCTTCTAGCAGAATGGACTCTGCATATCAAAGTAGTCTTGTAAATTTTCTTTATCATGTTCTTGCCTACATTGTATTTTTTTGCAACCAGACTCATCATCGTCTACTACTCTTTGTGTCCCCTTTGTGTTTATGATTTAACAAGCTCCTGCGGCTGTTGAAAAGACCCCCTCAATCTACACTTTGGCGGGATCTCTTGTCTCAGAATGGAAATATCTTCCACAGAGATCTTGCTATGCCACACATTCACATCTGGCTATTATCAGGAAAAAGTTGCTAAAGAAAAAGTTACCTCTATTATTACAATGCGCTCCTCTACTTCCACAGTCTGTAGTGCTTAGTGGAAGATCTTTGCAAATTGGTGTAGAGAGAGGAAGATCCTATCTACCCATCTATACAACAAATAGCTGACTTGTTGGTCTTCCTCTTTGAAGAACAATCCCTTGCAGTCAGCACTATTTAAGGTTACAGATCCATCTTATCTAATTCCCTTAAGTTTCGTGGTTGTGAGACTAAATGAATTTATCCTTTTCTGTCAGAACTGTTTCATTCCTTTGAACTGTCCAGACCTTTCTCCTGCTCACTTATTCACAAATGAGACCTGTTTTGCATTTTATGGGCCCTCACCAAGGATCCCTTTAAACCCTTGTTGCAGTCCTCTCTGTTACTTTTCACGGTTAAGACTATCTTTCTTCTCACTATGGGCCCTGCCAGAAGAAAAAGTGAAATAAATGCTCTTTCTGTTGAAGACAATGTTTTTCACTGGAATGGTGACAGCTCAGTCATCTTACTGTGTCAAACTTTCTTCCCAAAAATCAACTTCCTTCAGTGGCTTCTAGCCCTTTCACCATTCCAAGTTTTTCTAAAGACTTGTATAGACTTTTCTGCCCTATCAGAGCCAGACGTGTATCTGGGCCGTTTTTGAAATAACGCACAATTACTAGGGAAATAACCTTTGTAATAATACTTAAATATTCGGTTCTTTTCTAATGAATAACATGTAAAATGCGGACATGCTAGGAACTTAACGCAAAATATGAACGACTAAAATCCTGACGTGTTTAGGTTTTATCATTTTAAACCTTTTCAACTTGATTGGTGTAGTAATTAGATTTTATAACATTAAAACTAGTGACATACAATATATCATTCCTAACCCGGGTTAGACTTCACCTTTCTTTGTGTGTTTGGTACTTTTAGATTTTAGCTTTTTCGAGAGGAGGTTATGCACGTGCGTAAAGTGCGTAATAGGAGAAATGCGCCAGGTCAGAGCATTTATGTTCTACCTTGACAGGGTAAAACCTCTTAGGTCAGGCAGAAATTGTCTATTTATTTCTAATAAAGGATTGAAAGACATTACAGCAACCCTCATCTTTAGATGAATTTTCTCTACCTTACATATTGCATATTCTGATTTATCGGATCAACATTTTGGTTTGTTTTTCTTCATTTCAGAATGCTCAGAGCTCTCTCATCTTCATGGGCTTTTGTAAACCATTCCCCTCTAGATGATATTCTAAACTCTGCTTCTTTCGTAAATGCTTCTACGGTTTCCACCTTCTATCTCCGATTTTCCACATCTGTCTCTGACAACCAGCACATTTCCATACTGTAGTAGTAGCACAAAAAATTCTAGGTTAAGTTACACCTGAGAAAGCATCTCTGCGGGCATACCATGTCTTGTGGACCTTTTAGCTAGGTTAGTTCCTTCCCTCCTTTATTTCAAAGCCTAGATATTTTATAGCAGGTAAGGTATTTTGCTACTACAATGTGATTTTTATAGCAATCCATTTGAGGAAGAAATACTTACCTGTTACAAAAGTCCCATGAACGAGTTATGATTGACCCCATTACCATATATAGTTGAAAGGAACTATTTATTGTCTGTCAGAAAGACCAAGAAATAAGACAACTTTTGCATGTTGTAAGAAGGTTCTGCTTCAAAGAATGCATGTACCGTCAAATTACAAGTTAGTAACCCCTAAACTTCAAGTAAAAATGGATTGGTGCATTATTGTGCCTAGGTTTCAAAATTTTAGCTAAAGTTTAATTCTTAATGGTTGCAGATTCCTTTTAACATCAAAACATTAAGATGAACTTCAAAATAGATTCAGATTCTTTACAGAAGAAGCAAGTACTTCATTGCAAATGGTTGATGGATAAGCATTACACTCATTAGTTAGTTTTTCTTGATCAAAACCTTCCAGTGACAAGTAAGATATGCAATAAGACCAACTATTTTGCACATATAATCAAGCATTTTCTCTTGAATGTCACAGGTCATTGGCAGATCATGTTCGCTTTATGACTGATATAAACTGATACACTCTAATAATCTAAGTCAGTTTTTGAAAAAAATTAAAACAGCAATTATTTGTGTAATGTAATGTGTATATTGGTTGTGTAAGAAGAACTTTAAAACGTTGAAGTATGGCTTTTGTCTTAACCTGCTGAAGCTGCAGAAAAGTAATCATATATTGAGGTGATATTACAACATACCAGTCAGAGAATTTCGCTTAGGACATGCAGGATGTAATTTGTGATGACACTAAGAAAGATTTGAAGTAGAAATTTGCTTCCGCTAGTTCTGTTCCCCCAAAAAGGCCAATTAGACTGCTTCTTTTCCCCATAAAATGCCAATTAGACTGCTTCTTTTCCCCATATAATGCCAATAAGACTGCTTCTGTTCCCCATATAATGCCAATAAGACTGCTTCTTTTCCCCATGTAATGCCAATAAGACTGCTTCTTTTCCCCATGTAATGCCAATAAGACTGCTTCTTTTCCCCATAAAATGCCAATTAGACTGCTTCTTTTCCCCATATAATGCCAATACGACTGCATTTTTCCCCATAAAATGCCAATTAGACTGCTTCTTTTCCCCATATAATGCCAATAAGACTGCTTCTTTTCCCCATGTAATGCCAATAAGACTGCTTCTTTTCCCCATAAAATGCCAATTAGACTGCTTCTTTTCCCCATATAATGCCAATACGACTGCATTTTTCCCCATAAAATACCAATTAGACTGCTTCTTTTCCCCATATAATGCCAATAAGACTGCTTCTTTTCCCCATATAATGCCAATAAGACTGCTTCTGTTCCCCATATAATGCCAATAAGACTGCTTCTTTTCCCCATATAATGCCAATAAGACTGCTTCTTTTAACCATGTAATGCCAATAAGACTGCTTCTGTTCCCCATATAATACCAATTAGACTGCTTCTTTTCCCCATATAATGCCAATAAGACTGCTTCTGTTCCCCATATAATCCCAATTAGACTGCTTCTTTTAACCATATAATGCCATTAAGACTGCTTTTTTCCCATATAATGCCAATAAGACTGCTTCTTTTCCCTTTATAATGTCAGCCAATTCTCTGTTATGTTGTGTCCATGTGCTAGAGCTTTAAATCTGAAACATCAACAATAGAAGGGCGCTCCATGTCAAGACACTTGCATGATGGTGTGTTATGTCACCACATCTTGGTTTGTATCATGCCTATTGATTGAATTTAACTTTTAGCATTTTGAATTTAAGTATGTTTTATTATAAATACTTGTAACTTGAAGGCTAGAATTAGTTCACATTTACTTAGCATTAAGGACAAAGAATTTAACTTTCACAAAGCTCACAGCAGAAAAACACTATAAAGAAAAAGTTCAACACTGTTGAGTAACTTTTTTTTTTTTTACAAGTAGCATACCAAAGCGACCATACTAGGACTTTTTTTTTTGATGGTATAACTTTATTGTCCCCGTCATAGGCAGCATGTAGGTCGGGGATCCATCCTACATGAACCTTACAATACATCAATACATACATATATAATTTTAAATATACATAATTTATAGCTTTACAATGGTAAATGTTATAACAGTATCGACATAATATAAGCGGCTGTTACTTTCAATCCAGTTATACATCCACTTAACACAAAAAAATGAAAGGAGAGAACAACACATTTCTGTACTGTTGAAAAATTATACTAGTATAAATAGCAAGAATAAGAAAAAGTTACTAACTACAATACATATGTCTGAATCTTGTACTGCAGCCTAGCAAATTCTTATCTTATTTAAGTACCATTCAAAAACATAAATGTATAAATGCACAAAAATAGTATTATTATATACTACTTTGAAAGTGTTCTTACAATTGTCCAAAGACCTTCTGATTTATTATTTAAATGAGACTTATTAATTTCCCATGCAAGTTGTAAGCTCCTTATTAAAGCTCGGGTACTTGGCTTTGTCATTGAGTATTTACATAAGAAAATATATCTTTTGATCTCTAGAAAAAGAATTGTGTAGCTTTTATTGTCTGGCATTATATCATAGACACCAAATATAAAGTAATTACTTTTTAACATTGTTGAATCAAGGTTCTTCCTTTCAAGCTCTTGTTTGATAAATTCTGTCAGAGTTCTTGCGCTTGGGCATTCCCGGAAAAGGTGAAAAATGGTTTCAGTATCAGTCTTACAAAAAGTACATAGATGGTTTTCTGTTATATTCATTTTCTGTAACAGTGAATTAACACTGAGTATTCTGTGGTTGATTCTGGTCTGTAACCATTGTAAGTATGTATCGTTTGTAACAGTGAATGGCAAACTGTATATATTTTTCCAAGGCAATGTAATATTAGTAAACAAATTATCCCATTTTCCTTGACTTGTTGGTTTTTCATTATTACTTATCAACTGCCTATAAATTATTTTGTTTGGTTGATTTCCTGTTATAATATTTTTAACATTGGAGCTCATTATTGTACTAAATTTGTCAGTGTTCTTACAACTGATATTATTTTCTTTTTTATATGTATGTATACTTCTCCGTAGGCCTTCATAATGTATAAAGTTAACAGTGCCCTCTATTTTCTCAGTTATTTCATTGAAACTGAATACTTCTCCGTTGTTTTTAACGATATCACTAATGAATTGTATTCCTTTATTGTATAGAACTTTTATAAAAATCCCTTTGTTTCCGGATAGCAGTTTATGATTACAAAACAAATGTATATCTAAAAAGGCACTTTCTGTTTTTACAGTAAATTTTTCTATGTAGTGTATATAGCTTTTTAAAACAGATTTCCAAAAAGCATTTTGTGTTTTCTTAATTAAATTTTCTGCAAATAGTTTTCCAGTGCAAAAGAGTTTGTTTATTTTGAATATTGACTGAAGTAGAGAGAAACACTGACTTTTGCTTTTTTGTACGTATCTTCTTAGCCAACTAAGTTTCATAGTGATGTTATAGAAATGAACATTAACCATTTTTATCCCTGTTGAGTAACTGACCATAAGCAAACTAATAAAGTTAAGATAAAAAATAAAATATTACAACATTTAAAAGTAACATTCATTTTTAATGTCAGTACATAGTCTATAAAACACCATAAAACTTCTCTTTGCTAACCAAAATGTTGCTAACCAAAGTGCAATAAAGTGTGTACATTTTCAGAACACAATTTAATTTCCTGTGATAGAAAAAGTTATTTCAGTATCATCAGAACATACTCTCTTGTACCTTATTTAAGATTTTTGTCATTGGTAATGTGCTATACACTTGGGTAACTTGAATATCCCCAGTGGTTTCGTATTTTGGAAGAATGTTGTATCTTCAGTATAGTTTATTCATCTGCATGAAAATGTCATTGTTGTTGTTTTTTTTGCAATAAATTTGTTTTAAACTGATTTATCTTTATGGACAGTTAATGTCATTAATGTATTGTGATCTCCTGGCGTCACACATCACAACATGTTTAAACAGCATCTCATCTGATACCGCAAGGCCAGATTCTGCCAAACTTTCTAAGAAGCTATTATGCTGTTTATATTTGTGCTATTATCTGTTTAACTTTGGCTTGCTTTTTAATGTACCTTTTGTATGTGAGTGATTGTGATCTGTAGTGGTTAATATGTTGGACTCTGGATCGAAGAGTCCTGAGTCTGATACTGATCATGAGATGTTAGTCCTTAGGCAAGACGATTTACTGCACATTGCTCCAGGTAGTTAGTTACCTGGGTACTGGATCTACCCAGGAAGTAGAAAGTCCAGAGGGATTGCTATAAGCCACTTAACTGTACACCTAGAGATGCAGTAACAAATAGTGCAGCCCATAATACATAAGTTATTTTCTAACAGAGCACTTAACTATACCCGTAGAGACGCAGTAACAAATAGTGCAGCCCATAATACATAAATTATTTTCTGGCACAGCCACTTAACTGTACACCTAGAGACGCAGTAACAAATAGTGCAGCCCATAATACATAAATTATTTTCTAACACAGCCATTTAACTATACAACTAGAGACGCAGTAACAAATAGTGCAGCCCATAATACATAAATTATTTTCTAACACAGCCACTTAACTGTACACCTATAGACACAGTAACAAATAGTGCATCCCATAATACATAAATTATTTTCTAACACAGCCACTTAACTGTACACCTATAGACACAGTAACAAATAGTGCAGCCCATAATACATAAATTATTTTCTAACACAGCCACTTAACTATAACCCTATAGACTCAGTAACAAATAGTGCCGCCCATAATACATAAATTATTTTCTGGCACAGCCATTTAACTATACCCCTATAGACACAGTAACAAATAGTGCAGCCCATAATACATAAATTATTTTCTAACACAGCCACTTAAGTATACCCCTTTAGACACAGTAACAAATAGTGCAGCCCATAATACATAAATTATTTTCTGGCACAGCCACTTAACTATACCCCTATAGACACAGTAACAAATAGTGCAGCCCATAATACATGAATTATTTTCTAACAGAGCCACTTAACTGTACACATAGAGACGCAGTAACAAATAGTGCAGCCCATAATACATAAATTATTTTCTAACACAGCCACTTAACTGTACAACTAAAGACGCAGTAACAAATAGTGCAGCCCATAATACATAAATTATTTTCTAACACAGCCACTTAACTGTACACCTAAAGACGCAGTAACAAATAGTGCAGCCCATAATACATAAATTATTTTCTAACACAGCCACTTAACTGTACACCTAAAGACGCAGTAACAAATAGTGCAGCCCATAATACATAAATTATTTTCTAACACAGCCACTTAACTATACACCTAGAGACACAGTAACAATTAGTGCAGCCCATAATACATAAATTATTTTCTAACACAGCCACTTAACTATACACCTAGAGACACAGTAACAAATAGTCCAGCCCATAATACATAAATTATTTTCTGGCACAGCCACTTAACCATACACTTAGAGACACAGTAACAAATAGTGCAGCCCATAATACATAAATTATTTTCTAACTCAGCCACTTAACTGTACAACTAAAGACGCAGTAACAAATAGTGCAGCCCATAATACATAAATTATTTTCTAACACAGCCACTTAACTGTACAACTAAAGACGCAGTAACAAATAGTGCAGCCCATAATACATAAATTATTTTCTAACACAGCCACTTAACTGTACAACTAAAGACGCAGTAACAAATAGTGCAGCCCATAATACATAAATTATTTTCTAACACAGCCACTTAACTGTACAACTAAAGACGCAGTAACAAATAGTGCAGCCCATAATACATAAATTATTTTCTAACACAGCCACTTAACTATACCCCTATAGACACAGTAACAAATAGTGCAGCCCATAATACATAAATTATTTTCTGGCACAGCCACTTAACCATACACTTAGAGACACAGTAACAAATAGTGCAGCCCATAATACATAAATTATTTTCTAACTCAGCCACTTAACTGTACAACTAAAGACGCAGTAACAAATAGTGCAGCCCATAATACATAAATTATTTTCTAACACAGCCCCTTAACTATACAACTAAAGACGCAGTAACAAATAGTGCAGCCCATAATACATAAATTATTTTCTAACACAGCCACTTAACTGTACACCTATAGACACAGTAACAAATAGTGCAGCCCATAATACATAAATTATTTTCTAACACAGACACTTAACTGTACACTTAGAGACGCAGTAACAAATAGTGCAGCCCATAATACATAACTTATTTTCTAACACAGCCATTTAACTGTACATCTAGAGACGCAGTAACAAATAGTGCAGCCCATAATACATAAATTATTTTCTAAAACAGCCATTAAACTATACACCTATAGACACAGTAACAAATAGTGCAGCCCATAATACATAAATTATTTTCTAACACAGACACTTAACTGTACACTTAGAGACGCAGTAACAAATAGTGCAGCCCATAATACATAACTTATTTTCTAACACAGCCATTTAACTGTACATCTAGAGACGCAGTAACAAATAGTGCAGCCCATAATACATAAATTATTTTCTAACTCAGCCATTTAACTGTACACCTAGAGACGCAGTAACAAAAAGTGCAGCCCATAATACATAAATTATTTTCTAACACAGCCATTTAACTGTACACCTATAGAAACAGTAACAAATAGTGCAGCCCATAATACATAAATTATTTTCTTACACAGCCATGTAACTGTACACATAGAGACGCAGTAACAAATAGTGCAGCCCATAATACATAAATTATTTTCTACCAGAGCCATTTAACTGTACACCTATAGACACAGTAACTAATAGTGCAGCCCATAATACATATATTATTTTCTAACACAGCCATTTAACTGTACACCTATAGACACATTAACAAATAGTGCAGGCCGTAATACATAAATTATTTTCTGGCACAGCCATTTAACTATACACCTAGAGACGCAGTAACAAATAGTGCAGCCCATAAAACATAAATTATTTTCTAACACAGCCATTTAACTGTACACCTAGAGGCACAGTAACAAATAGTGCAGCCCATAATACATAAATTATTTTTTGACACAGCCATTTAACTGTACACCTATAGACACAGTAACAAATAGTGCAGCCCGTAATACATAAATTATTTTCTAACACAGCCATTTAACTGTACACCTATAGACACAGTAACAAATAGTGCAGCCCGTAATACATAAATTATTTTCTAACACAGCCATTTAACTGTACACCTAGAGGCACAGTAACAAATAGCGCAGCCCGTAATACATAACTTATTTTCTAACAGCCATTTAACTGTACACCTATAGACACAGTAACAAATAATGCAGCCCATAAAACATAAATTATTTTCTAACACAGCCATTTAACTGTACACCTATAGACACAGTAACAAATAGTGCAGCCCATAATACATAAATTATTTTCTAACACAGCCATTTAACTGTACACCTATAGACACAGTAACAAATAGTGCAGCCCATAATACATAAATTATTTTCTAACACAGCCATTTAACTGTACACCTATAGACACAGTAACAAATAGTGCAGCCCGAAATACATAAATTATTTTCTGGCACAGCCATTTAACTATACACCTAGAGACGCAGTAACAAATAGTGCAGCCCATAAAACATAAATTATTTTCTGGCACAGCCACTTAACTATACCCCTATAGACACAGTAACAAATAGTGCAGCCCATAATACATGAATTATTTTCTAACAGAGCCACTTAACTGTACACATAGAGACGCAGTAACAAATAGTGCAGCCCATAATACATAAATTATTTTCTAACACAGCCACTTAACTGTACAACTAAAGACGCAGTAACAAATAGTGCAGCCCATAATACATAAATTATTTTCTAACAGAGCCACTTAACTGTACACCTAAAGACGCAGTAACAAATAGTGCAGCCCATAATACATAAATTATTTTCTGGCACAGCCACTTAACCATACACTTAGAGACACAGTAACAAATAGTGCAGCCCATAATACATAAATTATTTTCTAACACAGCCATTTAACTGTACATCTAGAGACGCAGTAACAAATAGTGCAGCCCATAATACATAAATTATTTTCTAACTCAGCCATTTAACTGTACACCTAGAGACGCAGTAACAAAAAGTGCAGCCCATAATACATAAATTATTTTCTAACACAGCCATTTAACTGTACACCTATAGAAACAGTAACTAATAGTGCAGCCCATAATACATATATTATTTTCTAACACAGCCATTTAACTGTACACCTATAGACACATTAACAAATAGTGCAGCCCGTAATACATAAATTATTTTCTGGCACAGCCATTTAACTATACACCTAGAGACGCAGTAACAAATTGTGCAGCCCATAAAACATAAATTATTTTCTAACACAGCCATTTAACTGTACACCTAGAGGCACAGTAACAAATAGTGCAGCCCATAAAACATAAATTATTTTCTAACAGCCATTTAACTGTACACCTATAGACACTGTAACAAATAATGCAGCCCATAAAACATAAATTATTTTCTAACACAGCCATTTAACTGTACACCTATAGACACAGTAACAAATAGTGCAGCCCATAAAACATAAATTATTTTCTAACAGCCATTTAACTGTACACCTATAGACACAGTAACAAATAATGCAGCCCATAAAACATAAATTATTTTCTAACACAGCCATTTAACTGTACACCTAGAGGCACAGTAACAAATAGTGCAGCCCGTAATACATAAATTATTTTCTGGCACAGCCATTTAACTATACACCTAGAGACGCAGTAACAAATTGTGCAGCCCATAAAACATAAATTATTTTCTAACACAGCCATTTAACTGTACACCTAGAGGCACAGTAACAAATAGTGCAGCCCATAATACATAAATTATTTTTTGACACAGCCACTTAACTGTACACCTAGAGACGCAGTAACAAATAGTGCAGCCCGTAATGGATAAATTATTTTCTAACACAGCCATTTAACTATACCCATAGGGACGCAGTAATAAATAGTGCAGCCCGTAATACATAAATTATTTTCTAACACAGCCACTTAACTGTACACCTAGAGACGCAGTAACAAAAAGTGCAGCCCATAATACATAAATTATTTTCTGACACAGCCATTTAACTGTACACCTAGAGGCACAGTAACAAATAGTGCAGCCCGTAATACATAAATTATTTTCTAACAGCCATTTAACTGTACACCTATAGACACAGTAACAAATAATGCAGCCCATAAAACATAAATTATTTTCTAACACATCCACTTAACTATACACCTAGAGACACCGTAACAAATAGTGCAGCCCATAAAACATAACTTATTTTCTAACACAGCCATTTAACTTTACACCTAGAGACGCAGTAACAAATAGTGCAGCCCATAATACATAAATTATTTTCTAACACAGCCATTTAACTGTACCCCTATACACACAGTAACAAATAGTGCAGCCCATAATACATAAATTATTTTCTAACACAGCCACTTAACTATACCCCTATAGACACAGTAACAAATAGTGCAGCCCATAATACATAAATTATTTTCTAACACAGCCACTTACCTATACCCCTATAGACGCAGTAACAAATAGTCCAGCCCATAATACATGAATTATTTTCTTACACAGCCATGTAACTGTACACATAGAGACGCAGTAACAAATAGTGCAGCCCATAATACATAAATTATTTTCTAACAGAGCCATTTAACTGTACACCTATAGACACAGTAACTAATAGTGCAGCCCATAATACATATATTATTTTCTAACACAGCCATTTAACTGTACACCTATAGACACATTAACAAATAGTGCAGGCCGTAATACATAAATTATTTTCTGGCACAGCCATTTAACTATACACCTAGAGACGCAGTAACAAATAGTGCAGCCCATAAAACATAAATTATTTTCTAACACAGCCATTTAACTGTACACCTAGAGGCACAGTAACAAATAGTGCAGCCCATAATACATAAATTATTTTTTGACACAGCCATTTAACTGTACACCTAGAGGCACAGTAACAAATAGCGCAGCCCGTAATACATAACTTATTTTCTAACAGCCATTTAACTGTACACCTATAGACACAGTAACAAATAATGCAGCCCATAAAACATAAATTATTTTCTAACACAGCCATTTAACTGTACACCTATAGACACAGTAACAAATAGTGCAGCCCATAATACATAAATTATTTTCTAACACAGCCATTTAACTGTACACCTATAGACACAGTAACAAATAGTGCAGCCCGAAATACATAAATTATTTTCTGGCACAGCCATTTAACTATAAACCTAGAGACGCAGTAACAAATAGTGCAGCCCATAAAACATAAATTATTTTCTAACACAGCCACTTAATTATACCCCTTTAGACACAGTAACAAATAGTGCCGCCCATAATACATAAATTATTTTCTGGCACAGCCACTTAACTATACCCCTATAGACACAGTAACAAATAGTGCAGCCCATAATACATGAATTATTTTCTAACAGAGCCACTTAACTGTACACATAGAGACGCAGTAACAAATAGTGCAGCCCATAATACATAAATTATTTTCTAACACAGCCACTTAACTGTACAACTAAAGACGCAGTAACAAATAGTGCAGCCCATAATACATAAATTATTTTCTAACAGAGCCACTTAACTGTACACCTAAAGACGCAGTAACAAATAGTGCAGCCCATAATACATAAATTATTTTCTGGCACAGCCACTTAACCATACACTTAGAGACACAGTAACTAATAGTGCAGCCCATAATACATAAATTATTTTCTAACAGAGCCATTTAACTGTACATCTAGAGACGCAGTAACAAATAGTGCAGCCCATAATACATAAATTATTTTCTAACTCAGCCATTTAACTGTACACCTAGAGACGCAGTAACAAAAAGTGCAGCCCATAATACATAAATTATTTTCTAACACAGCCATTTAACTGTACACCTATAGAAACAGTAACTAATAGTGCAGCCCATAATACATATATTATTTTCTAACACAGCCATTTAACTGTACACCTATAGACACATTAACAAATAGTGCAGCCCGTAATACATAAATTATTTTCTGGCACAGCCATTTAACTATACACCTAGAGACGCAGTAACAAATTGTGCAGCCCATAAAACATAAATTATTTTCTAACACAGCCATTTAACTGTACACCTAGAGGCACAGTAACAAATAGTGCAGCCCGTAATACATAACTTATTTTCTAACAGCCATTTAAATGTACACCTATAGACACAGTAACAAATAATGCAGCCCATAAAACATAAATTATTTTCTAACACAGCCATTTAACTGTACACCTATAGACACAGTAACAAATAGTGCAGCCCATAAAACATAAATTATTTTCTAACAGCCATTTAACTGTACACCTATAGACACAGTAACAAATAATGCAGCCCATAAAACATAAATTATTTTCTAACACAGCCATTTAACTGTACACCTAGAGGCACAGTAACAAATAGTGCAGCCCGTAATACATAAATTATTTTCTGGCACAGCCATTTAACTATACACCTAGAGACGCAGTAACAAATTGTGCAGCCCATAAAACATAAATTATTTTCTAACACAGCCATTTAACTGTACACCTAGAGGCACAGTAACAAATAGTGCAGCCCATAAAACATAAATTATTTTCTAACACAGCCATTTAACTATACACCTAGAGGCACAGTAACAAATAGTGCAGCCCGTAATACATAACTTATTTTCTAACAGCCATTTAACTGTACACCTATAGACACAGTAACAAATAATGCAGCCCATAAAACATAAATTATTTTCTAACACAGCCATTTAACTGTACACCTATAGACACAGTAACAAATAGTGCAGCCCATAATACATAAATTATTTTCTAACACAGCCATTTAACTGTACACCTATAGACACAGTAACAAATAGTGCAGCCCGAAATACATAAATTATTTTCTGGCACAGCCATTTAACTATACACCTAGAGACGCAGTAACAAATAGTGCAGCCCATAAAACAAATTATTTTCTAACACAGCCATTTAACTGTACACCTAGAGGCACAGTAACAAATAGTGCAGCCCGTAATACATAAATTATTTTCTAACACAGCCACTTAACTGTACACCTAGAGACGCAGTAACAAATAGTGCAGCCCGTAATGGATAAATTATTTTCTAACACAGCCATTTAACTATACCCATAGGGACGCAGTAATAAATAGTGCAGCCCGTAATACATAAATTATTTTCTAACACAGCCACTTAACTGTACACCTAGAGACGCAGTAACAAAAAGTGCAGCCCATAATACATAAATTATTTTCTGACACAGCCATTTAATTGTACACCTAGAGGCACAGTAACAAATAGTGCAGCCCATAATACATAAATTATTTTCTGACACAGCCATTTAATTGTACACCTAGAGACGCAGTAACAAAAAGTGCAGCCCATAATACATAAATTATTTTCTGACACAGCCATTTAATTGTACATCTAGAGACACAGTAACAAATAGCGCAGCCCGTAATACATAAATTATTTTCTAACAGCCATTTAACTGTACACCTATATACACAGTAACAAATAATGCAGCCCATAAAACATAAATTATTTTCTAACACAGCCACTTAACTATACACCTAGAGACACCGTAACAAATAGTGCAGCCCATAAAACATAACTTATTTTCTAACACAGCCATTTAACTTTACACCTAGAGACGCAGTAACAAATAGTGCAGCCCATAATACATAAATTATTTTCTAACACAGCCATTTAACTGTACCCCTATACACACAGTAACAAATAGTGCAGCCCATAATACATAAATTATTTTCTAACACAGCCACTTAACTATACCCCTATAGACACAGTAACAAATAGTGCAGCCCATAATACATAAATTATTTTCTAACACAGCCACTTACCTATACCCCTATAGACGCAGTAACAAATAGTCCAGCCCATAATACATAAATTATTTTCTAACACAGTCACTTAACTGTACACCTAGAGACACAGTAACAAAAAGTGCCGCCTGTACTACTTAAATTATTTTTTAACACAGCCACTGGCCTGTACACTTAGAGACGCAGTAACAAATAGTGCAGCCCATAATACATAAATTATTTTCTAACACAGCCATTTAACTGTACACCTAGAGGCACAGTAACAAATAGTGCAGCCCGTAATACATAAATTATTTTCTGGCACAGCCATTTAACTATACACCTAGAGACGCAGTAACAAATTGTGCAGCCCATAAAACATAAATTATTTTCTAACACAGCCATTTAACTGTACACCTAGAGGCACAGTAACAAATAGTGCAGCCTATAAAACATAAATTATTTTCTAACACAGCCATTTAACTATACACCTAGAGGCACAGTAACAAATAGTGCAGCCCGTAATACATAACTTATTTTCTAACAGCCATTTAACTGTACACCTATAGACACAGTAACAAATAATGCAGCCCATAAAACATAAATTATTTTCTAACACAGCCATTTAACTGTACACCTATAGACACAGTAACAAATAGTGCAGCCCATAATACATAAATTATTTTCTAACACAGCCATTTAACTGTACACCTATAGACACAGTAACAAATAGTGCAGCCCGAAATACATAAATTATTTTCTGGCACAGCCATTTAACTATACACCTAGAGACGCAGTAACAAATAGTGCAGCCCATAAAACAAATTATTTTCTAACACAGCCATTTAACTGTACACCTAGAGGCACAGTAACAAATAGTGCAGCCCGTAATACATAAATTATTTTCTAACACAGCCACTTAACTGTACACCTAGAGACGCAGTAACAAATAGTGCAGCCCGTAATGGATAAATTATTTTCTAACACAGCCATTTAACTATACCCATAGGGACGCAGTAATAAATAGTGCAGCCCGTAATACATAAATTATTTTCTAACACAGCCACTTAACTGTACACCTAGAGACGCAGTAACAAAAAGTGCAGCCCATAATACATAAATTATTTTCTGACACAGCCATTTAACTGTACACCTAGAGGCACAGTAACAAATAGTGCAGCCCGTAATACATAAATTATTTTCTAACAGCCATTTAACTGTACACCTATAGACACAGTAACAAATAATGCAGCCCATAAAACATAAATTATTTTCTAACACAGCCACTTAACTATACACCTAGAGACACCGTAACAAATAGTGCAGCCCATAAAACATAACTTATTTTCTAACACAGCCATTTAACTTTACACCTAGAGACGCAGTAACAAATAGTGCAGCCCATAATACATAAATTATTTTCTAACACAGCCATTTAACTGTACCCCTATACACACAGTAACAAATAGTGCAGCCCATAATACATAAATTATTTTCTAACACAGCCACTTAACTATACCCCTATAGACACAGTAACAAATAGTGCAGCCCATAATACATAAATTATTTTCTAACACAGCCACTTACCTATACCCCTATAGACGCAGTAACAAATAGTCCAGCCCATAATACATAAATTATTTTCTAACACAGTCACTTAACTGTACACCTAGAGACACAGTAACAAAAAGTGCCGCCTGTACTACTTAAATTATTTTTTAACACAGCCACTGGCCTGTACACTTAGAGACGCAGTAACAAATAGTGCAGCCCATAATACATAAATTATTTTCTAAAACATCCATTAAACTCTACCCCTAGAGACACAGTAACAAATAATGCAGCCCATAAAACATAAATTATTTTCTAACACAGCCATTTAACTGTACACCTAGAGACGCAGTAACAAATAGTGCAGCCCATAATACATAAATTATTTTCTAACATAGCCACTTAACTGTACACCTAGAGACGCAGTAACAAATAGTGCAGCCCATAATACATAAATTATTTTCTAACACAGCCACTTAACTGTACACATAGAGACGCAGTAACAAATAGTGCAGCCCATAATACATAAATTATTTTCTAACACAGCCATTTAACTATACACCTAGAGACGCAGTAACAAATAGTGCAGCCCATAATACATAAATTACTTTCTGACACAGCCACTGGCCTGTACACCTAGAGACACAGTAAGAAATAGTGCAGCCCGTAATACATAACTTATTTTCTAACACAGCCACTTAACCGACACCAAGACATGCAGTAACAAATATTGCCGCCTGTAATTCATAAATTATTTTCTAACACAGCCACTTAACTATACACCTAGAGACGCAGTAACAAATAGTGCAGCCCATAATACATAAATTATTTTCTGGCACAGCCATTTAACTGTACACCTAGAGGCGCAGTAACAAATAGTGCAGCCCATAATACATAAATTATTTTCTAACACAGCCACTTAACTATACACCTAGAGATGCAGTAAGAAATAGTGCAGCCTGTTATACATAAATTACTTTCTGACACAGCCACTGGCCTGTACACCTAGAGACACAGTAAGAAATAGTGCAGCCCGTAATACATAACTTATTTTCTAACACAGCCACTTAACTGTACACCAAGACATGCAGTAACAAATATTGCCGCCTGTAATTCATAAATTATTTTCTAACACAGCCACTTAACTATACACCTCGAGACGCAGTAACAAATAGTGCAGCGCATAATACGTAAATTATTTTCTAACACAGACACTTAACTATACACCTAGAGACGCAGTAACAAATAGTGCAGCCCGTAATGCATAAATTATTTTCTAACACAGCCATTTAATTATACCCATAGAGACGCAGTAATAAATAGTGCAGCCCGTAATACATAAATTATTTTCTAACACAGCCTCTTAACTATACACCTAGAGACGCAGTAACAAATAGTGCCGCCCATAATACATAAATTATTTTCTAAAACAGCCATTAAACTATACCCCTAGAGACACAGTAACAAATAATGCAGCCCATAAAACATAAATTATTTTCTAACACAGCCATTTAACTGTACACCTAGAGACGCAGTAACAAATAGTGCAGCCCATAATACATAAATTATTTTCTAACATAGCCACTTAACTGTACACCTAGAGACGCAGTAACAAATAGTGCAGCCCATAATACATAAATTATTTTCTAACACAGCCACTTAACTGTACACCTAGAGACGCAGTAACAAATAGTGCAGCCCATAATACATAAATTATTTTCTAACACAGCCACTTAACTGTACACCTAGAGACACAGTAAGAAATAGTGCAGCCCATAATACATAAATTATTTTCTAACACAGTCATTTAACTGTACCCCTATAGACACAGTAACAAGTAGTGCTGCCCGTAATACATAAATTATTTTCTAACACAGCCACTTAACTATACACCTAGAGACACCGTAACAAATAGTGCAGCCCATGATACATAAATTTTTTTCTAACACAGCCATTTAACTATACACCTAGAGACGCAGTAACAAATAGTGCAGCCCATAATACATAAATTACTTTCTGACACAGCCACTGGCCTGTACACCTAGAGACACAGTAACAAATAGTGCAGCCCGTAATACATAACTTATTTTCTAACACAGCCACTTAACCGACACCAAGACATGCAGTAACAAATATTGCCGCCTGTAATTCATAAATTATTTTCTAACACAGCCACTTAACTATACACCTAGAGACGCAGTAACAAATAGTGCAGCCCATAATACATAAATTATTTTCTGGCACAGCCATTTAACTGTACACCTAGAGGCGCAGTAACAAATAGTGCAGCCCATAATACATAAATTATTTTCTAACACAGCCACTTAACTATACACCTAGAGATGCAGTAAGAAATAGTGCAGCCTGTTATACATAAATTACTTTCTGACACAGCCACTGGCCTGTACACCTAGAGACACAGTAAGAAATAGTGCAGCCCGTAATACATAACTTATTTTCTAACACAGCCACTTAACTGTACACCAAGACATGCAGTAACAAATATTGCCGCCTGTAATTCATAAATTATTTTCTAACACAGCCACTTAACTATACACCTCGAGACGCAGTAACAAATAGTGCAGCGCATAATACGTAAATTATTTTCTAACACAGACACTTAACTATACACCTAGAGACGCAGTAACAAATAGTGCAGCCCGTAATGCATAAATTATTTTCTAACACAGCCATTTAACTATACCCATAGAGACGCAGTAATAAATAGTGCAGCCCGTAATACATAAATTATTTTCTAACACAGCCTCTTAACTATACACCTAGAGACGCAGTAACAAATAGTGCCACCCATAATACATAAATTATTTTCTGGCACAGCCATTTAACTGTATACCTAGAGACGCAGTAACAAAAAGTGCAGCCCATAATACATAAATTATTTTTTGACACAGCCACTGGCCTGTACACTTAGAGACGCAGTAACAAATAGTGCAGCCCATAATACGTAAATTATTTTATAACACAGCCACTTAACTGTACACCTAGAGACACAGTAACAAATAGTGCAGCGCATAATACATAAACTATTTTCTAACACAGACACTTAACTATACACCTAGAGACACAGTAACAAATAGTGCAGCGCATAATACGTAAATTATTTTATAACACAGCCACTTAACTGTACACCTAGAGACGCAGAAACAAATAGTGCCGCCCGTAATACATAAATTATTTTCTAACACATCCATTTCACTATACACCTAGAGACACAGTAACAAATAGTGCAGCGCATAATACATAAACTATTTTCTAACACAGCCACTTAACTGTACACCTAGAGACGCAGTAACAAATAGTGCAGCCTATAATACATAAATTATTTTCTATTACAGCCACTTACCTATATCCTTATAGACACAGTAACAAATAGTGCAGCCCATAATACATGAATTACTTTCTAACATAGCCACTTAACTGTACACCTAGAGACGGAGTAACAAATAGTGCAGCCCATAATACATAAATTATTTTCTAACATAGCCACTTAACTATACACCTAGAGACGCAGTAACAAATAGTGCAGCCCATAATACATAAATTATTTTCTAACACAGCCACTTAACTGTACACCTAGAGAGGCAGTAACAAATAGTGCAGCCCATAATACATAAATTATTTTCTAACACATCCATTTAACTATACCCCTATAGACTCAGTAACAAATAGTGCAGCGCATAATACATAAATTATTTTCTAACACAGCCACTTAACTATAAACCTAGAGAATCAGTAACAAATAGTATAGCCCATAATACATAAATTATTTTCTAACACAGCCACTTAACTATACACCTAGAGACGCAGTAACAAATAGTGCAGCCTATAATACATAAATTATTTTCTAACACAGCCACTTAACTATATACCTAGAGACACCGTAACAAATAGTGCAGCCCATGATACATAAATTATTTTCTAACACAGCCATTTAACTATACACCTTGAGACGCAGTAACAAATAGTGCAGCTCATAATACATAAATTATTTACTAACACAGCCATTTAACTGTACCCCTATAGACACAGTAACAAATAGTGCAGCCCATAATACATAAATTATTTTCTAACACAGCCATGTAACTATACCCCTATAGACTCAGTAACAAATAGTGCAGCCAATAATACATAAATTATTTTCTATTACAGCCACTTACCTATAACCCTATAGACGCAGTAACAAATAGTGCAGCCCATAATACATAAATTATTTTCTAAAACAGCCATTAAACTATACCCCTACAGACACAGTAACAAATAATGCAGCCCATAATACATAAATTATTTTCTAACACAGCCATTTAACTGTACACCTAGAGACGCAGTAACAAATAGTGCAGCGCATAATACATAAATTATTTTCTAACACAGCCACTTAACTGTACACCTAGAGACGCAGTAACAAATAGTGCAGCCCATAATACATAAATTATTTTCTAACACAGCCACTTAACTGTACACCTAGAGACGCAGTAACAAATAGTGCAGCCCATAATACATAAATTATTTTCTAACACAGCCACTTAACTGTACACCTAGAGACACAGTAACAAATAGTGCAGCCCATAATACACAAATTATTTTCTAACACAGCCATTTAACTGTACCCCTATAGACACAGTAACAAATAGTGCAGCCCGTAATACATAAATTATTTTCTAACACAGCCACTTAACTATATACCTAGAGACACCGTAACAAATAGTGCAGCCCATGATACATAAATTATTTTCTAACACAGCCATTTAACTATACACCTTGAGACGCAGTAACAAATAGTGCAGCTCATAATACATAAATTATTTACTAACACAGCCATTTAACTGTACCCCTATAGACACAGTAACAAATAGTGCAGCCCATAATACATAAATTATTTTCTAACACAGCCATGTAACTATACCCCTATAGACTCAGTAACAAATAGTGCAGCCAATAATACATAAATTATTTTCTATTACAGCCATTTACCTATAACCCTATAGACGCAGTAACAAATAGTGCAGCCCATAATACATAAATTATTTTCTAACACAGCCACTTAACTATACCCCTATAGACGCAGTAACAAATAGTGCAGCCCATAATACATAAATTATTTTCTAACACAGCCACTTACCTATACCCCTATAGACGCAGTAACAAATAGTGCAGCCAATAATACATACATTATTTTCTAACACAGACACTTAACTATACCCCTATAGACGCAGTAACAAATAGTCCAGCACATAATACATAAATTATTTTCTCACACTGCCACTTAATTGTACACCTATAGACGCAGTAACAAATAGTCCAGCCCATAATACATAAATTGTTTTCTGCCACAGCCATTTACCTGTACACCTAGAGACGCAGTAACAAATAGTCCAGCCCATAATACATATATCATTTTCTAACACAGCCATGTAACTGTACACCTAGAGACGCAGTAACAAATAGTGCAGCCCGTAATACATATATCATTTTCTAACACAGCCATGTAACTGTACACCTAGAGACGCAGTAACAAATAGTGCAGCCCATTATACATAAATTATTTTCTAACACAGCCATTTAACTGTACCCCTATACACACAGTAACAAATAGTGCAGCCCATAATACATGAATTATTTTCTAACACAGCCACTTAACTATACCCCTATAGACACAGTAACAAATAGTCCAGCCCATAATACATAAATTATTTTCTAACACAGCCACTTAACTGTACACCTAGAGACACAGTAACAAAAAGTGCCGCCTGTAATACTTAAATTATTTTTTGACACAGTCACTGGCCTGTACACTTAGAGACGCAGTAACAAATAGTGCAGCCCATAATACATAAATTATTTTCTAAAACAGCCATTAAACTATACCCCTACAGACACAGTAACAAATAATGCAGCCCATAAAACATAAATTATTTTCTAACACAGCCATTTAACTGTACACCTATAGACGCAGTAACAAATAGTGCAGCCCATAATACATAAATTATTTTCTGCCACAGCCATTTACTTGTACACCTAGAGACGCAGTAACAAATAGTGCAGCCCATAATACATAAATTTTCTGCCACAGCCATTTACCTGTACACTTAGAGACGCAGTAACAAATAGTCCAGCCCATAATACATACATTATTTTCTGCCACAGCCATTTACCTGTACACCTAGAGACGCAGTAACAAATAGTGCAGCCCGTAATACATATATCATTTTCTAACACAGCCATGTAACTGTACACCTAGAGACGCAGTAACAAATAGTGCAGCCCATTATACATAAATTATTTTCTAACACAGCCATTTAACTGTACCCCTATACACACAGTAACAAATAGTGCAGCCCATAATACATGAATTATTTTCTAACACAGCCACTTAACTATACCCCTATAGACACAGTAACAAATAGTCCAGCCCATAATACATAAATTATTTTCTAACACAGCCACTTAACTGTACACCTAGAGACACAGTAACAAAAAGTGCCGCCTGTAATACTTAAATTATTTTTTGACACAGTCACTGGCCTGTACACTTAGAGACGCAGTAACAAATAGTGCAGCCCATAATACATAAATTATTTTCTAAAACAGCCATTAAACTATACCCCTACAGACACAGTAACAAATAATGCAGCCCATAAAACATAAATTATTTTCTAACACAGCCATTTAACTGTACACCTAGAGACGCAGTAACAAATAGTGCAGCCCATGATACATAAATTATTTTCTAACACAGCCATTTAACTATACACCTTGAGACGTAGTAACAAATAGTGCAGCTCATAATACATAAATTATTTACTAACACAGCCATTTAACTGTACCCCTATAGACACAGTAACAAATAGTGCAGCCCATAATACATAAATTATTTTCTAACACAGCCATGTAACTATACCCCTATAGACTCAGTAACAAATAGTGCAGCCAATAATACATAAATTATTTTCTATTACAGCCTCTTACCTATAACCCTATAGACGCAGTAACAAATAGTGCAGCCCATAATACATAAATTATTTTCTAACACAGCCACTTAACTATACCCCTATAGACGCAGTAACAAATAGTGCAGCCCATAATACATAAATTATTTTCTAACACAGCCACTTACCTATACCCCTATAGACGCAGTAACAAATAGTGCAGCCAATAATACATACATTATTTTCTAACACAGACACTTAACTATACCCCTATAGACGCAGTAACAAATAGTCCAGCACATAATACATAAATTATTTTCTAACACAGCCACTTAACTGTACACCTATAGACGCAGTAACAAATAGTCCAGCCCATAATACATAAATTATTTTCTGCCACAGCCATTTACCTGTACACCTAGAGACGCAGTAACAAATAGTGCAGCCCGTAATACATATATCATTTTCTAACACAGCCGTTTAACTGTTCCCCTATACACACAGTAACAAATAGTGCAGCCCATAATACATGAATTATTTTCTAACACAGCCACTTAACTATACCCCTATAGACACAGTAACAAATAGTCCAGCCCATAATACATAAATTATTTTCTAACACAGCCACTTAACTGTACACCTAGAGACACAGTAACAAAAAGTGCCGCCTGTAATACTTAACTTATTTTTTGACACAGCCACTGGCCTGTACACTTAGAGACGCAGTAACAAATAGTGCAGCCCATAATACATAAATTATTTTCTAAAACAGCCATTAAACTATACCCCTACAGACACAATAACAAATAATGCAGCCCATAATACATAAATTATTTTCTAACACAGCCATTTAACTGTACACCTAGAGACGCAGTAACAAATAGTGCAGCGCATAATACATAAATTATTTTCTAACACAGCCACTTAACTGTACACCTAGAGACGCAGTAACAAATAGTGCAGCCCATAATACATAAATTATTTTCTAACACAGCCACTTAATTGTACACCTAGAAACGCAGTAACAAATAGTGCAGCCCATAATACATAAATTATTTTCTAACACAGCCACTTAATTGTACACCTAGAGACGCAGTAACAAATAGTGCAGCCCATAATACATATATCATTTTCTAACACAGCCATGTAACTGTACACCTAGAGACGCAGTAACAAATAGTCCAGCCCATAATACATAAATTATTTTCTAACACAGCCATTTAACTGTACACCTAGAGACGCAGTAACAAATAGTGCAGCCCATTATACATAAATTATTTTCTAACACAGCCATTTAACTGTACCCCTATACACACAGTAACAAATAGTGCAGCCCATAATACATTAATTATTTTCTAACACAGCCACTTAACTATACCCCTATAGACACAGTAACAAATAGTCCAGCCCATAATACATAAATTATTTTCTAACACAGCCCCTTAACTGTACACCTAGAGACACAGTAACAAAAAGTGCCGCCTGTAATACTTAAATTATTTTTTGACACAGTCACTGGCCTGTACACTTAGAGACGCAGTAACAAATAGTGCAGCCCATAATACATAAATTATTTTCTAAAACAGCCATTAAACTATACCCCTACAGACACAGTAACAAATAATGCAGCCCATAAAACATAAATTATTTTCTAACACAGCCATTTAACTGCACACCTAGAGACGCAGTAACAAATAGTCCAGCCCATAATACATAAATTATTTTCTGCCACAGCCATTTAACTGCACACCTAGAGACGCAGTAACAAATAGTGCAGCCCGTAATACATATATCATTTTCTAACACAGCCATGTAACTGTACACCTAGAGACGCAGTAACAAATAGTGCAGCCCATTATACATAAATTATTTTCTAACACAGCCATTTAACTGTACCCCTATACACACAGTAACAAATAGTGCAGCCCATAATACATGAATTATTTTCTAACACAGCCACTTAACTATACCCCTATAGACACAGTAACAAATAGTCCAGCCCATAATACATAAATTATTTTCTAACACAGCCACTTAACTGTACACCTAGAGACACAGTAACAAAAAGTGCCGCCTGTATTACTTAAATTATTTTTTGACACAGTCACTGGCCTGTACACTTAGAGACGCAGTAACAAATAGTGCAGCCCATAATACATAAATTATTTTCTAAAACAGCCATTAAACTATACCCCTACAGACACAGTAACAAATAATGCAGCCCATAAAACATAAATTATTTTCTAACACAGCCATTTAACTGTACACCTAGAGACGCAGTAACAAATAGTACAGCCCATGATACATAAATTATTTTCTAACACAGCCATTTAACTATACACCTTGAGACGCAGTAACAAATAGTGCAGCTCATAATACATAAATTATTTACTAACACAGCCATTTAACTGTACCCCTTTAGACACAGTAACAAATAGTGCAGCCCATAATACATAAATTATTTTCTAACACAGCCATGTAACTATACCCCTATAGACTCAGTAACAAATAGTGCAGCCAATAATACATAAATTATTTTCTATTACAGCCTCTTACCTATAACCCTATAGACGCAGTAACAAATAGTGCAGCCCATAATACATAAATTATTTTCTAACACAGCCACTTAACTATACCCCTATAGACGCAGTAACAAATAGTGCAGCCCATAATACATAAATTATTTTCTAACACAGCCACTTACCTATACCCCTATAGACGCAGTAACAAATAGTGCAGCCAATAATACATACATTATTTTCTAACACAGACACTTAACTATACCCCTATAGACGCAGTAACAAATAGTCCAGCACATAATACATAAATTATTTTCTCACACTGCCACGTAACTGTACACCTATAGACGCAGTAACAAATAGTCCAGCCCATAATACATAAATTATTTTCTGCCACAGCCATTTACCTGTACACCTAGAGACGCAGTAACAAATAGTGCAGCCCGTAATACATATATCATTTTCTAACACAGCCATGTAACTGTACACCTAGAGACGCAGTAACAAATAGTGCAGCCCATTATACATAAATTATTTTCTAACACAGCCATTTAACTGTACCCCTATACACACAGTAACAAATAGTGCAGCCCATAATACATGAATTATTTTCTAACACAGCCACTTAACTATACCCCTATAGACACAGTAACAAATAGTCCAGCCCATAGTACATAAATTATGTTCTAACACAGCCACTTAACTGTACACCTAGAGACACAGTAACAAAAAGTGCCGCCTGTAATACTTAAATTATTTTTTGACACAGTCACTGGCCTGTACACTTAGAGACGCAGTAACAAATAGTGCAGCCCATAATACATAAATTATTTTCTAACATAGCCACTTAACTGTACACCTAGAGACGCAGTAACAAATAGTGCAGCCCATAATACATAAATTATTTTCTAACACAGCCACTTAACTGTACACCTAGAGACGCAGTAACAAATAGTGCAGCCCATAATACATAAATTATTTTCTATTACAGCCACTTACCTATAACCCTATAGATGCAGTAACAAATAGTGCAGCCCATAATACATAAATTATTTTCTAACACACCCACTTAACTATACCCCTATAGACTCAGTAACAAATAGTGCAGCCAATAATACATAAATTATTTTCTATTACAGCCACTTACCTATAACCTTATAGACGCAGTAACAAATAGTGCAGCCCATAATACATAAATTATTTTCTAACACAGCCACTTAACTATACCCCTATAGACGCAGTAACAAATAGTGCAGCCCATAATACATAAATTATTTTCTAACACAGCCACTTACCTATACACCTATAGACGCAGTAACAAATAGTGCAGCCAATAATACATAAATTATTTTCTAACACAGCCATTTAACTGTACACCTATAGACACAGTAACAAATAGTGCAGCCCATAATACATAAATTATTTTCTGGCACAGCCATTTAACTATACACCTAGAGACGCAGTAACAAATAGTGCAGCCCATAATACATAAATTATTTTCTAACACAGCCACTTAACTGTACACTTAGAGACGCAGTAACAAAATGTGCAGCCCATAATACATACATTATTTTCTAACACAGCCACTTAACTGTACACCTAAAGACGCAGTAACAAATAGTGCAGCACGTAATACATAAATTATTTTCTGGCACAGCCACTTAACCATACACTTAGAGACACAGTAACAAATAGTGCAGCCCATAATACATAAATTATTTTCTAACACAGCCATTTAACTGTACACCTAGAGACGCAGTAACAAAAAGTGCAGCCCATAATACATAAATTATTTTCTTACACAGCCATTTAACTGTACACCTATAGAAACAGTAACAAATAGTGCAGCCCATAATACATAAATTATTTTCTAACACAGCCACTTAACTATACCCCTATAGACGCAGTAACAAATAGTGCAGCCCATAATACATAAATTATTTTCTAACACAGCCACTTACCTATACACCTATAGACGCAGTAACAAATAGTGCAGCCAATAATACATAAATTATTTTCTAACACAGCCATTTAACTGTACACCTATAGACACAGTAACAAATAGTGCAGCCCATAATACATAAATTATTTTCTGGCACAGCCATTTAACTATACACCTAGAGACGCAGTAACAAATAGTGCAGCCCATAATACATAAATTATTTTCTAACACAGCCACTTAACTGTACACTTAGAGACGCAGTAACAAAAAGTGCAGCCCATAATACATACATTATTTTCTAACACAGCCACTTAACTGTACACCTAAAGACGCAGTAACAAATAGTGCAGCACGTAATACATAAATTATTTTCTGGCACAGCCACTTAACCATACACTTAGAGACACAGTAACAAATAGTGCAGCCCATAATACATAAATTATTTTCTAACACAGCCATTTAACTGTACACCTAGAGACGCAGTAACAAAAAGTGCAGCCCATAATGCATAAATTATTTTCTTACACAGCCATTTAACTGTACACCTATAGAAACAGTAACAAATAGTGCAGCCCATAATACATAAATTATTTTCTAACACAGCCATGTAACTGTACACCTAGAGACGCAGTAACAAATAGTGCAGCCCATAATACATAAATTATTTTCAAACACAGCCATTTAACTGTACACCTATAGACACAGTAACAAATAGTGCAGCCCATAATACATAAATTATTTTCTAACACATTCATTTAACTATATACCTAGAGATGCTGTAACAAATAGTGCAGCGCATAATACATAAATTATTTTCTAACACAGCCACTAAACTGTACACCTAGAGGCACAGTAACAAATAGTGCCGCCCATAATACATAAATTATTTTCTCACACTGCCACTTAACTGTACACCTAGAGACGCAGTAACAAATAGTGCCGCCCGTAATACATTTTTTTTCTGGCACAGCCATTTAACTATTTACCTAGATATGCTGTAACAAATAGTGCAGCCCATAATACATAAATTATTTTCTAACACAGCCATTTAACTGTACACCTAGAGACACAGTAACAAAAAGTGCCGCCTGTAATACTTAATTTTTTTTTTGACACAGCCACTGGCCTGTACACTTAGAGACGCAGTAACAAATAGTACAGCCCATAATACATAAATTATTTTCTAACACAGCCACTTAACTGTACACCTAGAGACACAGTACCAAATAGCGCCGCCCGTAATACATAAATTATTTTCTAACACAGACACTTAACTATACACCTTGAGACACAGTAACAAATAGTGCAGCGCATAATACACAAATTATTTTCTAACACAGCCACTTAACTATACACCTAGAGACGCAGTAACAAAAAGTGCCGCCCATAATACATAAATTATTTTCTATCACAGACACTTAACTATACACCTAGAGACGCAGTAACAAATAGTGCCGCCCATAATACATAAATTATTTTCTAACACAGCCACTTAACTATTCACCTAGAGACGCAGTAACAAATAGTGCAGCGCATAATACGTAAATTATTTTCTAACACAGACACTTAACTATACACCTAGAGACACAGTAACAAATAGTGCAGCCCATAATACATAAATTATTTTCTAACACAGACACTTACCTATACACCTAGAGACACAGTAACAAATAGTGCCGCCCGTAATACATAAATTATTTTCTAACACAGCCACTTAACTATACACCTAGAGACACCGTAACAAATAGTGCAGCCCATGATACATAAATTATTTTCTAACACAGCCATTTAACTATACACCTAGAGACGCAGTAACAAATAGTGCAGCCCATAATACATAAATTATTTTCTAACACAGACACTTAACTGTACACTTAGAGATGCAGTAACAAATAGTGCAGCCCATAATACATAAATTATTTTCTAACACAGCCACTAAACTGTACACCTAGAGACGCAGTAACAAATAGTGCCGCCCGTAATACATATTTTTTTCTGGCACAGCCATTTAACTATATAACTAGAGATGCTGTAACAAATAGTGCAGCCTATAATACATAAATTATTTTCTAACACAGCCATTTAACTGTACACCTAGAGACACAGTAACAAAAAGTGCCGCCTGTAATACTTAAATTTTTTTTTGACACAGCCACTGGCCTGTACACTTAGAGACGCAGTATCAAATAGTACAGCCCATAATACATAAATTATTTTCTAACACAGCCACTTAACTGTACACCTAAAGACACAGTAACAAATAGCGCCGCCCGTAATACATAAATTATTTTCTAACACAGACACTTAACTATACACCTAGAGACGCAGTAACAAATAGTACAGCCCATAATACATAAATTATTTTCTAACACAGCCACTTAACTATACACCTAGAGACGCAGTAACAAATAGTGCCGCCCGTAATACATATTTTTTTTTCTGGCACAGCCATTTAACTATATACCTAGAGATGCTGTAACAAATAGTGCCGCCTATAATACATAAATTATTTTCTAACACAGCCATTTAACTGTACACCTAGAGGCGCAGTAATAAATAGTGCAGCCCATAATACATAAATTATTTTCTAACACAGCCATTCAACTATACACCTAGAGACGCAGTAACAAATAGTGCCGCCTATAATACATAAATTATTTTCTAACACAGCCATTTAACTGTACACCTAGAGACACAGTAACAAATAGTGCAGCACATAATACATTAATTATTTTCTAACACAGACACTTAACTGTACACCTAGAAACGCAGTAACAAATAGTGCAGCCCATAATACATAAATTATTTTCTAACACAGACACTTACCTATACACCTAGAGACGCAGTAACAAATAGTGCAGCCCATAATACATAAATTATTTTCTAACACAGACACTTACCTATACACCTAGAGACACAGTAACAAATAGTGCCGCCCGTAATACATAAATTATTTTCTAACACAGCCACTTAACTATACACCTAGAGACACCGTAACAAATAGTGCAGCCCATAATACATAAATTATTTTCTAACACAGCCATTTAACTATACACCTAGAGTCGCAGTAACAAATAGTGCAGCCCATTATACATAAATTATTTTCTAACACAGCCATTTAACTGTACCTCTATACACACAGTAACAAATAGTGCAGCCCATAATACATAAATTATTTTCTAACACAGCCACTTAACTATACCCCTATAGACACCGTAACAAATAGTGCAGCCCATAATACATAAATTATTTTCTAACACAGCCACTTAACTATACACCTAGAGACACCGTAACAAATAGTGCAGCCCATAAAACATAAATTATTTTCTAACACAGCCATTTAACTATACACCTAGAGACGCAGTAACAAATAGTGCAGCCCATTATACATAAATTATTTTCTAACACAGCCATTTAACTGTACCCCTATACACACCGTAACAAATAGTGCAGCCCATGATACATAAATTATTTTCTAACACAGCCATTTAACTATACACCTAGAGACGCAGTAACAAATAGTGCAGCCCATAATACATAAATTATTTTCTAACACAGACACTTAACTGTACACTTAGAGATGCAGTAACAAATAGTGCAGCCCATAATACATAAATTATTTTCTAACACAGCCACTAAACTGTACACCTAGAGACGCAGTAACAAATAGTGCCGCCCGTAATACATATTTTTTTCTGGCACAGCCATTTAACTATATAACTAGAGATGCTGTAACAAATAGTGCAGCCTATAATACATAAATTATTTTCTAACACAGCCATTTAACTGTACACCTAGAGACACAGTAACAAAAAGTGCCGCCTGTAATACTTAAATTTTTTTTTGACACAGCCACTGGCCTGTACACTTAGAGACGCAGTATCAAATAGTACAGCCCATAATACATAAATTATTTTCTAACACAGCCACTTAACTGTACACCTAAAGACACAGTAACAAATAGCGCCGCCCGTAATACATAAATTATTTTCTAACACAGACACTTAACTATACACCTAGAGACGCAGTAACAAATAGTACAGCCCATAATACATAAATTATTTTCTAACACAGCCACTTAACTATACACCTAGAGACGCAGTAACAAATAGTGCCGCCCGTAATACATATTTTTTTTTCTGGCACAGCCATTTAACTATATACCTAGAGATGCTGTAACAAATAGTGCCGCCTATAATACATAAATTATTTTCTAACACAGCCATTTAACTGTACACCTAGAGGCGCAGTAATAAATAGTGCAGCCCATAATACATAAATTATTTTCTAACACAGCCATTCAACTATACACCTAGAGACGCAGTAACAAATAGTGCCGCCTATAATACATAAATTATTTTCTAACACAGCCATTTAACTGTACACCTAGAGACACAGTAACAAATAGTGCAGCACATAATACATTAATTATTTTCTAACACAGACACTTAACTGTACACCTAGAAACGCAGTAACAAATAGTGCAGCCCATAATACATAAATTATTTTCTAACACAGACACTTACCTATACACCTAGAGACGCAGTAACAAATAGTGCAGCCCATAATACATAAATTATTTTCTAACACAGACACTTACCTATACACCTAGAGACACAGTAACAAATAGTGCCGCCCGTAATACATAAATTATTTTCTAACACAGCCACTTAACTATACACCTAGAGACACCGTAACAAATAGTGCAGCCCATAATACATAAATTATTTTCTAACACAGCCATTTAACTATACACCTAGAGTCGCAGTAACAAATAGTGCAGCCCATTATACATAAATTATTTTCTAACACAGCCATTTAACTGTACCTCTATACACACAGTAACAAATAGTGCAGCCCATAATACATAAATTATTTTCTAACACAGCCACTTAACTATACCCCTATAGACACCGTAACAAATAGTGCAGCCCATAATACATAAATTATTTTCTAACACAGCCACTTAACTATACACCTAGAGACACCGTAACAAATAGTGCAGCCCATAAAACATAAATTATTTTCTAACACAGCCATTTAACTATACACCTAGAGACGCAGTAACAAATAGTGCAGCCCATTATACATAAATTATTTTCTAACGCAGCCATTTAACTGTACCCCTATACACACAGTAACAAATAGTGCAGCCCATAATACATAAATTATTTTCTAACACAGCCACTTAACTATACCCCTATAGACACAGTAACAAATAGTCCAGCCCATAATACATAAATTATTTTCTAACACAGCCACTTACCTATACCCCTTTAGACGCAGTAACAAATAGTCCAGCCCATAATACATAAATTTTTTCTAACACAGCCACTTAACTGTACACCTTGAGACACAGTAACAAAAAGTGCCGCCTGTAATACTTAAATTATTTTTTGCACAGCCACTGGCCTGTACAGAGACGCAGTAACAAATAGTGCAGCCCATAATACATAAATTATTTTCTAAAACAGCCATTAAACTATACCCCTACAGACACAGTAACAAATAATGCAGCCCATAAAACATAAATTATTTTCTAACACAGCCATTTAACTGTACACCTAGAGACGCAGTAACAAATAGTGCAGCCCATAGTACATAAATTATTTTCTAACATAGCCACTTAACTGTACACCTAGAGACGCAGTAACAAATAGTGCAGCCCATAATACATAAATTATTTTCTAACACTGCCACTTAACTGTACACATAGAGACACAGTTACAAATAGTGCAGCCCATAATACATAAATTATTTTCTAACACAGCCATTTAACTGTACCCCTATAGACACAGTAACAAATAGTGCAGCCCGTAATACATAAATTATTTTCTAACACAGCCACTTAACTATACACCTAGAGAGACCGTAACAAATAGTGCAGCCCATGATACATAAATTATTTTCTAACACAGCCATTTAACTATACACCTTGAGACGCAGTAACAAATAGTGCAGCCCATAATACATAAATTATTTTCTAACACAGCCACTTAACTGTACACCTAGAGACACAGTAACAAATAGTGCAGCTCATAATACCTTAATTATTTACTAACACAGCCATTTAACTGTACCCCTATAGACACAGTAACAAATAGTGCAGCCCATAATACATAAATTATTTTCTAACACAGCCACTTAACTATACCCCTATAGACTCAGTAACAAATAGTGCAGCCAATAATACATAAATTATTTTCTATTGCAGCCACTTACCTATAACCCTATAGACGCAGTAACAAATAGTCCAGCACATAATACATAAATTATTTTCTCACACTGCCACTTAACTGTACATCTATAGACGCAGGAACAAATAGTCCAGCCCATAATACATAAATTATTTTCTGCCACAGCCATTTACCTGTACACCTAGAGACGCAGTAACAAATAGTGCAGCCCATTATACATAAATTATTTTCTAACACAGCCATTTAACTGTTCCCCTATACACACAGTAACAAATAGTGCAGCCCATAATACATGAATTATTTTCTAACACAGCCACTTAACTATACCCCTATAGACACAGTAACAAATAGTCCAGCCCATAATACATAAATTATTTTCTAACACAGCCACTTAACTGTACACCTAGAGACACAGTAACAAAAAGTGCCGCCTGTAATACTTAACTTATTTTTTGACACAGCCACTGGCCTGTACACTTAGAGACGCAGTAACAAATAGTGCAGCCCATAATACATAAATTATTTTCTAAAACAGCCATTAAACTATACCCCTACAGACACAGTAACAAATAATGCAGCCCATAAAACATAAATTATTTTCTAACACAGCCATTTAACTGTACACCTAGAGACACAGTAACAAATAGTGCAGCGCATAATACATAAATTATTTTCTAACACAGCCATTTAACTGTACACCTAGAGACGCAGTAACAAATAATGCAGCCCATAAAACATAAATTATTTTCTAACACAGCCATTTAACTGTACACCTAGAGACACAGTAACAAATAGTGCAGCGCATAATACATAAATTATTTTCTAACACAGCCACTTAACTATACACCTAGAGACGCAGTAACAAATAGTGCAGCCCATAATACATAAATTATTTTCTAACACAGCCATTTAACTGTACACCTAGAGACACAGTAACAAATAGTGCAGCCCATAATACATAAATTATTTTCTAACAGAGCCACTTAACTGTACACCTAGAGACGCAGTAACAAATAGTGCAGCCCATAATACATAAATTATTTTCTAACACAGCCACTTAACTGTACACCTAGAGACACAGTAACAAATAGTGCAGCCCATAATACATAAATTATTTTCTAACACAGCCATTTAACTGTACCCCTATAGACACAGTAACAAATAGTGCAGCCCGTAATACATAAATTATTTTCTAACACAGCCACTTAACTATACACCTAGAGACACCGTAACAAATAGTGCAGCCCATGATACATAAATTATTTTCTAACACAGCCATTTAACTATACACCTTGAGACGCAGTAACAAATAGTGCAGCTCATAATACATAAATTATTTACTAACACAGCCATTTAACTGTACCCCTATAGACACAGTAACAAATAGTTCAATCCATAATACATAAATTATTTTCTAACACAGCCACTTAACTATACCCCTATAGACTCAGTAACAAATAGTGCAGCCAATAATACATAATTTATTTTCTATTACAGCCACTTACCTATAACCCTATAGACGCAGTAACAAATAGTGCAGCCCATAATACATGAATTATTTTCTAACACAGCCACTTAACTATACCCCTATAGACGCAGTAACAAATAGTGCAGCCCATAATACATAAATTATTTTCTAACACAGCCACTTACCTATACCCCTATAGACGCAGTAACAAATAGTGCAGCCAATAATACATAAATTATTTTCTAACACAGACACTTAACTATACCCCTATAGACGCAGTAACAAATAGTCCAGCTCATAATACATAAATTATTTTCTCACACTGCCACTTAACTGTACACCTATAGACACAGTAACAAATAGTGCAGCCCATAATACATAAATTATTTTCTAACACAGCCACTTAACTGTACACCTATAGACACAGTAACAAATAGTGCAGCCCATAATACATAAATTATTTTCTGGCACAGCCATTTACCTGTACACTTATAGACACAGTAACAAATAGTGCAGCCCATAATACATAAATTATTTTCTAACACAGCCACTTAACTGTACACCTATAGACACAGTAACAAATAGTGCAGCCCATAATACATAAATTATTTTCTGGCACAGCCATTTACCTGTACACTTAGAGACGCAGTAACAAATAGTGCAGCCCATAATACATAAATTATTTTCTAACTCAGCCATTTACCTGTACACCTAGAGACGGTAACAAATAGTGCAGCCCGTAATACATAAATTATTTTCTAACACAGCCATTTAACTGTACATCTAGAGACGCAGTAACAAATAGTGCAGCCCATTATACATAAATTATTTTCTAACACAGCCATTTAACTGTACCCCTATACACACAGTAACAAATAGTGCAGCCCATAATACATGAATTATTTTCTAACACAGCCACTTAACTATACCCCTATAGACACAGTAACAAATAGTCCAGCCAATAATACATAAATTATTTTCTAACACAGCCACTTAACTATACCCCTATAGACGCAGTAACAAATAGTCCAGCCCATAATACATAAATTATTTTCTCACACTGCCACTTAACTATACCCCTATAGACGCAGTAACAAATAGTCCAGCCCATAATACATAAATTATTTTCTCACACTGCCACTTAACTATACCCCTATAGACGCAGTAACAAATAGTGCCGCCTGTAATTCATAAATTAATTTCTAACACAGCCACTTAACTGTACCGCTAGAGATGCTGTAACAAATATTGCCGATCTTGATCAAACATCTCCCAGAATGTGGCGGACTGTTCCGTATCTACACTATTGACCTGATAACGTTGTGTTTAGTTTGCTAAGAGTTTAATCAGTTCTTTTTTAAGGTCTGTATATGCTGCTGTTATCTTCCCTTCTCTAAATAGTCTTCTGTATAGGTACCAATTTCTTGCAAATATATGTGCCTGTTTACATGAATTTGTGATCTAAAGATTTTCCCCACTGCCTTCTGTAATAACTGCAATGTTCCTACCAACCATTCTTCTTACTTGGTAATTGTATTTGTGCAACATGAAAAAAAGTTTTCATGTTTAAGGAACAGTATTGATTAGTGTTGGGAATCATCGATTGGAATCTGTTGCCACCTCCAATGCGATTTTACCTATTATAATCGGTTTATTATTCTATGCAGTGTTAGGTTCACAAATGTTTTTTGATTTGTAGCTTACATAGTTACTGGATACCATAGTGTACTTGCTGCCACTTTCTACAAAACATTTGGTGTTTCAAAGAACAAAATACAATTTTTTCACTTGCTTTCCATTTTTATATGCTCGTAAATCTCACAGTCTGCCATTCTAATTTTCAGAGTGATTTCCCTTTACGGCAGGATAAGTGTAAAAGCCGGAACCTGTACCTTTATTTGGAGTGCATTCGCACTCTTCTGTTATTCGATTATGAGAGAATGGCATCGATTATCGACATCGAGAAGCTGTAACACGCCGCTAATCGATATCTTTCGATCATCGGCGCATCACTAGTATTGATGATTATTAATGATTATTGATAATTAATAAAGAAATATATACTGTAACATAAACATGTTTTACTTACATAGTAAACTCTGCTTGGAGTCTAAATATGTGTGTGCTAGTGTATATCAATTCATGTGAAAATGTACAGATACATAATAGATATAACCTTGTGTGAAATAATCCTGTACACATTCTAGGAATCTATTATGGCATAAGTTGTGTTAAAACTTATTTCCTTCCCATCCAGTCGTACATATCTGACTTGAACGTTTATATTTCACAGTTTAAAACTGCAGACATGTGACAATACTTATAAATGTGTTCAAAGTTCTGAATCTTTGAATCATAATTTGATCAGCCTTATATGAAAAGTTTATATTTAATTAAGTTTGTTACTGATTGGGTACATCTGATCAGGATCTGTGCTATTTATTATTGAGTATCATGAAATGGGCTTAGTTTTCAAAGAAAACAGTTTAGCAGAAAATCTGGAATGTTACTTAATAACAAATGAAGCAGAGCTACATTTGCTGGTGCACCAGGTATTAACAAACGAAGCAGAGCTACATTTGCAGTCACACCAGGTATTAACAAACGAAGCAGAACTACATTTCCTGGTGCACCAGGTATTAACAAACGAAGCAGAGCTACATTTGCAGTCACACCAGGTATTAACAAACGAAGCAGAGCTACATTTGCTGATGCACCAGGTATTAACAAACGAAGCAGAACTACATTTCCTGGTGCACCAGGTATTAACAAACGAAGCAGAGCTACATTTGCAGTCACACCAGGTATTAACAAATGAAGCAGAGCTACATTTGCTGATGCACCAGGTATTAACAAACGTAGCAGAACTACATTTGCAGTCACACCAGGTATTAACAAACGAAGCAGAACTACATTTGCAGTCACACCTGGTATTAACAAACGAAGCAGATCTACATTTGCAGTCACACCAGGTATTAACAAACGCAGCAGAACTACATTTGCTGATGCACCAGGTATTAACAAACGAAGCAGAACTACATTTCCTGGTGCACCAGGTATTAACAAACGAAGCAGAACTACATTTGCTGATGCACCAGGTACCACATGAAATAAAATCAATTCTTCTCAGACCGGACCTGGTAGCGCAATCGGTAGAGCGTCGGGTCCTGGTACGGGAGGCCCCGGGTTCAATCCCGGGCCGCGACATACTAAAGTCGTTAAAAATGATAGTGGTGTAGCTCCCTTGCTAACGCTCAAGCAAACATAAGGGTAGTTCCACGACTGGTTGGCCCGGTGTCAGGATAATGTGACTGGGTGTGGTATCATGCCAGGTGTTCACGGCATGCTATACACAGTGAAGGCAGCATTATTACTGCTTCAAGTGGACACCGTCTCCAGATAACTGAAATACTGTTGGTGGGACGATAAACCCAATAAACATAAAATCAATTCTAATTGTATGCCATGATTTAAATGGCCCTGCTCTTAACTTAATTTGATAATAGTTCTTTTTTATTTTAATATCTTGTATATTTCAATCTAAATCACTAAGTATTATTTAGGCGTTACCCTTTATGGAAGTATATTCATTGTTTAGCTTCTTCTCTTTAATGCATAAAGATGTCATAAGATTTAAATGTGAAATAGTGCAGAACCTTGCCAAATTGCTCAAATGTTGCCATGTTTAACATGTTGTTAGAATTGAGCTTAAAACTGAATTTAATAGAACATAACTTGGTTTTATGTTCTGTTAGAGAAAAGATAAATTATTCAAACATTGTGTTTCGTATGTTGTGCCATATAAGATTTTTGGGATATAATTTATTTTTTCCCATTGATGCAATCAATAATTTTGTGTTAATTGCAAGGCATGGTGCCTTTGTGGTTTAAGAATATCAGTGCATTTTATGTTGCCATGTTAGTGAAATGTATGAACAACTAAGGTCCATGGTAAACATGTCAGCATAGTTGATGTAAGCCAAGAAGTTGTGTAGGCAAGGCTTTAAATAATCTATTGTACAGACTGGTGTGTTTATTATATATTGGTTTCACATAGTAACTTGCTATTAAATTTGAAATGGTAAAGCTTGCAGGAATGGTAATGTGATCGAGGATATAAGGAAATTTAGTGCAAGTACTTTAACAACTACATAATTGTAAAATAGCAATTTGAATTGTTACAATGGTCTTAGAAGCAAATGTTGAAAATAAGCTACACAAGATTTGCTGCTATAGAAGTAAGATAGTACTGAGAAACATTATACTGACATAAAGTTGCTATTGTTGTTCTACGAGATGTATCCATTTGTTATCATTGTTCTGATCATAAAGTTGTTGTTGTTGTTCTACGAGATGTATCCATTTGTTATCATTGTTCTGATCATAAAGTTGTTGTTGTTGTTTTTGTTTTAAATAATTCCTGGAAGCTTTTTTTTTCATTGTTTAAAATGGTCAATATGTTTCTTCACTTATATTCTTTTGGTTGAAAACATTGTAATAAATATGAGCGGTCTTCCAGAAACTTACCAAAAAAATAAAACAAACTGTAATTGATATACAGAATTTGAATTTGCCTAGAATGTAGATCTTTACTATCTTGAAGAGTTTAAATACACAACAAAAAATTAAATATTTAAAAAAAAAAGCATTGTAAAAGGCATTGACAGTGACTATGTATGGCATGTGGCGCACCTCCTGGTTACTTAATGGTTCACACAGCTGTACAACACAGGGTGAGGCTCCAGTAGAGGGACGTGGGGAGATTTATGTAATAAGTTATTATTATCTACCAATCCTTACTTTAATGTTTTTAATAGACTATTTCTTAAAAGTCTACGGGGTTGGTATGTCCATATTTCTGTCCATGGCCAAATAACAGGTGCAATATTAGTTAACCAAAGTTAAAAAATTGGTTATTTTATTTCAAGAATAAAAAAAAATCTACTTCTATTTTATTTCATTTAATTTAAAATATAATGCCAGAATAATAATGGAGCAGGCCCTGTCATCGTCATAGTGTTGCTGCATATGCCAATCAAAATGATTCTTTTCCTTGTTGGCCCTGTTTTGTTCATATTGGCCCAGGTTACATAGAAAATTGGCTCCCCAAACCTTTGTTGCTGGGATGTATTTCTAAAACTTAACCAAAGTGTTAAATACACATTATTATCAGCTACTTGGTTCTACTTTAGATAACATAAAAGTAGGGCTTTCATAACTTGAAATAATATATTTCTGTTAGAAAAAAGAAGACAAGTATTTTCATGTGTATTTTTTTGATAAACATCAATCAGAATATGATTATTTTTAAACCAATTCTGGCATTTGTTTTTAAAAAGATTTAGTTATCCTGAGCTTATGCTCTCCTGGGCCAAATTCAGCCAAACTTTCAAAGAAGTTTAAGCAGGTAGAGGGAAAGAAAAGTTGTTCAAAGAATTTTGAAACATCAAAAACATGGTCGCCAGGGTCATGGCCATTTTCCATATATGCTATATTGGAAAATTTAGAAAATCTTCTCATCAGAAACTGCAAGAGCTAGAGCCTTGATATTTGGTATATATGGGTGGCCCTGTATAAAGATTGTTTAAAGAATTCAGATCTATCTAAAATATAGCTACCAGGGTTAATGTCTATGGCACTCAGGTGAGTGATATATGGCCCTCTTGTATAACTTGGAAATAACAATAAGATGCTACAGGTAATACACTTTTTGTCATGTCGGTATTTATATATCGGGACAACCTCTCATATTTGCTTACAAATGGATCATATGTATAATTGTATGTCTTTGTTTTTCTAGAATTGTTAAGTATTAAACTTTTTTTAAAGATTTCATCTTTATTCTATGTTTAATCCAGTACTGATCATGTTTTATTTTTTGAAATTATTTTCTGCAATTATTTTCTATCAATTAAACTATGGCAATTAATTGCAAAATAAATAACAGGAAAATCAAAAACAGATTAATGTTGAAAATTTAAAAAATATAGATTTTTTTTTATTTTTCAATATATATTGACAGTAAAACTAACTATAGTGGCATAATACATAACTTAAAATGTGAACATTAAAATTTCAACAATAAACAAACATCTTACTATTCTAAGATAACATTGTTTAGATTTTGTTATAAAGTAAATAAAGCATGAAGAAATTATATCCAACATACATTTCACCATAGTAATACCTATATACTCAATTAACATCAAAATGTAAGTAAAAAAAGCAACAAATAGCACCATCTTACATTGCATAAAACAATACCTACACTGTCTATATTCATATGTGACCATATTAAGGTAAACTTTAAAGAAGAAAACTAAGGATACGTATACAGGTAACTGTCCATTATTTGACAGCATCACTTATGCTGTTAACATGCAAACTGCAGTTAGAAAGATGGGTGTATATGCATGTCACAATGATAACTTAACTGTGTATAAACAGATTCTGACATATTTAATAATAAAGCTATAAGGCAGAAAACCTAAGGTGACTTCTCTTGGAGTTTGCCACTTACAAGAGGAACCAATACATAGGCATGGGACAACTAATTATGGTAAGTTGTACAACGTTATAACATATTTTCTTGTTAATCTTTAAATTGTTCACTTTGTTGTTGAAGCCCTTCCATTTGTTGATGTTTCAGTATTGAGCCAATTTTAAGTTGTTCTTAATATGTTTGTTTTGTGTGTTTTAAATGAATAGAACAACTTTTTTATGCTCTTAAAGGGTGACATCAAGCAGTTACAGTGCCCATCAATCTGTTTATCTCATGTCCTTGTCTCAGCCAGAACTTCCATATTGGAATCAGTACTTCAATCAAAGTTCACCTTCTTACAGGCATACACCTGAAGGTATATTGTGCACAACATAAATTTACAAGTGCAAGTATTAAGGTCAATGTCATATTAAAAGTTATATATTCATACATGTGAAACTCTTTCGCTTTTGGAGGGAGACTCCCTCTTTTAAGATTCAAAATTATTTGGACATGAGGGTGTTTGTTTTTTTCTTCAGAAATCTCCCTACTTGGAAACAGATAACTTCCTTCTTTGTTTATATGAAAATAACAAATCTCCCACTTTGCAAATTAAAAACTCCCACCTTGGTCTTAGAAAGGTTCACATGTATGTATATTTATTCCTTGTAGATGGCTACTAATGCTGTGTAATAGTGTCTCAACAATAACTTCATTAATGTTTACAAGAACTCAATCAAACTTCACAATCTTATTTACATACACTTGATGATGTGTCCCAGTACAATTGGCAAGAGCAACGATTAATGTCAAGTTTGTATTGTTAATTTGTAAGATCGATTGAAACAGCTTTCTTAAATATGTTGATCAAGAATAGTTTCTGTAAATGTGGTCCATACCAAATTATTCTTTTTAAGACCTAGCTGATCAACCTTTATTGTTTGATCATTTAAGCTTCTTCTTCTTCTTCTATTTCTTTTTTGTTTTGAGACCTTTGTTCTTTCAAACATGGAGTAAGACTTGGTGTGATGCCAACTTCTCCCAACAAGCTGTTAGGAGATCATCCTCCCTCCATAAATAGATAGTGGTCATGTCTGTATTTACTTGGTCCAAGTTTTCTTCAGGCAGCTTTGTCTAAATCCTTCTGGTTCATGTAATTTAACTGCCCTCGTGCATTGGGCCAGTTGACAGTTGCCATACGTTCAACGTGTCCAAACCACTGCAGTCGATTCTGCCTCAGGCTAGCCCTGATCTTTTTGGGATACAGAGAAGTTACATGGCTCTGGTGTTTGTCAACACACAATCAAAACTTGTGCCGATATCGTATCATCTGTTGTACCTCTTGAGTCCTTTAGGTTACCAAGGTATAGGAACATCTGCCAGTTTGACTCCAGGTGTGGCAACTACTGTGTTGCATGACTGTGACTGAAGATGGAGTAGTTGAACATGTTTTTGTCAGCTGCTGTCATTCTGCAGCATAGTTGCAACATCAATGATGTGTCCAGAGGGCAACATGTCTCTCACAATAAAAATGGAAACCATTGCTTTGGTTTTTGACAGGGACCAGATAGTTCAAACTTGGAAATTGCCATAGACTGTGTTAAAAGTTTTTTCTTCATCTGACATTGTCATGGCTACAAAAATCTTGGTTAATGTACATTTTTTTATTACTTAAAATGTTAAGCCAATTGATTCATTCCAATTATAAAAGTAAATCTTTCACCCATGTTTGTTGATAATTCACCAATAGAGGGACAGCTTACAGGTTGTTGCTAATTCTATACAGCCATACTTTCCCTACTCCAACATAAAATAAAGTTTGACTATACAGCCATACTTTCCCTACCCCAACATAAAGTAAAGTTTGAATGTACAACCATAATGGCCCTACCGCAACATAAAGTAAAGTTTAACTGTACAACCATAATGGCCCTACTCCAACATAAAGTAAAGTTTGAATGTGGAACCATAATAGCCCTACTCCAAACATAAAGTAAAGTTTAACTGTACAACCATAATCGCCCTACTCCCAACATAAAGTAAAGTTTGACTGTACAGCCATAATGGCCCTACTCCCAACATAAAGTAAAGTTTGACTGTACAGCCATAATGGCCGTACTCCCAACATAAAGTAAAGTTTGACTGTACAACCATAATGCCCTACTCCCAACATAAAGTAAAGTTTTACTGTACAACCATAATGGCCCTATTCCCAACATAAAGTAAAGTTTTACTGTACAACCATAATGGTCCTACTTTCAAAATAAAGAAAAGTTTGACTGTACAGCCATAATGGCCCTACTCCCAACATAAAGTAAAGTTTGACTGTACAACCATAATGGCTCTATTCCCAACATAAAGTAAAGTTTGACTGTACAGCCATAATGGCCCTTCTCCCAACATAAAGTAAAGTTTTACTGTACAACCATACTGGCCCTATTCCCAACATAAAGTAAAGTTTAACTGTACAACCATAATGGCCCTACTCCAAACATAAAGTAAAGTTTGACTGTACAGCCATAATGGCCCTTCTCCCAACATAAAGTAAAGTTTTACTGTACAACCATACTGGCCCTATTCCCAACATAAAGTAAAGTTTAACTGTACAACCATAATGGCCCTACTCCAAACATAAAGTAAAGTTTAACTGTACAACCATACTGGCCCTATTCCCAACATAAAGTAAAGTTTGACTGTACAACCATACTGGCCCTATTCCCAACATAAAGTAAAGTTTAACTGTACAACCATAATGGCCCTACTCCAAACATAAAGTAAAGTTTAACTGTACAACCATACTGGCCCTATTCCCAACATAAAGTAAAGTTTTACTGTACAACCATACTGGCCCTATTCCCAACATAAAGTAAAGTTTAACTGTACAGCCATAATGGCCCTACTCCAAACATAAAGTAAAGTTTAACTGTACAACCATAATCGCCCTACTCCCAACATAAAGTAAAGTTTGACTGTACAGCCATAATGGCCGTACTCCCAACATAAAGTAAAGTTTGACTGTACAGCCATAATGGCCCTATTCCCAACATAAAGTAAAGTTTGACTGTACAACCATACTGGCCCTACTCCCAACATAAAGTAAAGTTTGACTGTACAGCCATAATGGCCCTACTCCCAACATAAAGTAAAGTTTGACTATACAACCATAATGGCCCTTCCCCAACATAAAGTAAAGTTTGACTGTACAACCATAATGGCCCTATTCCCAACATAAAGTAAAGTTTTACTGTACAACCATACTGGCCCTATTCCCAACATAAAGTAAAGTTTAACTGTACAGCCATAATGGCCCTACTCCAAACATAAAGTAAAGTTTAACTGTACAACCATAATCGCCCTACTCCCAACATAAAGTAAAGTTTGACTGTACAGCCATAATGGCCGTACTCCCAACATAAAGTAAAGTTTGACTGTACAGCCATAATGGCCCTATTCCCAACATAAAGTAAAGTTTGACTGTACAACCATACTGGCCCTACTCCCAACATAAAGTAAAGTTTGACTGTACAGCCATAATGGCCCTACTCCCAACATAAAGTAAAGTTTGACTATACAACCATAATGGCCCTTCCCCAACATAAAGTAAAGTTTGACTGTACAACCATAATGGCCCTACTCCCAACATAAAGTAAAGTTTTACTGTACAACCATAATGGCCCTACTCCCAACATAAAGTAAAGTTTTACTGTACAACCATAATGGCCCTACTCCCAACATAAAGTAAAGTTTGACTGTACAACCATAATGGCCCTACTCCCAACATAAAGTAAAGTTTGACTGTACAGCCATAAAGGCCCTATTCCCAACATAAAGTAAAGTTTGACTGTACAACCATAATGGCCCTACTCCCAACATAAAGTAAAGTTTGACTGTACAACCATAATGGCCCTACTCCCAACATAAAGTAAAGTTTGACTGTACAGCCATAATGGCCCTACTCCCAACATAAAGTAAAGTTTGTACAGCCATAATGGCCCTACTCCCAACATAAAGTAAAGTTTGACTGTACAACCATAATGGCCCTACCCCAACATAAAGTAAAGTTTTACTGTACAACCATAATGGCCCTACTCCCAACATAAAGTAAAGTTTTACTGTACAACCATAATGGCCCTACTCCCAACATAAAGTAAAGTTTGACTATACAACCATAATGGCCCTACCCCAACATAAAGTAAAGTTTTACTGTACAACCATAATGGCCCTACTCCCAACATAAAGTAAAGTTTGACTGTACAACCATAATGGCCCTACTCCCAACATAAAGTAAAGTTTGTACAGCCATAATGGCCCTACTCCCAACATAAAGTAAAGTTTGACTGTACAACCATAATGGCCCTACCCCAACATAAAGAAAAGTTTTAATGTACAACCATAATGGCCCTACTCCCAACATAAAGTAAAGTTTGACTGTACAACCATAATGGCCCTACCCCAACATAAAGTAAAGTTTTACTGTACAACCATAATGGCCCTATTCCCAACATAAAGTAAAGTTTAACTGTACAACCATAATGGCCCTACTCCCAACATAAAGTAAAGTTTTACTGTACAACCATAATGGCCCTACTCCCAACATAAAGTAAAGTTTGACTGTACAACCATAATCGCCCTACTCCCAACATAAAGTAAAGTTTGACTGTACAGCCATAATGGCCCTACTCCCAACATAAAGTAAAGTTTTACTGTACAACCATAATGGCCCTACTCCCAACATAAAGTAAAGTTTTACTGTACAACCATAATGGCCCTACTCCCAACATAAAGTAAAGTTTGACTGTACAACCATAATGGCCCTACTCCCAACATAAAGTAAAGTTTTACTGTACAACCATAATGGCCCTACTCCCAACATAAAGTAAAGTTTTACTGTACAACCATAATGGCCCTACTCCCAACATAAAGTAAAGTTTGTACAACCATAATGGCCCTACCTAACATAAAGTAAAGTTTGTACAACCATAATGGCCCTACCCCAACATAAAGTAAAGTTTTACTGTACAACCATAATGGCCCTATTCCCAACATAAAGTAAAGTTTGACTGTACAACCATAATGGCCCTACTCCCAACATAAAGTAAAGTTTCACTATACAACCATAATGGCCCTACTCCCAACATAAAGTAAAGTTTTACTGTACAACCATAATGGCCCTACTCCCAACATAAAGTAAAGTTTGTACAACCATAATGGCCCTACTCCCAACATAAAGTAAAGTTTTACTGTACAACCATAATGGCCCTATTCCCAACATAAAGTAAAGTTTGACTGTACAACCATAATGGCCCTACTCCCAACATAAAGTAAAGTTTTACTGTACAACCATAATGGCCCTACTCCCAACATAAAGTAAAGTTTGTACAACCATAATGGCCCTACTCCTAACATAAAGTAAAGTTTGTACAACCATAATGTCCCTACCCCAACATGAAGTAAAGTTTTACTGTACAACCATAATGGCCCTATTCCCAACATAAAGTAAAGTTTAACTGTACAACCATAATGGCCCTACTCCCAACATAAAGTAAAGTTTTACTGTACAACCATAATGGCCCTACTCCCAACATAAAGTAAAGTTTGACTGTACAACCATAATGGCCCTGCCCCAACATAAAGTAAAGTTTTACTGTACATCCATAATGGCCCTACTCCCAACATAAAGTAAAGTTTGACTGTACAACCATAATGGCCCTACTCCCAACATAAAGTTAGTTTGACTGTACAACCATAATGGCCCTACTCCCAACATAAAGTAAAGTTTGTACAACCATAATGGCCCTACTCCCAACATAAAGTAAAGTTTGTACAACCATAATGGCCCTACCCCAACATAAAGTAAAGTTTTACTGTACAACCATATTGGCCTTTTCCCAACATAAAGTAAAGTTTAACTGTACAACCATAATGGCCCTACTCCCAACATAAAGTAAAGTTTTACTGTACAACCATAATGGCCCTACTCCCAACATAAAGTAAAGTTTGACTGTACAACCATAATGGCCGTACCCCAACATAAAGTATAAAGTTTTACTGTACAACCATAATGGCCCTACTCCCAACATAAAGTAAAGTTTTACTGTACAACCATAATGGCCCTACCCCAACATAAAGTAAAGTTTTACTGTACAACCATAATGGCCCTACTCCCAACATAAAGTAAAGTTTGACTGTACAACCATAATGGTCCTACCCCAACATAAAGTAAAGTTTGACTGTACAGCCATAATGGCCCTTTTCCCAACATAAAGTAAAGTTTGACTGTACAACCATACTGGCCCTACTCCCAACATAAAGTAAAGTTCGACTGTACAGCCATAATGGCCCTACTCCCAACATAAAGTAAAGTTCGACTGTACAACCATACTGGCCCTACTCCCAACATAAAGTAAAGTTCGACTGTACAGCCATAATGGCCCTACTCCCAACATAAAGTAAAGTTCGACTGTACAGCCATAATGGCCCTACTCCCAACATAAAGTAAAGTTTGACTGTACAGCCATAATGGCCCTACTCCCAACATAAAGTAAAGTTTGACTGTACAACCATAATGGCCCTACTCCCAACATAAAGTAAAGTTTGACTGTACAACCATAATGGCCCTACTCCCAACATAAAGTAAAGTTTGACTGTACAACCATAATGGCCCTACTCCCAACATAAAGTAAAGTTTTACTGTACAACCATAATCGCCCTACTCCAACATAAAGTAAAGTTTGTACAACCATAATGGCCCTACTCCCAACATAAAGTAAAGTTTGACTGTACAGCCATAATGGCCCTATTTCTAGCATAAAGTAAAGTTTGACTGTACAGCCATAATGGCCCTATTTCTAGCATAAAGTAAAGTTTGACTGTACAGCCATAATGGCCCTATTTCTAGCATAAAGTAAAGTTTGACTGTACAACCATACTGGCCCTACTCCCAACATAAAGTAAAGTTTGACTGTACAACCATAATGGCCCTACTCCCAACATAAAGTAAAGTTTGACTGTACAACCATACTGGCCCTACTCCCAACATAAAGTAAAGTTTGACTGTACAGCCATAATGGCCCTACTCCCAACATAAAGTAAAGTTTGACTGTACAGCCATAATGGCCCTACTCCCAACATAAAGTAAAGTTTGACTGTACAGCCATAATGGCCCTACTCCCAACATAAAGTAAAGTTCGACTGTACAGCCATAATGGCCCTACTCCCAACATAAAGTAAAGTTTGACTGTACAGCCATAATGGCCCTACTCCCAACATAAAGTAAAGTTTGACTGTACAACCATAATGGCCCTACTCCCAACATAAAGTAAAGTTTGACTGTACAACCATAATGGCCCTACTCCCAACATAAAGTAAAGTTTGACTGTACAACCATAATGGCCCTACTCCCAACATAAAGTAAAGTTTTACTGTACAACCATAATCGCCCTACTCCAACATAAAGTAAAGTTTGTACAACCATAATGGCCCTACTCCCAACATAAAGTAAAGTTTGACTGTACAGCCATAATGGCCCTATTTCTAGCATAAAGTAAAGTTTGACTGTACAGCCATAATGGCCCTATTTCTAGCATAAAGTAAAGTTTGACTGTACAGCCATAATGGCCCTATTTCTAGCATAAAGTAAAGTTTGACTGTACAACCATACTGGCCCTACTCCCAACATAAAGTAAAGTTTGACTGTACAACCATACTGGCCCTACTCCCAACATAAAGTAAAGTTTGACTGTACAACCATACTGGCCCTACTCCCAACATAAAGTAAAGTTTGACTGTACAGCCATAATGGCCCTACTCCCAACATAAAGTAAAGTTTGACTGTACAGCCATAATGGCCCTACTCCCAACATAAAGTAAAGTTTGACTGTACAACCATAATGGCCCTACTCCCAACATAAAGTAAAGTTTGACTGTACAACCATAATGGCCCTACTCCCAACATAAAGTAAAGTTTGACTGTACAACCATAATGGCCCTACTCCCAACATAAAGTAAAGTTTTACTGTACAACCATAATCGCCCTACTCCAACATAAAGTAAAGTTTGTACAACCATAATGGCCCTACTCCCAACATAAAGTAAAGTTTGACTGTACAGCCATAATGGCCCTATTTCTAGCATAAAGTAAAGTTTGACTGTACAGCCATAATGGCCCTATTTCTAGCATAAAGTAAAGTTTGACTGTACAGCCATAATGGCCCTATTTCTAGCATAAAGTAAAGTTTGACTGTACAACCATACTGGCCCTACTCCCAACATAAAGTAAAGTTTGGACTGTACAACCATAATGGCCCTACTCCCAACATAAAGTAAAGTTTGACTGTACATCCATAATGGCCCTACTCCCAACATAAAGTAAAGTTTGACTGTACAACCATACTGGCCCTACTCCCAACATAAAGTAAAGTTTGACTGTACAGCCATAATGGCCCTCCTCCCAACATAAAGAAAAGTTTGTACAGGCATAATGGCCCTCCTCCCAACATAAAGTAAAGTTTGACTGTACAACCATAATGGTCCTACCCCAACATAAAGTAAAGTTTGACTGTACAGCCATAATGGCCCTACTCCCAACATAAAGTAAAGTTTGACTGTACAGCCATAATGGCCCTACTCCCAACATAAAGTAAAGTTTGACTGTACAACCATATTGGCCCTACTCCCAACATAAAGTAAGTTTGACTGTAACCATATGGCCTACTCCCAACATAAGTAAGTTGACTGTACAGCCATAATGGCCCTACTCCCAACATAAAGTAAAGTTTGACTGTACAACCATAATGGCCCTACTTCCAACATAAAGTAAAGTTTGACTGTACAACCATAATGGCCCTACTCCCAACATAAAGTAAAGTTTGACTGTACAACCATAATGGCCCTACTCCCAACATAAAGTAAAGTTTTACTGTACAACCATAATGGCCCTACTCCCAACATAAAGTAAAGTTTGACTGTACAACCATAATGGCCCTACTTCCAACATAAAGTAAAGTTTGACTGTACAACCATAATGGCCCTACTTCCAACATAAAGTAAAGTTTGACTGTACAACCATAATGGCCGTACCCCAACATAAAGTATAAAGTTTTACTGTACAACCATAATGGCCCTACTCCCAACATAAAGTAAAGTTTGACTGTACAACCATAATGGCCCTACCCCAACATAAAGTAAAGTTTTACTGTACAGCCATAATGGCCCTACTCCCAACATAAAGTAAAGTTTGACTGTACAACCATAATGGCCCTACTCCCAACATAAAGTAAAGTTTTACTGTACAACCATACTGGCCCTACTCCAACATAAAGTAAAGTTTGACTGTACAACCATAATGGCCCTACTCCAACATAAGTAAAGTTTGTACAGCCATAATGGCCCTACTCCAACATAAAGTAAAGTTTGACTGTACAGCCATAATGGCCCTTCTCCTAACATAAAGTAAAGTTTGACTGTACAACCATAATGGCCCTACTCCCAACAAAAAGTAAGGTTTGACTGTACAACCATAATGGCCCTACTCCCAACATAAAGTAAAGTTTGTACAGGCATAATGGCCCTTCTCCTAACATAAAGTAAAGTTTGACTGTACAGCCATAATGGCCCTACTTCCAACATAAAGTAAAGTTTGACTGTACAGCCATAATGGCCCTACTCCCACCATAAAGTAAAGTTTGTACAGGCATAATGGCCCTACTCCCAACATAAAGTAAAGTTTGACTGTACAGCCATAATGGCCCTACTCCCAACATAAAGTAAAGTTTGACTGTACAGCCATAATGGCCCTATTTCTAGCATAAAGTAAAGTTTGACTGTACAACCATACTGGCCCTACTCCCAACATAAAGTAAAGTTTGACTGTACAACCATAATGGCCCTACTCCCAACATAAAGTAAAGTTTAACTGTACAACCATAATGGCCCTACTCCCAACATAAAGTAAAATTTGACTGTACAACCATAATGGCCCTACTCCCAACATAAAGAAAAGTTTAACTGTACAGCCATAATGGCCCTACTCCCAACATAAAGTAAAGTTTGACTGTACAACCATAATGGCCCTACTCCCAACATAAAGTAAGGTTTGACTGTACAGCCATAATGGCCCCTACTTCCAACATAAAGTAAAGTTTGACTGTACAACCATAATGGCCCTACTCCCAACATAAAGTAAAGTTTGACTGTACAACCATAATGGCCCTACTCCCAACATAAAGTAAAGTTTTACTGTACAACCATAATGGCCCTACCCCAACATAAAGTAAAGTTTGACTGTACAACCATAATGGCCCTACTTCCAACATAAAGTAAAGTTTGACTGTACAACCATAATGGCCCTACTTCCAACATAAAGTAAAGTTTGACTGTACAACCATAATGGCCGTACCCCAACATAAAGTATAAAGTTTTACTGTACAACCATAATGGCCCTACTCCCAACATAAAGTAAAGTTTGACTGTACAGCCATAATGGCCCTACTCCCACCATAAAGTAAAGTTTGTACAGCCATAATGGCCCTACTCCCAACATAAAGTAAAGTTTGACTGTACAGCCATAATGGCCCTACTCCCACCATAAAGTAAAGTTTGTACAACCATAATGGCCCTACTCCCAACATAAAGTAAAGTTTGTACAGGCATAATGGCACTTCTCCTAACATAAAGTAAAGTTTGACTGTACAACCATAATGGCCCTACTCCCAACATAAAGTAAAATTTGACTGTACAACCATAATGGCCCTACTCCCAACATAAAGTAAAGTTTGTACAGGCATAATGGCCCTTCTCCTAACATAAAGTAAAGTTTGACTGTACAGCCATAATGGCCCTTCTCCTAACATAAAGTAAAGTTTGACTGTACAACCATAATGGCCCTACTCCCAACATAAAGTAAAATTTGACTGTACAACCATAATGGCCCTACTCCCAACATAAAGTAAAGTTTGTACAGGCATAATGGCCCTTCTCCTAACATAAAGTAAAGTTTGACTGTACAAGCCATAATGGCCCTACTCCCAGCATAAAGTAAAGTTTTGACTGTACAACCATAATGGCCCTACTCCCAACATAAAGTAAAATTTGACTGTACAACCATAATGGCCCTACTCCCAACATAAAGTAAAGTTTGTACAGCATAATGGCCCTTCTCCCTAACATAAAGTAAAGTTTGACTGTAACAGCCATAATGGCCCTACTCCCAGCATAAAGTAAAGTTTGACTGTACAGCCATAATGGCCCTACTCCCAACATAAAGTAAAGTTTGTACAGGCATAATGGCCCTACTCCAACATAAAGTAAAGTTTGACTGTACAGCCATAATGGCCCTACTCCCAACATAAAGTAAAGTTTGACTGTACAACCATAATGGCCCTCCTCCCAACATAAAGTAAAATTTGACTGTACAGCCATAATGGCCCTACTCCCAACATAAAGTAAAGTTTGACTGTACAGCCATAATGGCCCTACTCCAACATAAAGTAAAGTTTGACTGTACAGCCATAATGGCCCTACTCCAACATAAAGTAAAGTTTAACTGTACAACCATAATGGCCCTACTCCCAACATAAAGTAAAGTTTGTACAGGCATAATTGCCCTACTCCCAACATAAAGTAAAGTTTGACTGTACAACCATAATGGCCCTACTCCCAACATAAAGTAAAGTTTGACTGTACAGCCATAATGGCCCTACTCCCAACATAAAGTAAAGTTTGACTGTACAGCCATAATGGCCCTACTCCCAACATAAAGTAAAGTTTTACTGTACAGCCATAATGGCCCTACTCCCAACATAAAGTAAAGTTTGACTGTACAGCCATAATGGCCCTACTCCAACATAAAGTAAAGTTTGACTGTACAGCCATAATGGCCCTACTCCCAACATAAAGTAAAGTTTGACTGTACAGCCATAATGGCCCTACTCCAACATAAAGTAAAGTTTAACTGTACAACCATAATGGCCCTACTCCCAACATAAAGTAAAGTTTGTACAGGCATAATGGCCCTTCTCCTAACATAAAGTAAAGTTTGACTGTACAGCCATAATGGCCCTACTCCCAACATAAAGTAAAGTTTGAATGTACAACCATAATGGCCCTCCTCCCAACATAAAGTAAAGTTTGACTAGCCATAATGGCCCTACCCCAACATAAAGTAAAGTTTGACTGTACAGCCATAATGGCCCTACTCCCAACATAAAGTAAAGTTTGACTGTACAACCATAATGGCCCTCCTCCCAACATAAAGTAAAGTTTGACTGTACAACCATAATGGCCCTACTCCCAACATAAAGTAAAGTTTGACTGTACAACCATAATGGCCCTACCCCAACATAAAGTAAAGTTTGACTGTACAACCATAATGGCCCTACTCCCAACATAAAGTAAAGTTTGACTGTACAACCATAATGGCCCTACCCCAACATAAAGTAAAGTTTGACTGTACAACCATAATGGCCCTACTCCCAACATAAAGTAAAGTTTGACTGTACAACCATAATGGCCCTACTCCCAACATAAAGTAAAGTTTGACTGTACAACCATACTGGCCCTACTCCCAACATAAAGTAAGGTTTGACTGTACAGCCATAATGGCCCTACTCCCAACATAAAGTAAAGTTTGACTATACAGCCATAATGTCCGTTTTCCCAAGATAAAGTAGACTTTGACTGTACAGCCATACTGGCCCTACTCCCAACATAAAGTAAAGTTTGACTGTACAACCATAACGGCCCTACCCCAACATAAAGTTCTGTTTGACTGTACAGCTATAATGGCCTTACTCCTAACTTGAAGTAAAGTTTGACTACAACCATACTGGCCCTATTCCCAACATAAAGTAAAGTTTTACTGTACAACCATAATGGCCCTGTTCCCAACATAAAGTAAAGTTTTACTGTACAACCATAATGGCCCTACTTTCAAAATAAAGAAAAGTTTGACTGTACAGCCATAATGGCCCTTCTCCCAACATAAAGTCAAGTTTGACTGTACAGCCATAATGGCCCTACTCCCAACATAAAGTAAAAATTGACTGTACAACCATAATGGCCCTATTCCCAACATAAAGTAAAGTTTGACTGTACAGCCATAATGGCCCTTCTCCCAACATAAAGTAAAGTTTTACTGTACAACCATAATGGCCCTACTTTCAAAATAAAGAAAAGATTGACTGTACAGCCATAATGGCCCTTCTCCCAACATAAAGTAAAGTTTGACTGTACAACCATAATGGCCCTACCCCAACATAAAGTAAAGTTTGACTGTACAACTATACTGGCCCTACTCCCAACATAAAGTAAAGTTTGACTTACAGTCATGATGGCCCTTCTCCCAATATAAAGTGAAGTTTTACTGTACAACCATAATGGCCCTGTTCCCAACATAAAGTAAAGTTTTACTGTACAACCATAATGGCCCTACTTTCAAAATAAAGAAAAATTTGACTGTACAGCCATAATGGCCCTACTCCCAACATAAAGTCAAGTTTGACTGTACAGCCATAATGGCCCTACTCCCAACATAAAGTAAAAATTGACTGTACAACCATAATGGCCCTATTCCCAACATAAAGTAAAGTTTGACTGTACAGCCATAATGGCCCTTCTCCCAACATAAAGTTAAGTTTTACTGTACAACCATAATGGCCCTACTTTCAAAATAAAGAAAAGTTTGACTGTACAGCCATAATGGCCCTTCTCCCAACATAAAGTAAAGTTTGACTGTACAACCATACTGGCCCTATTCCAACATAAAGTAAAGTTTGACTGTACAACCATAATGGCCCTACTCTCAACATAAAGTAAAGTTTGACTGTACAACCATAATGGCCCTACTTCCAACATAAATTAAAGTTTGACTGTACAGCCATAATGGCCTTACTCCAACATGAAGTAATGTTTGACTGTACAGCCATAATGGCCCTACTCTCAACATAAAGTTTAGTTTGACTGTAAAACCATAATGGCCCTACTCCAACATGAAGTAAAGTTTGACTGTAGATCCATCATGGCCCTACCCCAACATAAAGGTAGGTTTGACTGTACAGCCATAATGGCCCTACCCCAACATAAAGTAAAGTTTGACTGTACAGCCATAATGGCCCTACTCCAACATGAAGTAAAGTTTGACTGTACAGCCATAATGGCCCTACCCCAACATAAAGTATAGTTTGACTGTAAAACCATAATGGCCCTACTCCAACATGAAGTAAAGTTTGACTGTAGATCCATCATGGCCCTACCCCAACATAAAGTAAAGTTTGACTGTACAACCATAATGGCCCTACTCCCAACATAAAGTAGAGTTTGACTGTACAACCATAATGGCCCTACTCTAACATAAAGTAAAGTTTGACTGTACAACCATAATGGCCCTACTCTCAACATAAAGTAAAGTTTGACTGTACAACCATAATGGCCCTACTTCCAACATAAATTAAAGTTTGACTGTACAGCCATAATGGCCTTACTCCAACATGAAGTAATGTTTGACTGTACAGCCATAATGGCCCTACTCTCAACATAAAGTTTAGTTTGACTGTAAAACCATAATGGCCCTACTTCAACATGAAGTAAAGTTTGACTGTAGATCCATCATGGCCCTACCCCAACATAAAGGTAGGTTTGACTGTACAGCCATAATGGCCCTACCCCAACATAAAGTAAAGTTTGACTGTACAGCCATAATGGCCCTACTCCAACATGAAGTAAAGTTTGACTGTACAGCCATAATGGCCCTACCCCAACATAAAGTATAGTTTGACTGTAAAACCATAATGGCCCTACTCCAACATGAAGTAAAGTTTGACTGTAGATCCATCATGGCCCTACCCCAACATAAAGTAAAGTTTGACTGTACAGCCATAATGGCCCTACTCCCAACATAAAATGAAGTTTGACTGTACAACCACAATGGCCCTACTCAAACATGGAGTAAAATTTGACTGTACAACCATAATGGCCCTACTCCCAACATAAAGTAAAGTTTGACTGTACAGCCATAATGGCCCTACTCCCAACATAAAGTAAAGTTTGACTGTACGTCTATACTGGCCCTACTCCCAACATAAGGTAAAGTTTAATTTTATATCCATAATGGCCGTACTCCCAACATAATGTAAAGTTTGACTTTACAACCATAATGGCCCTACTCCCAACATAAAGGTAAGTTTGACTGTACAGCCATAATCGCCCTACCCTCAACATAAAGTAAAGTTTGACTGTAAAACCATAATGGCCCTACTCCCAACATAAAGTATAGTTTGACTGTACAGCCATAATGGCCCTACTCCCAACATAAAGTAAAGTTTAACTGTACAGCCATAATGGCCCTACTCCAACATAAAGTAAAGTTTAACTTTACAACCATAATGGCCCTACTCCAACATATAGTAAAGTTTGACTGTACAGCCATTATGGCCCTACTCCCAACATAAAGTAGAGTTTGACTGTACAGCCATAATGGCCCTACCCCAACATAAAGTAGAGTATGACTGTAAAACCATAATGGTCTACTCCCAACATAAAGTAGAGTTTGACTGTACAGCCATACTGGCCCTACTCCCAACATAAAGTAAAGTTTGACTGTACAGCCATAATGGCCCTATTCCCAATATAAAGTAAAGTTTGACTGTACAGCCATAATGGCCCTACTCCCAACATAAAGTAAAGTTTGACTGTACAGCCATAATGGCCCTACTCCTAACATGAAGTAAAGTTTAACTGTACAGCCATACTGGCCCTACCCCAACATAAAGTATAGCTTGACTGTACAGCCATAATGGCCCTTCTCCCAACATAAAGTAAAGTTTGACTGTACAGCCATAATGGCCCGTCTCCCAACATAAAGTAAAGTTTCACTGTAAAACCATAATGGCCCTACTCCAACATAAAGTAGAGTTTGACTGTACAGCCATACTGGCCCTACTCCCAACATAAAATAAAGTTTGACTGTACAGCCATAATGGCCCTACTCCAACATAAAGTAAAGTTTGACTGTACAGCCATAATGGCCCTACTCCCAACATAAAGTAAAGTTTGACTGTACAGCCATACTGGCCCTACTCCCAACATAAAGTAAATTTTAACTGTACAGCCATAATGGCCCTACTCCGAACATAAAGTAAAGTTTAACTGTACAGCCATAATGGCCCTACTCCCAACATAAAGTAAAGTTTGACTGTACAGCCATAATGGCCCTACTCCCAACATAAAGTAAAGTTTGACTGTACAGCCATAATGGCCCTACTCCCAACATAAAGTAAAGTTTGACTGTACAGCCATAATGGCCCTACTCCCAACATGAAGTAAAGTTTGACTGTACAGCCATAATGGCCCTACTCCCAACATAAAGTAAAGTTTCACTGTACAGCCATAATGGCCCTACTCCCAACATAAAGTAAAGTTTCACTGTACAGCCATAATGGCCCTATCCCAACATAAAGTAAAGTTTGACTGTACAGCCATAATGGCCCTACTCCCAACATAAATTAAAGTTTTACTGTACAACCATAATGGCCCTACTCCCAGCATAAAGTAAAGTTTGACTGTACAGCCATAATGGCCCTTCTCCTAACATAATGTAAAGTTTTACTGTACAACCATAATGGCCCTACTCCCAACATAAAGTAAAGTTTGACTGTACAGCCATAATGGCCCTACTCCCAACATGAAGTAAAGTTTGACTGTAAAACCATAATGGCCCTACTCCAACATAAAGTAAAGTTTGACTTTACAACCATAATGGCCCTACCCCAACATAAAGTAAATTGTGACTGTACATCCATACTGGCCCTACTACCACCATGAAGTAAAGTTTGACTATAAAACCATGATGGTCCTACTCCTAACTTAAAGTAAAGTTTGACTGTACAGCCATAATGGCCCTACTCCAACATAAAGTAAAGTTTGACTGTACAACCATAATGGCCCTACTCCAACATAAAGTAAAGTTTGACTGTACAGCCATAATGGCCTTACTCCAACATAAAGTAAAGTTTGACTGTACAGCCATACTGGCCCTTCTCCCAACATAAAGTAAGGTTTGACTGTACAGCCATAATGGCCGTACTCCCAACTTGAAGTAAAGTTTTACTGTACAACCATACTGGCCCTACTCCAACATGAAGTAAAGTTTGACTGTACAGCCATAATGGCCCTATTTCTAGCATAAAGTAAAGTTTGACTGTACAGCCATAATGGCCCTATTTCTAGCATAAAGTAAAGTTTGACTGTACAGCCATAATGGCCCTATTTCTAGCATAAAGTAAAGTTTGACTGTACAACCATACTGGCCCTACTCCCAACATAAAGTAAAGTTTGACTGTACAACCATAATGGCCCTACTCCCAACATAAAGTAAAGTTTGACTGTACAACCATACTGGCCCTACTCCCAACATAAAGTAAAGTTTGACTGTACAGCCATAATGGCCCTACTCCCAACATAAAGTAAAGTTTGACTGTACAGCCATAATGGCCCTACTCCCAACATAAAGTAAAGTTGGACTGTACAGCCATAATGGCCCTACTCCCAACATAAAGTAAAGTTCGACTGTACAGCCATAATGGCCCTACTCCCAACATAAAGTAAAGTTTGACTGTACAGCCATAATGGCCCTACTCCCAACATAAAGTAAAGTTTGACTGTACAACCATAATGGCCCTACTCCCAACATAAAGTAAAGTTTGACTGTACAACCATAATGGCCCTACTCCCAACATAAAGTAAAGTTTGACTGTACAACCATAATGGCCCTACTCCCAACATAAAGTAAAGTTTTACTGTACAACCATAATCGCCCTACTCCAACATAAAGTAAAGTTTGTACAACCATAATGGCCCTACTCCCAACATAAAGTAAAGTTTGACTGTACAGCCATAATGGCCCTATTTCTAGCATAAAGTAAAGTTTGACTGTACAGCCATAATGGCCCTATTTCTAGCATAAAGTAAAGTTTGACTGTACAGCCATAATGGCCCTATTTCTAGCATAAAGTAAAGTTTGACTGTACAACCATACTGGCCCTACTCCCAACATAAAGTAAAGTTTGACTGTACAACCATAATGGCCCTACTCCCAACATAAAGTAAAGTTTGACTGTACAACCATACTGGCCCTACTCCCAACATAAAGTAAAGTTTGACTGTACAGCCATAATGGCCCTACTCCCAACATAAAGTAAAGTTTGACTGTACAGCCATAATGGCCCTACTCCCAACATAAAGTAAAGTTTGACTGTACAACCATAATGGCCCTACTCCCAACATAAAGTAAAGTTTGACTGTACAACCATAATGGCCCTACTCCCAACATAAAGTAAAGTTTGACTGTACAACCATAATGGCCCTACTCCCAACATAAAGTAAAGTTTTACTGTACAACCATAATCGCCCTACTCCAACATAAAGTAAAGTTTGTACAACCATAATGGCCCTACTCCCAACATAAAGTAAAGTTTGACTGTACAGCCATAATGGCCCTATTTCTAGCATAAAGTAAAGTTTGACTGTACAGCCATAATGGCCCTATTTCTAGCATAAAGTAAAGTTTGACTGTACAGCCATAATGGCCCTATTTCTAGCATAAAGTAAAGTTTGACTGTACAACCATACTGGCCCTACTCCCAACATAAAGTAAAGTTTGACTGTACAACCATAATGGCCCTACTCCCAACATAAAGTAAAGTTTGACTGTACAACCATAATGGCCCTACTCCCAACATAAAGTAAAGTTTGACTGTACAACCATACTGGCCCTACTCCCAACATAAAGTAAAGTTTGACTGTACAGCCATAATGGCCCTCCTCCCAACATAAAGAAAAGTTTGTACAGGCATAATGGCCCTCCTCCCAACATAAAGTAAAGTTTGACTGTACAACCATAATGGTCCTACCCCAACATAAAGTAAAGTTTGACTGTACAGCCATAATGGCCCTACTCCCAACATAAAGTAAAGTTTGACTGTACAGCCATAATGGCCCTACTCCCAACATAAAGTAAAGTTTGACTGTACAACCATAATGGCCCTACTCCCAACATAAAGTAAAGTTTGACTGTACAGCCATAATGGCCCTACTCCCAACATAAAGTAAAGTTTGACTGTACAACCATAATGGCCCTACTTCCAACATAAAGTAAAGTTTGACTGTACAACCATAATGGCCCTACTCCCAACATAAAGTAAAGTTTGACTGTACAACCATAATGGCCCTACTCCCAACATAAAGTAAAGTTTTACTGTACAACCATAATGGCCCTACTCCCAACATAAAGTAAAGTTTGACTGTACAACCATAATGGCCCTACTTCCAACATAAAGTAAAGTTTGACTGTACAACCATAATGGCCCTACTTCCAACATAAAGTAAAGTTTGACTGTACAACCATAATGGCCGTACCCCAACATAAAGTATAAAGTTTTACTGTACAACCATAATGGCCCTACTCCCAACATAAAGTAAAGTTTGACTGTACAACCATAATGGCCCTACCCCAACATAAAGTAAAGTTTTACTGTACAGCCATAATGGCCCTACTCCCAACATAAAGTAAAGTTTGACTGTACAACCATAATGGCCCTACTCCCAACATAAAGTAAAGTTTTACTGTACAACCATACTGGCCCTACTCCAACATAAAGTAAAGTTTGACTGTACAACCATAATGGCCCTACTCCAACATAAGTAAAGTTTGTACAGCCATAATGGCCCTACTCCAACATAAAGTAAAGTTTGACTGTACAGCCATAATGGCCCTTCTCCTAACATAAAGTAAAGTTTGACTGTACAACCATAATGGCCCTACTCCCAACAAAAAGTAAGGTTTGACTGTACAACCATAATGGCCCTACTCCCAACATAAAGTAAAGTTTGTACAGGCATAATGGCCCTTCTCCTAACATAAAGTAAAGTTTGACTGTACAGCCATAATGGCCCTACTTCCAACATAAAGTAAAGTTTGACTGTACAGCCATAATGGCCCTACTCCCACCATAAAGTAAAGTTTGTACAGGCATAATGGCCCTACTCCCAACATAAAGTAAAGTTTGACTGTACAGCCATAATGGCCCTACTCCCAACATAAAGTAAAGTTTGACTGTACAGCCATAATGGCCCTATTTCTAGCATAAAGTAAAGTTTGACTGTACAACCATACTGGCCCTACTCCCAACATAAAGTAAAGTTTGACTGTACAACCATAATGGCCCTACTCCCAACATAAAGTAAAGTTTAACTGTACAACCATAATGGCCCTACTCCCAACATAAAGTAAAATTTGACTGTACAACCATAATGGCCCTACTCCCAACATAAAGAAAAGTTTAACTGTACAGCCATAATGGCCCTACTCCCAACATAAAGTAAAGTTTGACTGTACAACCATAATGGCCCTACTCCCAACATAAAGTAAGGTTTGACTGTACAGCCATAATGGCCCTACTTCCAACATAAAGTAAAGTTTGACTGTACAACCATAATGGCCCTACTCCCAACATAAAGTAAAGTTTGACTGTACAACCATAATGGCCCTACTCCCAACATAAAGTAAAGTTTTACTGTACAACCATAATGGCCCTACCCCAACATAAAGTAAAGTTTGACTGTACAACCATAATGGCCCTACTTCCAACATAAAGTAAAGTTTGACTGTACAACCATAATGGCCCTACTTCCAACATAAAGTAAAGTTTGACTGTACAACCATAATGGCCGTACCCCAACATAAAGTATAAAGTTTTACTGTACAACCATAATGGCCCTACTCCCAACATAAAGTAAAGTTTGACTGTACAGCCATAATGGCCCTACTCCCACCATAAAGTAAAGTTTGTACAGCCATAATGGCCCTACTCCCAACATAAAGTAAAGTTTGACTGTACAGCCATAATGGCCCTACTCCCACCATAAAGTAAAGTTTGTACAACCATAATGGCCCTACTCCCAACATAAAGTAAAGTTTGTACAGGCATAATGGCACTTCTCCTAACATAAAGTAAAGTTTGACTGTACAACCATAATGGCCCTACTCCCAACATAAAGTAAAATTTGACTGTACAACCATAATGGCCCTACTCCCAACATAAAGTAAAGTTTGTACAGGCATAATGGCCCTTCTCCTAACATAAAGTAAAGTTTGACTGTACAGCCATAATGGCCCTTCTCCTAACATAAAGTAAAGTTTGACTGTACAACCATAATGGCCCTACTCCCAACATAAAGTAAAATTTGACTGTACAACCATAATGGCCCTACTCCCAACATAAAGTAAAGTTTGTACAGGCATAATGGCCCTTCTCCTAACATAAAGTAAAGTTTGACTGTACAGCCATAATGGCCCTACTCCCAGCATAAAGTAAAGTTTGACTGTACAACCATAATGGCCCTACTCCCAACATAAAGTAAAATTTGACTGTACAACCATAATGGCCCTACTCCCAACATAAAGTAAAGTTTGTACAGGCATAATGGCCCTTCTCCTAACATAAAGTAAAGTTTGACTGTACAGCCATAATGGCCCTACTCCCAGCATAAAGTAAAGTTTGACTGTACAGCCATAATGGCCCTACTCCCAACATAAAGTAAAGTTTGTACAGGCATAATGGCCCTACTCCAACATAAAGTAAAGTTTGACTGTACAGCCATAATGGCCCTACTCCCAACATAAAGTAAAGTTTGACTGTACAACCATAATGGCCCTCCTCCCAACATAAAGTAAAATTTGACTGTACAGCCATAATGGCCCTACTCCCAACATAAAGTAAAGTTTGACTGTACAGCCATAATGGCCCTACTCCAACATAAAGTAAAGTTTGACTGTACAGCCATAATGGCCCTACTCCAACATAAAGTAAAGTTTAACTGTACAACCATAATGGCCCTACTCCCAACATAAAGTAAAGTTTGTACAGGCATAATGGCCCTACTCCCAACATAAAGTAAAGTTTGACTGTACAACCATAATGGCCCTACTCCCAACATAAAGTAAAGTTTGACTGTACAGCCATAATGGCCCTACTCCCAACATAAAGTAAAGTTTGACTGTACAGCCATAATGGCCCTACTCCCAACATAAAGTAAAGTTTTACTGTACAGCCATAATGGCCCTACTCCCAACATAAAGTAAAGTTTGACTGTACAGCCATAATGGCCCTACTCCAACATAAAGTAAAGTTTGACTGTACAGCCATAATGGCCCTACTCCCAACATAAAGTAAAGTTTGACTGTACAGCCATAATGGCCCTACTCCAACATAAAGTAAAGTTTAACTGTACAACCATAATGGCCCTACTCCCAACATAAAGTAAAGTTTGTACAGGCATAATGGCCCTTCTCCTAACATAAAGTAAAGTTTGACTGTACAGCCATAATGGCCCTACTCCCAACATAAAGTAAAGTTTGAATGTACAACCATAATGGCCCTCCTCCCAACATAAAGTAAAGTTTGACTAGCCATAATGGCCCTACCCCAACATAAAGTAAAGTTTGACTGTACAGCCATAATGGCCCTACTCCCAACATAAAGTAAAGTTTGACTGTACAACCATAATGGCCCTCCTCCCAACATAAAGTAAAGTTTGACTGTACAACCATAATGGCCCTACTCCCAACATAAAGTAAAGTTTGACTGTACAACCATAATGGCCCTACCCCAACATAAAGTAAAGTTTGACTGTACAACCATAATGGCCCTACTCCCAACATAAAGTAAAGTTTGACTGTACAACCATAATGGCCCTACCCCAACATAAAGTAAAGTTTGACTGTACAACCATAATGGCCCTACTCCCAACATAAAGTAAAGTTTGACTGTACAACCATAATGGCCCTACTCCCAACATAAAGTAAAGTTTGACTGTACAACCATACTGGCCCTACTCCCAACATAAAGTAAGGTTTGACTGTACAGCCATAATGGCCCTACTCCCAACATAAAGTAAAGTTTGACTATACAGCCATAATGTCCGTTTTCCCAAGATAAAGTAGACTTTGACTGTACAGCCATACTGGCCCTACTCCCAACATAAAGTAAAGTTTGACTGTACAACCATAACGGCCCTACCCCAACATAAAGTTCTGTTTGACTGTACAGCTATAATGGCCTTACTCCTAACTTGAAGTAAAGTTTGACTACAACCATACTGGCCCTATTCCCAACATAAAGTAAAGTTTTACTGTACAACCATAATGGCCCTGTTCCCAACATAAAGTAAAGTTTTACTGTACAACCATAATGGCCCTACTTTCAAAATAAAGAAAAGTTTGACTGTACAGCCATAATGGCCCTTCTCCCAACATAAAGTCAAGTTTGACTGTACAGCCATAATGGCCCTACTCCCAACATAAAGTAAAAATTGACTGTACAACCATAATGGCCCTATTCCCAACATAAAGTAAAGTTTGACTGTACAGCCATAATGGCCCTTCTCCCAACATAAAGTAAAGTTTTACTGTACAACCATAATGGCCCTACTTTCAAAATAAAGAAAAGATTGACTGTACAGCCATAATGGCCCTTCTCCCAACATAAAGTAAAGTTTGACTGTACAACCATAATGGCCCTACCCCAACATAAAGTAAAGTTTGACTGTACAACTATACTGGCCCTACTCCCAACATAAAGTAAAGTTTGACTTACAGTCATGATGGCCCTTCTCCCAATATAAAGTGAAGTTTTACTGTACAACCATAATGGCCCTGTTCCCAACATAAAGTAAAGTTTTACTGTACAACCATAATGGCCCTACTTTCAAAATAAAGAAAAATTTGACTGTACAGCCATAATGGCCCTACTCCCAACATAAAGTCAAGTTTGACTGTACAGCCATAATGGCCCTACTCCCAACATAAAGTAAAAATTGACTGTACAACCATAATGGCCCTATTCCCAACATAAAGTAAAGTTTGACTGTACAGCCATAATGGCCCTTCTCCCAACATAAAGTTAAGTTTTACTGTACAACCATAATGGCCCTACTTTCAAAATAAAGAAAAGTTTGACTGTACAGCCATAATGGCCCTTCTCCCAACATAAAGTAAAGTTTGACTGTACAACCATACTGGCCCTATTCCAACATAAAGTAAAGTTTGACTGTACAACCATAATGGCCCTACTCTCAACATAAAGTAAAGTTTGACTGTACAACCATAATGGCCCTACTTCCAACATAAATTAAAGTTTGACTGTACAGCCATAATGGCCTTACTCCAACATGAAGTAATGTTTGACTGTACAGCCATAATGGCCCTACTCTCAACATAAAGTTTAGTTTGACTGTAAAACCATAATGGCCCTACTCCAACATGAAGTAAAGTTTGACTGTAGATCCATCATGGCCCTACCCCAACATAAAGGTAGGTTTGACTGTACAGCCATAATGGCCCTACCCCAACATAAAGTAAAGTTTGACTGTACAGCCATAATGGCCCTACTCCAACATGAAGTAAAGTTTGACTGTACAGCCATAATGGCCCTACCCCAACATAAAGTATAGTTTGACTGTAAAACCATAATGGCCCTACTCCAACATGAAGTAAAGTTTGACTGTAGATCCATCATGGCCCTACCCCAACATAAAGTAAAGTTTGACTGTACAACCATAATGGCCCTACTCCCAACATAAAGTAGAGTTTGACTGTACAACCATAATGGCCCTACTCCAACATAAAGTAAAGTTTGACTGTACAACCATAATGGCCCTACTCTCAACATAAAGTAAAGTTTGACTGTACAACCATAATGGCCCTACTTCCAACATAAATTAAAGTTTGACTGTACAGCCATAATGGCCTTACTCCAACATGAAGTAATGTTTGACTGTACAGCCATAATGGCCCTACTCTCAACATAAAGTTTAGTTTGACTGTAAAACCATAATGGCCCTACTTCAACATGAAGTAAAGTTTGACTGTAGATCCATCATGGCCCTACCCCAACATAAAGGTAGGTTTGACTGTACAGCCATAATGGCCCTACCCCAACATAAAGTAAAGTTTGACTGTACAGCCATAATGGCCCTACTCCAACATGAAGTAAAGTTTGACTGTACAGCCATAATGGCCCTACCCCAACATAAAGTATAGTTTGACTGTAAAACCATAATGGCCCTACTCCAACATGAAGTAAAGTTTGACTGTAGATCCATCATGGCCCTACCCCAACATAAAGTAAAGTTTGACTGTACAGCCATAATGGCCCTACTCCCAACATAAAATGAAGTTTGACTGTACAACCACAATGGCCCTACTCAAACATGGAGTAAAATTTGACTGTACAACCATAATGGCCCTACTCCCAACATAAAGTAAAGTTTGACTGTACAGCCATAATGGCCCTACTCCCAACATAAAGTAAAGTTTGACTGTACGTCTATACTGGCCCTACTCCCAACATAAGGTAAAGTTTAATTTTATAGCCATAATGGCCGTACTCCCAACATAATGTAAAGTTTGACTTTACAACCATAATGGCCCTACTCCCAACATAAAGGTAAGTTTGACTGTACAGCCATAATCGCCCTACCCTCAACATAAAGTAAAGTTTGACTGTAAAACCATAATGGCCCTACTCCCAACATAAAGTATAGTTTGACTGTACAGCCATAATGGCCCTACTCCCAACATAAAGTAAAGTTTAACTGTACAGCCATAATGGCCCTACTCCAACATAAAGTAAAGTTTAACTTTACAACCATAATGGCCCTACTCCAACATATAGTAAAGTTTGACTGTACAGCCATTATGGCCCTACTCCCAACATAAAGTAGAGTTTGACTGTACAGCCATAATGGCCCTACCCCAACATAAAGTAGAGTATGACTGTAAAACCATAATGGTCTACTCCCAACATAAAGTAGAGTTTGACTGTACAGCCATACTGGCCCTACTCCCAACATAAAGTAAAGTTTGACTGTACAGCCATAATGGCCCTATTCCCAATATAAAGTAAAGTTTGACTGTACAGCCATAATGGCCCTACTCCCAACATAAAGTAAAGTTTGACTGTACAGCCATAATGGCCCTACTCCTAACATGAAGTAAAGTTTAACTGTACAGCCATACTGGCCCTACCCCAACATAAAGTATAGCTTGACTGTACAGCCATAATGGCCCTTCTCCCAACATAAAGTAAAGTTTGACTGTACAGCCATAATGGCCCGTCTCCCAACATAAAGTAAAGTTTCACTGTAAAACCATAATGGCCCTACTCCAACATAAAGTAGAGTTTGACTGTACAGCCATACTGGCCCTACTCCCAACATAAAATAAAGTTTGACTGTACAGCCATAATGGCCCTACTCCAACATAAAGTAAAGTTTGACTGTACAGCCATAATGGCCCTACTCCCAACATAAAGTAAAGTTTGACTGTACAGCCATACTGGCCCTACTCCCAACATAAAGTAAATTTTAACTGTACAGCCATAATGGCCCTACTCCGAACATAAAGTAAAGTTTAACTGTACAGCCATAATGGCCCTACTCCCAACATAAAGTAAAGTTTGACTGTACAGCCATAATGGCCCTACTCCCAACATAAAGTAAAGTTTGACTGTACAGCCATAATGGCCCTACTCCCAACATAAAGTAAAGTTTGACTGTACAGCCATAATGGCCCTACTCCCAACATGAAGTAAAGTTTGACTGTACAGCCATAATGGCCCTACTCCCAACATAAAGTAAAGTTTCACTGTACAGCCATAATGGCCCTACTCCCAACATAAAGTAAAGTTTCACTGTACAGCCATAATGGCCCTATCCCAACATAAAGTAAAGTTTGACTGTACAGCCATAATGGCCCTACTCCCAACATAAATTAAAGTTTTACTGTACAACCATAATGGCCCTACTCCCAGCATAAAGTAAAGTTTGACTGTACAGCCATAATGGCCCTTCTCCTAACATAATGTAAAGTTTTACTGTACAACCATAATGGCCCTACTCCCAACATAAAGTAAAGTTTGACTGTACAGCCATAATGGCCCTACTCCCAACATGAAGTAAAGTTTGACTGTAAAACCATAATGGCCCTACTCCAACATAAAGTAAAGTTTGACTTTACAACCATAATGGCCCTACCCCAACATAAAGTAAATTGTGACTGTACATCCATACTGGCCCTACTACCACCATGAAGTAAAGTTTGACTATAAAACCATGATGGTCCTACTCCTAACTTAAAGTAAAGTTTGACTGTACAGCCATAATGGCCCTACTCCAACATAAAGTAAAGTTTGACTGTACAACCATAATGGCCCTACTCCAACATAAAGTAAAGTTTGACTGTACAGCCATAATGGCCTTACTCCAACATAAAGTAAAGTTTGACTGTACAGCCATACTGGCCCTTCTCCCAACATAAAGTAAGGTTTGACTGTACAGCCATAATGGCCGTACTCCCAACTTGAAGTAAAGTTTTACTGTACAACCATACTGGCCCTACTCCAACATGAAGTAAAGTTTGACTGTACAACCATAATGGCCCTATTCCCAATATAAAGTAAAGTTTGACTGTACACACATAATGGCCCTACTTTCAAAATAAAGAAAAGTTTGACTATACAGCCATAATGGCCCTACTATCAAAATAAAGTACAGTTTGACTGTACAGCCATAATGGCCCTACTCCCAAAATAAAGTAAAGTTTAACTGTACAGCCATAATGGCCCTACTCCAACATAAAGTAAAGTTTGACTGTACAGCCATAATGGCCCTACCCCCAACATAAATAAAGTTTGACTGTACAGCGATAATGGCCCTACCCCAACATAAAGTAAAGTTTGAATGTACAGCCATAATGGCCCTACTGCCAACATAAAGTAAAGTTTGAAAGTACAACCATAATGGCCCTACTTTCAAAATAAAGTAAAGTTTGACTGTACAGCCATAATGGCCCTTCTCCCAACATAAAGTAAAGTTTGACTGTACAACCATAACGGCCCTACTTTCAAAATTAAGAAAAGTTTGACTGTACAGCCATAATGGCCCTACTCCCAACATAAAGTCAAGTTTGACTGTACAGCCATAATGGCCCTACTCCCAACTTGAAGTAAAGTTTGACTGTACAACCATACTGGCCCTACTCCAACATGAAGTAAAGTTTGACTGTACAACCATAATGGCCCTACTCCCAACATAAAGTAAAGTTTGACTGTACAACCATAATGGCCCTACTCCCAACATATAGTAAAGTTTGAATGTACAACCAGAATGGCCCTACTTTCAAAATAAAGTAAAGTTTGACTGTACAGCCATAATGGCCCTACTCCCAAAATAAAGTAAAGTTTAACTGTACAGCCATAATGGCCCTACTCCAACATAAAGTAAAGTTTGACTGTACAGCCATAATGGCCCTATCCCCAAGATAAATAAAGTTTGACTGTACAGCGATAATGGCCCTACCCCAACATAAAGTAAAGTTTGAATGTACAGCCATAATGGCCCTACTGCCAACATAAAGTAAAGTTTGACTGTGCAGCCATAATGGCCCTTCTCCCAACATAAAGTAAAGTTTGACTGTACAACCATAACGGCCCTACTTTCAAAATAAAGAACAGTTTGACTGTACAGCGATAATGGCCCTACCCCAACATAAAGTAAAGTTTGAATGTACAACCATAATGGCCCTACTTTCAAAATAAAGTAAAATTTGACTGTACAGCCATAATGGCCCTACTCCCAAAATAAAGTAAAGTTTGACTGTACAGCCATAATGGCCCTACTCCAACATAAAGTAAAGTTTGACTGTACAGCCATAATAGCCCTACCCCCAACATAAATAAAGTTTGACTGTACAGCGATAATGGCCCTACTCCCAACATAAAGTAAAGTTTAACTGTACAGCCATAATGGCCCTACCCCAACATAAAGTAAAGTTTCACTGTACAGCCATAATGGCCCTTCCCCAACATAAAGTATAGTTTGACTGTACAGCCATAATGGCCCTACCGCAACATAAAGTAAAGTTTCACTGTACAGCCATAATGGCCCTACCCCAACATAAAGTAAAGTTTCACTGTACAGCCATAATGGCCCTACCCCAACATAAAGTAAAGTTTGACTGTACAGCCATAATGGCCCTACCCTAACATAAAGTAAAGTTTGACTGTACAGCCATAATGGCCCTACTCCCAACATAAATTAGAGTTTTACTGTACAACCATAATGGCCCTACTCCCAGCATAAAGTAAAGTTTGACTGTACAGCCATAATGGCCCTACTCCCAACATAAAGTAAAGTTTTACTGTACAACCATAATGGCCCTACTCCCAACATAAAGTAAAGTTTGACTGTACAGCCATAATGGCCCTACTCCCAACATGAAGTAAATTTTGACTGTAAAACCATAATGGCCCTACTCCAACATAAAGTAAAGTTTGACTTTACAACCATAATGGCCCTACCCCAACATAAAGTAAATTGTGACTGTACATCCATACTGGCCCTACTACCACCATGAAGTAAAGTTTGACTATAAAACCATGATGGTCCTACTCCTAACTTAAAGTAAATTTTGACTAAGGAGCCAGAATGACCCTACACAACTTTAAGTAAAGTTTGACTGTGAATGACACCTCCTCCCAGCATGAGTATTAAAGGCGTATCATATCCTGGCTGGGAGCACCGGATCAAAAAACTATAAGTATATACAACTGTATCTCCACACTACATAGAGATACCATATCACATCCATACTTCTAACCTACATACAAAACTATAATACTTATTGAAACTTCCATAAGATCCTTGCCACTTCAGGGGATAGAAGCACATTAACCACGTGTCCTTAAGATATCATATTATAACACATACGCTGTTATATTTTAAAGCTCTCACGGAATATATATTCTTTGTGATAGTAACAATCTGTCATAATTAAAGGCATTTTTACAGTAACCATCTTTTATAGTAGAGATATGTGTGATACTACATGTATAATCATATTGGACTTGTATAAAACAGCAATATATCTGTGTTAGGCCATTTTAGGTTTTTTGTAATGTATTCTTTATATATTCCATATATTTTTAAAAGACTTTTTAAAAAGACTTTTTTAAAAGAAATTTTTGTTCTCTTTTAGCTCCCTAAGTACTTTTTTATAAGAATCATACAATTAGAAATCAATAGCTATATAACTGCAATGGTGTACCCCCCCCCCCCCCCCCCCCCCACTCCACCCCCAGACATCAAGTCAATAAAGTGTCAGACTATTTCCATAATCTACATGAAATAAAGTGCTTGCCATATGCCTATAAGTAAAAAGTGAGGGTAAACAAAACCATTTGATGACGTCCCAGCTAGAAGAAAAAAATAGCTTACAATCATAATTATCCTTCTATGATGATAAGGTTATATGTATAGCCGTAAGGTCCATAATCTGGCATAAAACAGAACACAGTCCATAATCTGGCATAAAACAGAACACAATCCATAATGTGGCATAAAACAGAACACAATCCATAATCTGGCATAAAACAGAACACAATCCATAATCTGGCATAAAACAGAACACAGTCCATAATCTGGCATAAAACAGAACACAGTCCATAATCTGGCATAAAACAGAACACAATCCATAATGTGGCATAAAACAGAACACAATCCATAATCTAGCATAAAACAGAACACAATCCATAATCTGGCATAAAACAGAACACAGTCCATAATCTGGCATAAAACAGAACACAATCCATAATCTGGCATAAAACAGAACACAGTCCATAATCTGGCATAAAACAGAACACAGTCCATAATTTGGCATAAAACAGAACACAATCCATAATCTGGCATAAAACAGAACACAATCCATAATGTGGCATAAAACAGAACACAATCCATAATCTGGCATAAAACAGGACACAATCCATAATGTGGCATAAAACAGAACACAATCCATAATCTGGCATAAAACAGAACACAATCCATAATGTGGCATAAAACAGAACACAATCCATAATCTGGCATAAAACAGGACACAATCCATAATGTGGCATAAAACAGAACACAGTCCATAATCTGGCATAAAACAGAACACAATCCATAATGTGGCATAAAACAGAACACAATCCATAATCTGGCATAAAACAGAACACAATCCATAATCTGGCATAAAACAGAACACAATCCATAATGTGGCATAAAACAGAACACAATCCATAATGTGGCATAAAACAGAACACAGTCCATAATCTGGCATAAAACAAAACACAATCCATAATCTGGCATAAAACAGAACACAGTCCATAATCTGGCATAAAACAGAACACAATCCATAATGTGGCATAAAACAGAACACAATCCATAATGTGGCATAAAACAGAACACAATCCATAATCTGGCATAAAACAGAACACAGTCCATAATCTGGCATAAAACAGAACACAATCCATAATCTGGCATAAAACAGAACACAGTCCATAATCTGGCATAAAACAGAACACAGTCCATAATCTAGCATAAAACAAAACACAGTCCATAATCTGGCATAAAACAGAACACAGTCCATAATCTGGCATAAAACAGAACACAGTTCATAATCTGTCATAAAACAGAACACAGTCCATAATCTGGCATAAAATAGAACACAGTCCATAATCTGGCATAAAACAGATCACAGTTCATAATCTGTCATAAAACAGAACACAGTCCATAATCTGGCATAAAACAGAACACAATCCATAATCTGGCATAAAACAGAACACAGTCCATAATCTGGCATAAAACAAAACACAGTCCATAATCTGGCATAAAACAGAACACAGTCCATAATCTGGCATAAAACAGAACACAGTTCATAATCTGTCATAAAACAGAACACAGTTCATAATCTGTCATAAAACAGAACACAGTCCATAATCTGGCATAAAACAGAACACAGTCCATAATCTGGCATAAAACAGAACACAGTCCATAATCTGGCATAAAACAGAACACAGTTCATAATCTGTCATAAAACAGAACACAATCCATAATGTGGCATAAAACAGAACACAATCCATAATCTGGCATAAAACAGAACACAGTCCATAATCTAGCATAAAACAGAACACAGTCCATAATCTAGCATAAAATAAAACACAGTCCATAATCTGGCATAAAACAGAACACAGTCCATAATCTAGCATAAAATAAAACACAGTCCATAATCTGGCAAAAAACAGAACACAGTCAATAATCTGGCATAAAACAGAACACAGTCCATAATCTAGCATAAAATAAAACACAGTCCATAATCTGGCATAAAACAGAACACAGTCCATAATCTAGCATAAAACAAAACACCGTCCATAATCTGGCATAAAACAGAACACAGTCAATAATCTGGCATAAAACAGAACACAGTCAATAATCTGGCATAAAACAGAACACAGGCCATAATCTAGCATAAAATAAAACACAGTCCATAATCTGGCATAAAACAGAACACAGTCCATAATCTAGCATAAAATAAAACACAGTCCATAATCTAGCATAAAATAAAACACAGTCCATAATCTGGCATAAAACAGAACACAGACCATAATCTAGCATAAAACAGAACACAGTCCATAATCTAGCATAAAATAAAACACAGTCCATAATCTGGCATAAAACAGAACACAGTCCATAATCTAGCATAAAACAGAACACAGTCCATAATCTAGCATAAAATAAAACACAGTCCATAATCTAGCATAAAATAAAACACAGTCCATAATCTAGCATAAAACAGAACACAGTCCATAATCTGGCATAAAACAGAACACAGTCCATAATCTAGCATAAAATAAAACACAGTCCATAATCTGGCATAAAACAGAACACAGTCCATAATCTAGCATAAAACAGAACACAGTCAATAATCTGGCATAAAGCAGAACACAGTCCATAATCTGGCATAAAACAGAACACAGTCAATAATCTGGCATAAAGCAGAACACAGTCCATAATCTGGCATAAAACAGAACACAGTCAATAATCTGGCATAAAACAGAACACAGTCCATAATCTGGCATAAAACAGAACACAGTCCATAATCTAGCATAAAACAAAACACAGTCCATAATCTGGCATAAAACAGAACACAGTCAATAATCTGGCATAAAACAGAACACAGTCAATAATCTGGCATAAAACAGAACACAGTCCATAATCTGGCATAAAACAGATCACAGTTCATAATCTAGCATAAAACAAACCAATTTGACTGTCTGCCCATAATGCTAATATCATCTATTGCAGGAACAATCCCTGGTCTGAACATTCCAATATAAAAACCAGCAATCGTGGATTATCAACCGTAATTGACCAGGAGTTTGATCAGCCCCGAACCAATAGACTGGCTCCCCTTGATCATACAGTCATGGAAGAAAAAGAAGACCAAGATGAATAACGATGTAAAACTTGATAATGATAATGACATATTTACTATTACAAACTTCCTTCCAGGAAATATATGTCGCTTACCATCTACCACATTTACACTTGGAAGACATTTTAATACACAACCTTAATGTGTTGAATGGATCTGAGGATGAACGACTGATGATATATATATATATATATATATATATATATATATATATATATATATATATATATATATATATATATATATATATATATATACACACACCAATGTTTTGTGACATGTATTTTACTTGGCGCTGGTAGTGATTGAACTGTTGGCTTATTGTTCCTCTAGATGTGTGTGCCATGTTGCATTTACTTCACATAGATCATTGTTACATTTCAAACTGTATGCTCTTTTGACTGACTACATCAAACAGCAGGTACTGCAAATTATGTTGTAAAATATAATTAAAATTATAAATACAGTTTAATAAATCAAATTGCTAACATTCCAAAGGACTAGTACAATATTAGATAAATGTAGAGCCAAGGAACCAGCCAGAAATCATGAAAGTACAGACTTGTATGCCACATATGTGTAAATAAAGATATTTCTTAATTAATCAAGAAAAATTAAAATGTGTCGGTAGTGCCAAAAGGAAACAAGTTCTGCGGCATGTTTAAAACATCAAACAATATACAAGGGAATGTTTGCTTTATGACATGAAATGTCCTATATTTAAAGACACCTTGGGATTTCTACATATCAGCAATGGTGGAACAGAATAACTCTCCTACCAAATTGCATTTTGGTAAGATATCATGTACATAACAATATGTATCATGAATTTAACTCAGCTAAAATTATCAAATACAACCAGTAATTTAAAAATGCTACTTTTATCTACCTGTTTGAGCTTGGTTGTTTAAGACATTTTAATTATAGCATGTACATGTGTTACCACTAATTTAAAATCTGTATTTAATACTTTCTGATTGTTGATGATGGATTAAACATTATGTAAATATGGATGCAAATATGTATAATTATTAATCTTTTAGTTATATGTATAGCTATTGTTTCTTTCGTTTATTCTCTATATAATAACTTAGTAATATGGTACGCCCTGTAACATAAACGGAGTAATGTGGTACGCCCTGTAACATAGACGGAGTAATATGGTACGCCCTGTAACACAGACGGAATAATATGGTATATGTACGCCCTGTAATACAGACGGAGACTGTAGTGTTAAGGTACAGAGTACTCTTTCAAAGACCTGCTCGTTGTTGTGTTGTCGTCGGATTCAGTGAGCTTAACAGGACTTGCATGCTGGACAGAATTGTCAGAGTAAAAGCAAAAAAAAAATACTTGTGCTTTTTTATCTTCAAAGGGTGGAAGTGATGATTTGGAAAAACTGAAACCAATACTTTATCACCTTAGGTGACTCACCAGGTGTATCGTAGAGGCGACGAGAACTTTAGAAAGTGGGTTTCTCCTTTTTATTAGCTGAATGTCAGTTTATTTGAGGACGTTTTAATGAGTGCATTTCCAATCGCCATTTAATTATGAGATCATACGATACCGGCATATTACAGGGCTGATTGGGCCTAGTGACGTACTGTTACTCGGTCAACTAGCGTTGTTCTGATGAACAACACCAAGGCCGTTTGCAAAGGGTTTTTGTCCCTGTCGTTCTACATGTGGCGCGTTATACCTTATGCCCTTCTATACATTTATGCCTTTCTATACAGTTACGACAATAGATTAACTGAATCATAAACGCATGCATTGTCCTTCTTTTTTATTGCCAACACACAAAACAAAGAGAACTGACATGTCTTATTACCGCGCGCTGGTTTATATACTAAAGCTACACAAATAACGCAGTAATATGCACAAGTTGTATTTATAAGCGGACGTTTCAGTCTACATGCACTAGCTCTTAAACCGCCTGTTTACTTTACATTGTGTAGACGCGGAACATTGGACGTTTCATATTACCAAAGATCAGGCAGGATTGCTATCTGAGCTCAACGTTATTTTTAGCTTTATTTTGCAGACGGTTGCGTCTATAAATGCACGTCCAGGTATTGATTTCCCAGGTGTGTTGTAGTTATAACAGCAGCTATTGTGAATCTTGTTGATAGTTCCCTAGGTTTTAGGTATAGTTATACTGGAGTATTGAAATCCCGTCCAGTCATGCCTGCTCCAAGTTATTACTGTATGCTAGATAAAATAAGTGTTGTCCAATATTAAACATTATATCGACCGAAATAAACGTATGTGCCTGTAACACAGACAACTACTGCTTTTAAACATAATTAGTCAGCATGAACTGCGTACTGATTGTCTCTGCTCGGGAACATATTGTTAAACACTAGAAACTACAGTTTGCATAAATGAATTCTTTTCTTTGTCGTGGTTAAAGTATTGTTGGTCGCATGTCTGTTCTGTCAAACATATGTTTAAGCTGATTTATGAAGCATTCTGGTTCTTTGTGCATGCTCGATGTTAGATACCTGTGGCATGTAGGAAGTTACACTTTGCATACATAGTGCTAGACAACAAGGTTTTTGATGTGCCATTTTTGCAAGTTGCGCTAGACTAGGTGTACGGGTGTGTGTGGTTCTTTTATTGTTATTTTGCTTTGTTTAATGTGCAAGCGTCCTCGTTTTGTGTATGATATTGTATTTTATCGCGATTGCATCTTTACGTGTGTGTTTTTAATTCGTGTTTGATAAAGGTTATATTTTGTATGTGTTTTAAGGTTGTTTTATTTATTATTTTTCGTATACATTTTTTAATAAAAACATACATCTTTTTGCATTGTTTAGTTTGCAAGCGGCCTCATTATGCTCATGATATTGTATTTTATTTAGAGATTTCACCCTTACGTGTTTATTTAAAAATATGTACGTGTATGATGAAGTTATATGTGTTTTAAGGGTTTTTTTTTAATTATTTTTCGGTCTATAAAAATATTTAAAGACGATTTTGTGACACGTGCCTGTGATACTGATATATATCAGCTGTTGTATTTTTATCATGTCTCATTTTTACAAAATTTGATTTTTATGTTTTTGTCTTGTTTTGATGCTTTTGAACTAAACATACGTCTGTACATATTTATACATAACGTTTTATATGTCGGTGCCATATATCAAGGTTATGAATGCTTCCAATGGATGATAAAACTAGCCTGTTGGGGTTAGATGACTGCGATCATTATATATACTGTGATAAAACTTCCATTAAAACCAACGCTTTGAATCATTGTCATTATGTGCTTTATCTATAAACAATACACGGTCCATGTCATTATGTGCTTTATCTATAAACAATACACGGTCCATGTCATTATGTGCTTTATCTATAAACAATATACGGCCCATGTCATTATGTGCTTTATCTATAAACAATACACGGTCCATGTTATTGTGTGCTTTATCTATAAACAATACACGGTCCATGCATTATGTGCTTTATCTATAAACAATACACGGTTCATGTTATTGTGTGCTTTATCTATAAACAATACACGGTCCATGTCATTATGTGCTTTATCTATAAACAATACACGGTCCATGTCATTATGTGCTTTATCTATAAACAATACACGGTCCATTTCATTATGTGCTTTATCTATAAACAATACACGGTCCATGTTATTGTGTGCTTTATCTATAAACACTACACGGTCCATGTCGTTATGTGCTTTATCTATAAACAATACACGGTCCATGTCATTATGTGCTTTATCTATAAACAATACACGGTCCATGTCATTGTGTGTTTTATCTATAAACAATACACGGTCCATGTCGTTATGTGCTTTATCTATAAACGATACACGGTCCATGTCATTATGTGCTTTATCTATAAACAATACACGGTCCATGTCATTATGTGCTTTATCTATAAACAATACACGGTCCATGTCGTTATGTGCTTTATCTATAAACAATACACGGTCCATGTCATTATGTGCTTTATCTATAAACAATACACGGTCCATGTCATTGTGTGTTTTATCTATAAACAATACACGGTCCATGTCGTTATGTGCTTTATCTATAAACGATACACGGTCCATGTCATTATGTGCTTTATCTATAAACAATACACGGTCCATGTCATTATGTGCTTTATCTATAAACAATACACGGTCCATGTCATTATGTGCTTTATCTATAAACAATACACGGTCCATGTCATTATGTGCTTTATCTATAAACAATACACGGTCCATGTCATTATGTGCTTTATCTATAAACAATACACGGTCCATGTCATTATGTGCTTTATCTATAAACCATACACGGTCCATGTCATTATGTGCTTTATCTATAAACAATACACGGTCCATGTTATTGTGTGCTTTATCTATAAACAATACACGGTCCATGTCATTGTGTGCTTTATCTATAAACAATACACGGTCCATGTCATTGTGTGCTTTATCTATAAACAATACACGGTCCATGTCATTATGTGCTTTATCTATAAACAATACACGGTCCATGTCATTATGTGCTTTATCTATAAACAATACACGGTCCATGTCATTATGTGCTTTATCTATAAACAATACACGGTCCATGTCATTGTGTGCTTTATCTATAAACGATACACGGTCCAATATATTTGTATTTTTATTCATACAGCTTAAAGGCACGTAATTATTAGCAGATTGTTACAGTTTTGTGCTTGTTAATTATACACGTTTGTCTATTTGTACTTTTGTACATTTTATGTAAAGTTTTCTTTTTTTGTTTTTTTTTTGTTTCCTTAAAACGGTTGTGTCGTTTCATTTCTAAAGTTACACAGACATATTGTAGATCGTTGCTGCCGCTTGGCTCTGTCAGGTCCTGATCGACACATCTTAAGGTCACAAGTCGTCAACAGTAGGTCGAGTTTCATTTACAGGCAAACAACAATTTGTAACGCAGTTTAAAGTATAAAACAACATTACTTTGATATGTTCATTGTGCATTTGAACGAAGAAGAATAAAATTCTTGTTTGGAACACATTTCACTGTAAAGATTACACTTTCCAAGCAGTCATTAATGAATGGGTTAAACACGTCAAAACCTTAGAACGTCAAAAAGGCAATTCTTTTTTTAAACTTTTCAATGTGCTGATTACTGTACCCATGTGCTGACTGAAACTGTAAATGAAATAGACGACATCTCTGGACAGTATGGCATATTCCGTTGTGTGTATGCTACTTTTTTTTCTAAATAAATATACCTTTTGTTGGCTTTCATGATCGGAATGTAAGTATATTGATGTGGATGTAAAATGTTTCGGTAACTTTATTAAATGCTACTTGCATTTTATATCTCACCTTTCTTGTTAACACCGTTTTCAAGAGTAACATGATAAAATATGCAAGTGATAAAAATGTTTGTGAGTGACACAGCTTTGCACCGTGTTTTTTTCCATCTTTAACCCGTTTATTTTCATTAACTTTTACACTTTTACCAAAGCACTAAACATAACCGGTGAACAATCATAACTATTTCTTGAAGTCAGCTGATGTCATTTATAACAGTCGGAATGTTTTCTTTGTAAGGACAAGTTGTTATATACTAATCAATTATAGACAGATACAGCTGAGCATTTGACTTCAGCTTCCTTCCATATAGTTAGATCTACATGGCCACGGAATGGATGTAAGGCTGGTCTCAGAACAACTTCCAGCTGACATGCGGAGAGCTGGAGGATCCTCCCCAAACATTTGTCTGGGGTCTACATTCACCAGGACCACGCTGGGCGTCGATATTTTTACCACATTTGGTCGATGCGTATTTAAAAAGAGAATATGGATAAGGAATGGTCTCAGATCTGATCCCCAAGTCGTATAACCGCAGACAGTATAAAAAACCTCATAATCGTCAACATAATATTGACTAAACATCGTCTATGTTGTTTGGTCCGATAAATTCTAAAATTACAATGTTTTCAAAATAAGCTTATAAAAGTAGGTGCGGCTGTAAAATTGCCTATAACTTCGATACTGTTGTGTTTGAAGAATTGTACATTAGTGTTTTTCATTCCGATATAATATGTATGTTTCATATCGTGCCTTCTATTTGCACCTTTTTACAGCTGTATGAAAGTCCATGTATTTTTAATAAATATCACATTACAGATTGTTTGTTTGGTATATTGGAGCCCAGTCTGCTTTCACTGTTTACTTCCGTAGCAAACAATGATACGGTAAATTATTATATAGACACGGGAAGCCAGATCCATTCATTTAAACGTCAGCAGAGAAATAAGCCACAGTTGCTGTTACTTTAAATGCAGCTTCATATAGTTGTAATTGAAATGTGGGACGTACAGTAACCGCCTTCTATACCATGATAGCAATACACTGCATATTATTTTCCTGTAATTAAGGTCAGCCTGCGTTACTTAAGTCAATTACCGCCAGTGTGACTTATAATGAATATAATGCATTTACCTCTTGGGTTTCTGAACATGAACACAAAGTTAACGACTGCGTTATTTATAATTCAAAGATAATAAAATAAATAAGCCTAACTCTTACCTTTATATTAAAACATTCCTGGGTTATTTTATTTATTAACTGAAATGTGAATTCTTTGAAATTCCTCAGGAATAGATGTCTTTAAATGAATGAAGTGTACGAACTATTCTGACGCCTGTCAAATCGCACTGCACAGTATAAAATTACTAATCTTAATTATGCATTTATTATATACGAGCTAGCTGACGTTTAATTGTTTGATGTTGCTTTCAGCCGTATACATTTGCAATTGTTGTTAACTAATGATATTGCATAACCGAATCCGCAATACATTCCGACATTTGGAGAAAGGATATAAAAATATTCAGTATATTACTGAGTATATTAATGCTAGGTCGGTATAAATCTACTGAGACCATGTAGTCTTAATATATGCAAGGCAGAACCTGAACTTATCCCTCAATGTGCAGTTAGTATGCCGAAAACCGAATTGTAACTAAATGTTACACTACTGTACATTTTGAGGGGCGTAAAAAGTGTTCCTGCTTAAGGGAAATTACGAATCTTAAAGAAGAAAATAAGTAATGTATGTCTCTGTACTTCCTCAATTTTAAAGATTTCACATAAAAAAACACGCTAAAAACTGAAGCATCCTGAAAAATTATTTACATAAAATTGTCTTTAACAAGGTAAACTGCAAATGTGCTGTTATACGGCGGAAGATAATGGTTCATTGCATTTAAGCGGAACATAGAGAAATGTACGTTTGCGCAAACAAGGTGTTTATTTTGCGTAGTTTCGCTAGCAAAACACTGCTTGTATTCTGTTTGAGATTTAAATACCAGTACTACGTCGACATTCTTTTCTCCCACGTACGATTTTTTTTCTCCCACGTACGATCTGTTTAATTGCAGCGAGCCTTATTTAACCCTATGTGACCATAATGTTCGGTTGGTTCTGCTATTTCCACTTACGTCTAGAAAAAAAAAGCGAAGTGAAGATTACATGGTGGTGGTTGCTGTAGAATTGTCATAAGGAAGGGAGAATTGTCTGGAGTTATATGAGTCGCTCTGTGTGGAAATGTTGGGGACATTCCCTGGCCTTGTTGGCATGGACTCCAGTCCAGACTGACCGATCGATGTTGGGGACATTCCCTGGCCTTGTTGGCATGGACTCCAGCCCAGACTGACCGATCGGTGTTGGGGACATTCCCTGGCCTTGTTGGCATGGACTCCAGCCCAGACTGACCGATCGGTGTTGGGGACATTCCCTGGCCTTGTTGGCATGGACTCCAGCCCAGACTGACCGATCGATGTTGGGGACATTCCCTGGCCTTGTTGGCATGGACTCCATCCCCGACTGACCGATCGATGTTGGGGACATTCCCTGGCCTTGTTGGCATGGACTCAAGCCCAGACTGACCGATCGATGTTGGGGACATTCCCTGGCCTTGTTGGCATGGACTCCATCCCCGACTGACCGATCGATGTTGGGGACATTCCCTGGCCTTGTTGGCATGGACTCCAGCCCAGACTGACCGATCGATGTTGGGGACATTCCCTGGCCTTGTTGGCATGGACTCCATCCTAGACTGACCGATCGATGTTGGGGACATTCCCTGGCCTTGTTGGCATGGACTCCAGCCCAGACTGACCGATCGATGTTGGGGACATTCCCTGGCCTTGTTGGCATGGACTTCAGCCCGGACTGACCGATCGATGTTGGGGACATTCCCTGGCCTTGTTGGCATGGACTCCAGCCCAGACTGACCGATCGATGTTGGGGACATTCTCTGGCCTTGTTGGCATGGACTCCAGCCCAGACTGACCGATCGATGTTGGGGACATTCCCTGGCCTTGTTGGCATGGACTCCAGCCCAGACTGACCGATCGGTGTTGGGGACATTTCCTGGCCTTGTTGGCATGGACTCCAGCCTAGACTGACCAATCGATGTTGGGGACATTTCCTGGCCTTGTTGGCATGGACTTCAGCCCAGACTGACCGATCGATGTTGGGGACATTTCCTGGCCTTGTTGGCATGGACTCAAGCCTAGACTGACCGATCGATGTTGGGGACATTTCCTGGCCTTGTTGGCATGGACTTCAGCCCAGACTGACCGATCGATGTTGGGGACATTATCTGGCCTTGTTGGCATGGACTTCAGCCCAGACTGACCGATCGATGTTGGGGACATTTCCTGGCCTTGTTGGCATGGACTCAAGCCTAGACTGACCGATCGATGTTGGGGACATTTCCTGGCCTTGTTGGCATGGACTTCAGCCCAGACTGACCGATCGATGTTGGGGACATTATCTGGCCTTGTTGGCATGGACTCCAGCCCAGACTGACCGATCGATGTTGGGGACATTTCCTGGCCTTGTTGGCATGGACTTCAGCCCAGACTGACCGATCGATGTTGGGGACATTATCTGGCCTTGTTGGCATGGACTCAAGCCTAGACTGACCGATCGATGTTGGGGACATTTCCTGGCCTTGTTGGCATGGACTTCAGCCCAGACTGACCGATCGATGTTGGGGACATTATCTGGCCTTGTTGGCATGGACTCCAGCCCAGACTGACCGATCGATGTTGGTTACATTCCCTGGCCTTGTTGGCATGGACTCCAGCCCAGACTGACCGATCGATGTTGGGGACATTTCCTGGCCTTGTTGGCATGGACTCAAGCCTAGACTGACCGATCGATGTTGGGGACATTTCCTGGCCTTGTTGGCATGGACTCCAGCCCAGACTGACCGATCGATGTTGGGGACATTTCCTGGCCTTGTTGGCATGGACTCCAGCCTAGACTGACCGATCGATGTTGGGGACATTTCCTGGCCTTGTTGGCATGGACTCCAGCCCAGACTGACCGATCGATGTTGGGGACATTTCCTGGCCTTGTTGGCATGGACTCAAGCCTAGACTGACCGATCGATGTTGGGGACATTTCCTGGCCTTGTTGGCATGGACTTCAGCCCAGACTGACCGATCGATGTTGGGGACATTATCTGGCCTTGTTGGCATGGACTCCAGCCCAGACTGACCGATCGATGTTGGGGACATTTCCTGGCCTTGTTGGCATGGACTTCAGCCCAGACTGACCGATCGATGTTGGGGACATTATCTGGCCTTGTTGGCATGTACTCCAGCCCAGACTGACCGATCGATGTTGGGGACATTCCCTGGCCTTGTTGGCATGGACTCTAGCCCAGACTGACCGATCGATGTTGGAGACATTCCCTGGCCTTGTTGGCATGGACTCCAGCCCAGACTGACCGATCGATGTTGGGGACATTCCCTGGCCTTGTTGGCATGGACTCCAGCCCAGACTGACCGATCGATGTTGGGGACATTCCCTGGCCTTGTTGGCTTGGACTCCATCCCAGACTGACCGATCGATGTTGGGGACATTCTCTGGCCTTGTTGACATGGTCTCCAGCCCAGAATGACCGATCGGTGTTGGGGACATTCCCTGGCCTTGTTGGCATGGACTCCAGCCCAGACTGACCGATCGATGTTGGGGACATTCCCTGGCCTTGTTGGCATGGACTCCAGCCCAGACTGACCGATCGATGTTGGGGACATTCCCTGGCCTTGTTGGCATGGACTCCAGCCCAGACTGACCGATCGATGTTGGGGACATTCCCTGGCCTTGTTGGCATGGACTCCAGCCCAGACTGACCGATCGATGTTGGGGACATTCTCTGGCCTTGTTGGCATGGACTCCAGCCCAGACTGACCGATCGATGTTGGGGACATTCTCTGGCCTTGTTGGCATGGACTCCAGCCCAGACTGACCGATCGATGTTGGGGACATTTCCTGGCCTTGTTAGCATGGACTCCAGCCTAGACTGACCGATCGATGTTGGGGACATTCCCTGGCCTTGTTGGCATGGACTCCAGCCTAGACTGACCGATCGATGTTGGGGACATTCCCTGGCCTTGTTGGCATGGACTTTAGCCCAGACTGACCGATCGATGTTGGGGACATTCCCTGGCCTTGTTGGCATGGACTCCAGCCTAGACTGACCGATCGATGTTGGGGACATTTCCTGGCCTTGTTGGCATGGACTCCAGCCCAGACTGACCGATCGATGTTGGGGACATTCCCTGGCCTTGTTGGCATGGACTCCAGCCCAGACTGACCGATCGATGTTGGGGACATTCCCTGGCCTTGTTGGCATGGACTCCAGCCCAGACTGACCGATCGATGTTGGGGACATTATCTGGCCTTGTTGGCATGGACTCAAGCCCAGACTGACCGATCGATGTTGGGGACATTCTCTGGTCTTGTTGGCATGGACTCCAGCCCAGACTGACCGATCGATGTTGGGGAAATTCCCTGGCCTTGTTGGCATGGACTCCAGCCTAGACTGACCGATCGATGTTGGGGACATTTCCTGGCCTTGTTGGCATGGATTCCAGCCCAGACTGACCGATCGATGTTGGGGACATTTCCTGGCCTTGTTGGCATGGACTCCATCCCAGACTGACCGATCGATGTTGGGGACATTTCCTGGCCTTGTTGGCATGGACTCCAGCCCAGACTGACCGATTGATGTTGGGGACATTCCCTGGCCTTGTTGGCATGGACTCCAGCCCAGACTGACCGATCGATGTTGGGGACATTCCCTGGCCTTGTTGGCTTGGACTCCATCCCAGACTGACCGATCGATGTTGGGGACATTCTCTGGCCTTGTTGACATGGTCTCCAGCCCAGAATGACCGATCGGTGTTGGGGACATTCCCTGGCCTTGTTGGCATGGACTCCAGCCCAGACTGACCGATCGATGTTGGGGACATTCCCTGGCCTTGTTGGCATGGACTCCAGCCCAGACTGACCGATCGATGTTGGGGACATTCCCTGGCCTTGTTGGCATGGACTCCAGCCCAGACTGACCGATCGATGTTGGGGACATTCCCTGGCCTTGTTGGCATGGACTCCAGCCCAGACTGACCGATCGATGTTGGGGACATTCCCTGGCCTTGTTGGCATGGACTCCATCCTAGACTGACCGATCGATGTTGGGGACATTCCCTGGCCTTGTTGGCATGTACTCCAGCCCAGACTGACCGATCGGTGTTGGGGACATTCCCTGGCCTTGTTGGCATGGACTCCAGCCCAGACTGACCGATCGATGTTGGGTACATTCTCTGGCCTTGTTGGCATGGACTCAAGCCCAGACTGACCGATCGATGTTGGGGACATTTCCTGGCCTTGTTGGCATGGACTCCAGCCCAGACTGACCGATCGATGTTGGGGACATTTCCTGGCCTTGTTAGCATGGACTCAAGCCCAGACTGACCGATCGATGTTGGGGACATTTCCTGGCCTTGTTGGCATGGACTCCAGCCCAGACTGACCGATCGGTGTTGGGGACATTCCCTGGCCTTCTTGGCATGGACTCCAGCCCAGACTGACCGATCGATGTTGGGGACATTCCCTGACCTTCTTGGCATGGACTCCAGCCCAGACTGACCGATCGATGTTGGGGACATTCCCTGGCCTTGTTGGCATGGACTCCAGCCCAGACTGACCGATCGATGTTGGGTACATTCTTTGGTCTTGTTGGCATGGACTCCAGCCCAGACTGACCGATCGATGTTGGGGACATTCTCTGGTCTTGTTGGCATGGACTCCAGCCCAGACTGACCGATTGATGTTGGGGACATTCTATGGCCTTGTTGGCATGGACTCCAGCCCAGACTGACCGATCGATGTAGCACAAGATAAACAACCAGATGTGTGCTACACGCAGGCGTAACCGGTCCTGTTGGCACAGAGCGAAATTATCAGCATGACATACGCTCTATGTATTTATCTTTAAATACAGAAGCCTTATCAAAACAGACACATATAGTCAGTATTCATCACATAGAAAATCTATTAAAACATCTTCAAAACAAAAATAACTGATCAAAGTTACGTTCCTTATTGTCTTCCTTATCTTGATAACAGACTAGGTGTACTGTCGTTATTATTGCCCTTGAACAAAATCAATATTTCAAGATACATTATTTATGAAAGCGTCTATTCAACATTGTCGTCTGACAGCAATGCTTCATTATTCAGTCTAATGCACTTTAGAAAACAGAAACTAATACTAACAGAGCAGACGCAGTTTCTGTGTAGGGAATTCTGTATCCGACTCATGTATGCATACATGTAACGTTACGCCGTATCATGTAACGAACAAAATACCGCATGGGAAACCCCGACATTGTACAAGATATCGAGTGTACCACATATCATACATGGCATATGTACAAGTATCCACACTTATTGATACACAGCATGTTCTGTCCAAACGGATTACCGTATGTAAAGAGTTAAAAAATACCATGCAAATCGAAGAAACAAAGTTAACCATAAACGGGTGTAGGGTTAGGTTAAATATACATGGCGCCTTTTATACTGTGTGTATACAAAACAACAACACAAACACGTCGCCATAAAGTAATCATTTCATTTAAAATATATTTTTGCCTATTAACTATTCTATGACAAAAAACTTTACACACTATATAAGGTGCTTTTCTTAAGAACTGTCATAAAACCATGTGCATATCAGATTATACAAGTACTATATGAAACATTTTCAACGATAACTGTATATTTATACTGTCCTTGGCCAACGCAGAGGATTTTGCAAGGACTATATTACAAGTATACTCGATTTTTACCTGATCAAAATTTCCTCCATTCTTGGCCTTATTTTAAATCACATGACAGACAATATAGAAACAAGGATAAACACCCTGACATGATAAAATTGCACTTGATATGTTTCTATTTGTAGAACCACTTTATGGTTACCAGCGCATTGTCCTGATGTCAATGGTCTACTTTATGCACAATCTAAAGGTATATATTGGTACAAAGTGTGGACGATTGTATATTAAAGTGTTCTTTGAACTTCAGTCACTGTTTAAAATATGAAAGTGACCTACACCAGGACTCTGCCATCTAAAGACCAATATAGACAATGTGAAACCGCTATTGTCTAAACAAAACTATTATTGTCAGGGCAAAACCATTAGTGTCTCGGGAAAAAAAAAACGTTCATTTCTACATGTAAAATTCATAAGAGGTTTTTGTAGCATGTACGAATGTTCTTCATGCCTCGACATACCTGCTGTTAATTATTCGGAACGATTGATGTTGATGATGGTGACGATGATTATGAGGAGGAGTAGGAGGAGGATACTGATGATGAAGGAACAACATAAAAGAATAAATTTATTTGTAAAATATGTACATATTAAATTCGTATTTAAACAAGTGTAGGGCTTTTTGCAAACTTAAATGTCACAATTATTATGATCCTGAAAGTATTGGCGATAGCCCAACGTTATCTGTTTACCTGGTTGCTTGGCAGATAAGCAGGTGTGCATGTTGTGTATTACTAATGATTACAGCATGAGAAGGCAAAGTCAATATAGATTGTCACGTGTGTATATGCATTTAACTGTAGGCATGCACCCCATACAATCAAGTGTCGTTCAGCTAAACAATATCCCCGAGGTGCTATGACATGTTAGGTGGTAGTCAGGGTTACCGCGGTCCTGATACTCGCGCCTATCATTTCAACAGAGCTGGGAGACAAAGTGCTTATATTATATTTAATAATCAAACGAACGTTATATTAATGGTTATCTTCTGTAGGATTCGTATTGTCGATAAAACTGTCAATTTATGACCTAGTATGTGTCTCCATTCAGTAATTATCTTTATGTCATTTCGAGCACTTTCAGCCTTACACCAATATAAAAGGGTCATACACAAATGTAAACAATATGTAGACTTCTCCTAAGAATAAAGCTATTCAATAGAATCCAATGTAAAAATAAGTTTTTTGTTATAATAAATCTAGTATCTCTAGCAGTCACTGAATGTACCAGTTTAGCAAGCCATCGCAAGTAACGGCCAGGTGTTCCAAGCTGCAGGACATGGATACCCGTCCATGCTACCGACATGGAATGCGATACATTGCTAATAAAATACATCGATTTTAAGCTCTTTTGTTGTCGTCAATGGTTACCAGCATGTCATCGTAATAAAAAATAGCAGGCGATTGGCTTAGGTATATTATTTAAAACATTAAATATTTGAATCACTACCGACAATAACTTCCTTCTTGTTATCTTTAACAAAAGACATTGTATTGTTTTCAATCAATCCAATTCAATCCTCGCTGAAAAACATTTCTTTCCTGCCAACAATGTCAATATCAGTAAGGCCTTTAATATATTCGCACCTTTATAAAGCCGCAGCGGGAGACGTGGGGCAGAGAGCAGGAAGAAAAAATATGTGCTATTGAATGTCTGTGATCTAGGTATTGTAGGTTAGAGGCCCTTTGTTTTGTTTGTATAGATAGCGTGGTCATGAAGTGCGATGTTACCTGCAGGTTACAGGTACAATACCTGTAATCTTGGCTCAATTCGTCAAGGCGTCACCAAGCACTTTACCTACGGTTGTATATGCATGTTACTTGCATCATGCTTTTCTGTGCTAAAACAATCATAAAATGACGACTAGACTGTACACGTTGAAAAAGTATATATCCTGATACGACAGCTGTTTGATCTGGACCTATACAGTCCTGATATATTCGAAAAGTTTTCAGCCGGGAACAGTGGTAGACAATGGAGGGATATGAAACTCCGAGGTCCATTCGCAAACTATTGTTTTAAAATAAAGTTTTTACTTTGTAATGTGTCATTGCCTTAATCACAGGAGTTTTAATTCAATGTATATAAGCGTATAGATAAAATACCCAAGTTTGTATTTTGTTGACGTGTTATGACAGAAATATTTCAAAAAACTTCCCCAGACAGATCCATACTTCCCTGTTGTAAACTGAATGTAAATCGACTATTCACACAACGTTTGGATAACAGAGGGAAATCCCCATTATCGCGCGCTACTCAATCATTTGACTAACTGTTGATAGCAGGGAGAAGGAAGTAAAGGCTATATAGATGATATTAACCTGACCTTAACATACATTAAGGATAAAGCTGTATAGTTTTCTAGGTCGTGTGAAATGATTTACAGAGGGTATAAAACATCGCATATGTGGCTTATATATTAACCGTTAATAGTGTCGTTAATTTATAATTTATGGTAAATTAGTATAATAATTGATACATCATTAAATATTCTGACGTCTAATCTGCTTTGTTGTTGTTTTTACCTTTTCGGCATTTTGGGCAACTAACAACATATTTCTTAAAAAATGCCCTCAAAATTCATAAGTTATATATGGCTTAAATTGAGTCCAATATGTACAATTAAATGGTATATTTGCCCAACTGAACCTCAGATAACAAGGACGGTTCATTAACTTGTTTGTCCGGTGTCGGGGTATTCACTGCATGTTATATTTTTAAATCACACTGCATTTTACAGTGAATCCAATTGGTATAGGATATGGGAAAACATTTTTGACCGGCTGTCCTATTTTGTTGAGACCTTGGACTTTTAGTGGAGTTGGCACAGTTTAGTTACTTTAAGTATCATGTATTCATGATAATATGACTAAACGAAACAACTATGCAAAGTACAAGTGGTCGAAAAGATAATCTAAATTTAAAAATCAGGAAGTGAAATTCAAGTATTTCGCCTAACTGTTATCAACTTCTGACGGGGCATAGAATTTAGGGGTCATCTCAATGTTTTATGAACCATTAGAGTCGGTGGTTTTGATGCAATTAGTAAAAATCTCATGAGAAAGAAATGTAGAAAGTCGTAAATTTTGCATGAAATTTATTTTAAAATGTTAATGATAGCAAAATCTTAAAAACAATTTGCAATATCAACTCATTGTCTTAATACACTTGACACGTTCCCTGACACCGAAATATGTACGACCAACTTAACAAAATCAAGACAACATCCACGCCTCCCTCTATCATCATGTTACTTCTTCGACTACTGTGTTCATGAAGGAAAGAAGCACCCTTGATCGAAATAAAAAAAAATGATGACTTACTTTCGCTTTGTTCTTTCCGCCTAACTATATTGTATATAACAACGGATAGTTTGTCAAATAGAAAAAGTAAAGGATAGTTTTCTTTAAAACATTTATTAGGTCGTCTGATTGCATTTGAAGCATCACTGGGCAAATTTAAGGAATCTATATTGCCTTTTCATTCTATATTAATAAGTGTTATAGCTTTATTATATAAGGCATGTCTTATTAAATATCCAAAACCTTATTGGTCTGATCTGATCTTGTTTAAATGAAAACCACAATCTCTTCAATTTCTAAACACTGCTCCTTATATGCAGATATTGGTCTGGATATATATAAACGAACATGCGTACATCATTCGCATAATCTTCAGTCATTTCAGTACAAGTAAATTTTTAAAAATAAAATAGACGAGGTGTTCCGAATTACCCTTACTTGTATTATGGCAGAAGTGAACTCCGTATACGTCTACAATCAACCTCCTGTTGTTTCAATCAATCTTCAAAGACAACAACTATATGCCTGAAGAATCCTACCCAACAGCTTTAGACGTTTCCATTACAACAACGGGAATTGAAAAACTTCTCAACAACCTCAAGATCAACAATGCACCAGGACCTGACTCTATCCTGCCCAGAATACTAAAAGAACTATCTTCACATATAGCACCTATTCTCACAGTCATCTTCAACCACTCCATGGAAACAGGCGACATCCCATCTGACTGGCGCACCGCCAATGTAGCACACATTTACAAGAAGGGGAGTAGATACAACCCTGAAAACTACAGATCTGTAACCTGCATATGCTGTAAACTTCTAGAACATTGCATCACTTCTCACATCATGAAACATGGCGAAACCAACAATTTTCTCTACCCTCTCCAACATGGCTTTACAAAAAGAAGATCCTGCGAAACACAACTTGTAGAATTTACTGATGACATTAGCTACAATCTCGAAAACGGAAGCACAACAAACAGACATTCTAATTATGGACTTCTCAAAAGAGTTTGACAAAGTTTCCCACAGCCTACTCCTACACAAACTTGACCATAACGGTATCAGAGGTGCAACCAATCGATGGATACAGGCATTTCTCACCAATGGAACACAGTCCGTCGTACTTGAAGGCGAGCATACCGACACAGTCCGCGTGGCATCCGGCGCCCCCAGGGCTCGGTCCTCGGGCCCTGTCTCTTTCTTTACTACATCAACGATTTACCAGAATCTCTTCACTCTACAGCCAGACTCTTTGCAGATGATACCATAATCTACTTGATCATTTCCAATTCTAAAGACTGCAATCTACTTCAAGATGACCTAGACAAACTCCCACAATAGGAAAAGAAATGGAAACTGGCCTTCCACCCAGAAAAATGCCAAGTTCTCACAATTACAAGAAAGAAAACTACCATCAAACATGAATACACCCTTAACAACCAAATCCTACATCACGTGAAATCTACGAAGTACCTGCGCCTTACCTTCAACCATCACCTTAACTGGATAGAACATATCAGCAACATCACCAACAAAGCAAGTAAAAGCCTCAACTTCATCAGAAGAAACCTCAACATCTCATCAACAACAATAAAAGAAACAGCCTACCTATCACTTGTCCGCCCTATTGTCGAATACTCATCAGCAGTATGGGATCCCTATGAAAAAACCGATATTGAACTGATTGAAAAAATTCAAAGACGTGGTGCATCATTAATCAAAAACAACTACAGAAACAGATCCAGCGTAACAGACATGATCCAAGACCTATAATTGCCATCACTCCAAGACTCACTCTCCTTTATAAAATAGCTAATGAAGAAGTTGCGATCAGCAAAGAAAACAGACTCATCCCAATGCAGCGAAGATCCAGACACATCAACAACAACGCCTACACGATCCCATATTCAGCTACAACCTACAGACAACAGTCATTCTTCCCCAAAACCATCAAGGAGTGGAATAGCCTCCCACCTGACCTAACATCAGCAGGCTCAGTTGAGTGCTTCAAAGCCCAACTAGCCAAACACTATCTCTAAATACATAGTCATGGGTGAAAGTTAGAAATTATGAAAAACCTGAAATTCTGAAAATGTGTCTATTTATATAGGAAAAATAAAGAAAATCAACCATTTCAGACACACAGAATCCTGAATTCAGGCATAATCCTGAAAACTTTCACCTATGCTGAAAGTTCTCTTTTATTTTTAACGCATCGCTGTAAATACTCTCACTTTGTTTTCCAATTTCTGGTTCATCTGCACGTATTACTGACCCCTGACCTCCGTTACGTTGACGTCTTACACATCTTGTGATTTCTGCATACGTTCGCTCTTCTACATGTCGCACTTCACTAAAGCCCCTGCAACTTTCCCGGCTGGTAGTCCAGGGCTGAAAACTGACTGTCCGTAAAACATTAGTCTCAGACTCGAGCACTTACAGTTACAGTCCAGGCTGTAAATGTCAGTTAACATGCAGAATGGGACGCCATTTGCATTGGGACAAGAGCTGATAGCGTCAATGTTGGGAGCCAGATCCGGTGTCAGTTTATTGTTTGTAAAGACTTCACGTATCAAGATAGTTATTCTGAGACACAGAAGCCGGTTGGAATCAGGGTAAACATGTTATTTGATAGATCTTATTACGAACAGACCCGGTATCTTTATTCCGTCGGTGAAGGTTTTCATTCCGTTCAGGTTAGGGAAGAGGCCGCGGATTGACGCCGGAAACCGTGTTGTCGGTGAAAAGTTAAGGAGACTATTGCGGTATAAATCGAGGATTTCCAAATTGACGAATAGGTGTAGGCCATCCGGTAGCTTTGATAATCTGTTGTCGGAGAGATCTAGGGTAACGTATGGGTCCAGTTTGTCTGGAAATGACAAAATGCTGTTCCTTGCAGATTCGTCGATTTGTTAGCCGTGGAATTTATTGAAATTCCTCGACCCTCCATGGCTAGTGGACTTGTACTGTGCATTCAAGTGGCTTGGTTCTGGTTTTGTTGACATTCCGAGTATCCAGTGTCTTTATCCTTAACCGGACAAATAGCCAGAATCAAAGCCAGACTTGACAGAAAGGTCGTTGTCTTCTGCAATGCAAGCACATAGTGGAAGAGTATCGTTGTTAGCTGCTTAAATATTTTGAATTTGATTTACTAATGCAAAACTTAAATTGAAGGACTTTTGTTCTATTTTTTTCATAGAGTATCCTGTACTCCTCCTACCCCTCCCCCTCCTCCTCATCATAGTTATTACTACTACTACTACTACTACTACTACAACTTCTACTACTACTACATCTTGCACTAATACTATATATTCTACTAAATTTCTACTACTACTACTACGACGACGACGACTAGTAATACCTTTAATACTACTACTACAACAACAACTACTACTACTACTAAGTACTACTACTACTACTACAACTGCTTCTACTCTACTACCACTACAACTACTACCCTTACTGCTACTACTACAACTACTACTACTACCCTTACTACTACTACAACAACAACAACTACTACTACTACTACTACTACTACTTCTACTACTACTACTTCTACTACAACTACTACTACTACTACCCTTTCTACTACTACTACTACAACTATTACTACCCTTACTACTACTACTACAACTATTTCTACCATTACTACTACAACTACTACTACTACCCTTACTACTACCTTTACTACTACAACTACTACTACCCTTACTACTACTTCTACTACTACTACTACCCTTACTACTACTACTACAACAACAACTACTACTACAACTACCCTTACTACTACAACTACCCTTACTACTACTTCTACAACTATTACTACCATTACTACTACAACTACTACTACTACCATTACGACTACCTTTATTACTACTACTACTACTACTACTACTACCCTTACTATTACCCTTACTACTACAACTACTACTAGCTACTACCCTTACTACTACCCTTACTACTACAACTACTACTACTACTCTTACTACTACTTCTACTACTACTACTACCCTTACTACTACTACTACAACTACTACTACTACTACCCTTACAATTACTACTACTACACTTACAACAACTACTACTACTACTCTTGCTACAACTACTACTACTACTCGTTGCAGTATTCCTATATATTACTGTATATATGGTTTTGATGTTTGCGTTTATATATAGTGGTAGTTGGATCTTGATTTTGGTATAAAACATACACCAGCAGTAGTTGTAGTAGTGACAGTTACTGTTGTGGTTTTTGTTCAGGGACGAATCCACGCTGAAGTTGTTTTTTTTTTTTTTCAGGGGAGGGTCGGGGTCCTAATGAGAGAGCAGCAGAGGTACCACCCATAAGTGGGGACTTGGGCCATCCGCCCCATGAAAATGTTAACATGAAGCTGGCCAATAGAGCGATTTCCAGCATTTCAGAAACTGCTTGAAACTTTTTTCATGAGTTCAAACTATTTGATAATTTTATAAAGTTGACCCCCCCCCCCCCCCCACGAGTCCCCGCTAGATCTGCCCATGTTGTTTATTGTTGTTATATGGGAAAGGGAAGTTGTAGTAGGAGAGAGAGTGAGAGAAATTAGAATAGGACGAAGAAAGAAGGCTTAGTAGAATGAGATATAGTGGTTCATGTAAAACAGCGTTTCAAATTATTTGAAACTGTAATAGTTTACAGACCTTGTTCATATTGGTTCACCTACAGATAGTTTCCATGTGATGTCATAGGCACTAAAATGACAGAGCAAGGCAGCCATTTTTGAAGGCAGAAGCTAATGCAGGCCGAAATCTGTAAATATGTGCTGTATTAAACTCACCACTGTGTTTTTGTTTTTCAGTCTATTTTACTGAATTTTATATCAAATTTAACAGCTTTTATTAAGTATTTTAGATATCAAAACTATATTTTGATAGTTTAAAAGGTAAAAAATACAACCAAAAAGGTAATTTTGTTTAAGGATGAGCCAATAATCTTATTTATTTATGTGTATTTATTCGTTGTTCCTTTATCAATTTTAAAAATATTGCATTCTAAAAATATGAATTTCAAGACCTTTCCAATGGTGTATAGCTTTTAATTTTGGACCACAAATGAAGAAATTACAAGAAAATAAAATTTCTATACAATTCATTTGAAAATCCCTTTAAGTTGACATCAAAGATAGCTGCCAAGATAAGAGATCCTCACTGATGTGGAATCTATAACACCTAAGGAAATATTCGTTTGCTGTCAATGTTGTCGTAAAAAGTATTCAGCTTATATGAATGATACATCTACGAACAAGTCTACGGTGTTGTTTACTATTCATCAACAGTATGTACGTAGAATAAGGAATCTGTCAATCAGTGATTGTGTTAATACAAGGGCTATTTCCTAGGAATGGACAGGTATAACTAAATGTTAGAATGACAGAATCTTTTGATGTTAGCAACATAAAAGTAACATTGTGCAGCTTTTATGTGTTTATGTTGTTACAGTGCACTTAATGAGGACAGTGTGCTTTCATTCCTCCGCTGTACTTATTGGCGAGAAAGCGATGTTATATCAAGAAGTAAATTGATCAGCAAACGAACAAGTGTAATACACGTGTATTAGGCTACTAGAAACATGCCCATAGGTGGCTGACAATGACTCCCCGCTTCCCACTCCCACGCTTTCTCCTTCGTCAAATTTCGCCTGTGTTTTGAAATAACAAGCAAATGAAAACAAAAGAAAACTGAAAAGCAACGAATAAATGACAAGAATTCCGGAAGGGCGAGTATGCTTAGATGACTGAATGTGTAACCAATGTTAACACTAGATTGTTAAATTCGCACATTTATTAAAATTAACTTTGTTTGATGTAAATAATTATCACACTATTATTACAAATGTCGTACGTGTTTATGCTGTAGGGTCCTACATATCTGTGATGTACATGTAATAATTTTACACTTTTACGCGCTTTTCTTGTCTATGTCGCAAAAATGTTTTGTTTACAATTGTAGAAGTTTTTTGGGGATAAATATTGCAAAATATTGTATGTGACAAAATAGTGTTTGTGACAAAACAATATTCATCACAAAATATTGTATAGGACAAAATAATGTATGAGACAAAAGAATGTACATCTATGTGGAAAAAAAAAACGATTTATATCTTTATAATACAAGCATTATGTGACAAAAGAATATATGGTACAAGGAATGTATACTGACAAATAATATATTTTGCTATTTAAATTAAACAAACCTTGTAATTAAAACACCATTGTTACAATCATCAAATCATTTCCATCTTCCCATGTGATACGAACCGGTTATGACTTATTTTCTCTCTGTTCTTACATGTACTAAACTGAACGATTACATAATTTCCGAAATGACTTGATGTATTTTCTTTTATAAAATGAGTAATTGTTTTATGTTTGACAATGTTGTAAATTGTTCCGTAGGGAATTGTAGGAAAATTTTCAACAAAGCTCACACTCAGTATTTCGACACAATGCCGTCTTCAAGAGTAAAACGTAAAAATAGGGCTGTGAGCTGGACCAGTGGACAGCCCTGGCAACCAACGTTTTAATTCTCAATTTCGTATCTATGTACCTTATTAAATAAATTTAGGAATAAAGAGAGGTTCCTTAAGTAGATTTGACCACAGTTTATGGTGTATACACGACGCATAGATCTACATGCACCGCACTCTATATTTATTTAAATTTATGACGTCACTATGAGCTAATAAGTGTAACGTTTATGAATGACGTTCACAAATGACAAATGTTTATTTCCCAGCATGCGTAGTTTGGACTTATTCTATGTCGTTGAGCTCTAAATGGCTAAAACTGCCGTTTAGTAATACATTTTGTGCAATGTTCGGGGCGATTTGGATTCTTCCATCTCCAAAACAAGTCTTTTGAAGTACAGCATGTTCATATGAACTATTGCTAAGAGGTTAAATTTATATGCGTTATTAATAGGGGCTGACAATGCCTTGCTTAACTGAGAAAAAAAAAACACGCAAATTTGACCAACAGTGACATATCACTTTAATAGAACTTCTCATAACCAAAGATAATCTACACTGTACTACGCAGGATCGGTTGATGACAACAATGTGCTAGTTGTTCTGATCATTACAGATTGGTAACTTCCTGTTATCATCCAATGGTTGTATGGCTACTTCACTCTGCAGATAATGCTGCACAATAACCACTTACACATCATCCGCGCATGTACATGAGTAACCACTCCCGTGACTATTGTTTTAATGACAATATGTTCTATACTTAAATTAATCATCTTAATGTAAGCTGCGCAATTCTGTCCCAATGACCTTTAATGTGTCATTAATATTTTTATGCGTCATTTGATATTTCATGTCACTGATATTTCATATATCACTGATATTTCATGCATCTTTGATATTCCATGTGTCAGTAATATTTCAAGCATCATCATTTTATGCCATTGATATTGTATGCACATTGGTATATCATACATCATTAATATTTCATGCCTTGTTTTATACTTGACGTTTCCTGCATCATTGACATTTTTTGTGCCATTGATATTGTATGCATATTGATAGTTCATACATCATTTCATACATCAATTGACATTTTATGTGCCATAGATATTGTATGTATATTGATAGTTCATACATCATTTGATATGTACCATTGATATTTCATGCATCACTGATATCACACATGTCTGATATATTATCCATAATTAATATTTCATATGTTACAGACATTCATGTATTGTGACACTCAGGGGATGTTTGGTTATATAATCAGTCTAAGCACTTATTATTTTTTTTTACAAAGCTAAACAATCTGCACTAAGATGGCTTCAGACAACAACAATGGACCATGTACAAAACTGTAAATGTCGAGACATTTTGTGTTTGGTTACAAAATACTTTATCGTGGTTTAACATTTTCAAAGAATGATAACAATAATTAAAACACTTATAATTATTCTTTTAATTGGAACCATTTTGGATATTCTGAAAACAGCACAGAACCAAAACAGAATCTTGTTTCATTTTTATTCAAATCAAAATACACATCTTTTAACAAAGAACCTATACATGAATATACAATGCAAAATTTGAGAAAAAATAATATTGTCAAACACATTGATCTTTCCAAGGCACGACAGGTAAAAGAATCTTGACAAAATAAATTTTATTTTAAATTCTTCACAATCTCTGGACATAAATAAATCCTATATATAGAGAACCCTAACATGGTTAATGTACATAGTACACAGATATACATACATTTTTTATTTATTAGAGCAGAAATATTGTACATAACTCGTGGTATAAAATTACATAATTTGGTTAATACTGCTTATGTAATGGTTACCTTGTCAAAGGTTCTTAATTGCTGTAACACATAATTAAATATTGAATATGCATTCACGTGTTCAGCAAATAATGCCTGCACCCATTATCTAGGTATGGATCAAATCCATAGTGTAACATAAGCATAATGCCTGCACCCATTATCTTGGTATGGATCAAATCCATAGTGTAACATAAGCATAATGCCTGCACCCATCATCTAGGTATGGATCAAATCCATAGTGTAACATAAGCATAATGCCTGCACCCATTATCTAGGTATGGATCAAATCCATAGTGTAACATAAGCATAATGCCTGCACCCATTATCTTGGTATGGATCAAATCCATAGTGTAACATAAGCATAATGCCTGCACCCATTATCTAGGTATGGATCAAATCCATAGTGTAACATAAGCATAATGCCTGCACCCATTATCTAGGTATGGATCAAATCCATAGTGTAACATAAGCATAATGCCTGCACCCATTATCTTGGTATGGATCAAATCCATAGTGTAACATAAGCATAATGCCTGCACCCATTATCTAGGTATGGATCAAATCCATAGTGTAACATAAGCATAATGCCTGCACCCATTATCTAGGTATGGATCAAATCCATAGTGTAACATAAGCATAATGCCTGCACCCATTATCTTGGTATGGATCAAATCCATAGTGTAACATAAGCATAATGCCTGCACCCATTATCTAGGTATGGATCAAATCCATAGTGTAACATAAGCATAATGCCTGCACCCATTATCTAGGTATGGATCAAATCCATAGTGTAACATAAGCATAATGCCTGCACCCATTATCTAGGTATGGATCAAATCCATAGTGTAACATAAGCATAATGCCTGCACCCATTATCTAGGTATGGATCAAATCCATACTGTAACATAAGCATAATGCCTGCACCCATTATCTTGGTATGGATCAAATCCATAGTGTAACATAAGCATAATGCCTGCACCCATTATCTTGGTATGGATCAAATTCATAGTGTAACATAATCATAAAGATTGCTCAACTTACTAACTATTTCTTTGATAAAAGAGTTTCTATTAACCCATACAATACCATACAGAGGCAATAGTAATTCCACTTGACTTTTAACACATTTTTTAACTTTTGTTCCAGAGCCAGGCCTTGTGAGGAAGACTTCTAGTAGACACCAGAGCCAGGCCTTGTGAGGATGACATAGTAGACACCAGAGCCAGGCCTTGTGAGGATGACTTCTAGTAGACACCAGAGCCAGGCCTTGTGAGGATGACTGCCAGTAGACACCAGAGCCAGGCCTTGTGAGGATGACTTCTAGTAGACACCAGAGCCAGGCCTTGTGAGGATGACATAGTAGACACCAGAGCCAGGCCTTGTGAGGATGACTTCTAGTAGACACCAGAGCCAGGCCTTGTGAGGGTGACTTCTAGTAGACACCAGAGCCAGGCCTTGTGAGGATGACTTCTAGTAGACACCAGAGCCAGGCCTTGTGAAGATGACTTCTAGTAGACACCAGAGCCAGGCCTTGTGAGGATGACTTCTAGTAGACACCAGAGCCAGGCCTTGTGAGGATGACTTCTAGTAGACACCAGAGCCAGGCCTTGTGAAGATGACTTCTAGTAGACACCAGAGCCAGGCCTTGTGAGGATGACTTCTAGTAGACACCAGAGCCAGGCCTGGTGAGGATGACTTCTAGTAGACATCAGAGCCAGGCCTTGTGAGGATGACTGCCAGTAGACACCAGAGCCAGGCCTTGTGAGGATTACTTCTAGTAGACACCAGAGCCAGGCCTTGTGAAGATGACTTCTAGTAGACACCAGAGCCAGGCCTTGTGAGCATGACATAGTAGACACCAGAGCCAGGCCTTGTGAGGATGACATAGTAGACACCAGAGCCAGGCCTTGTGAGGATGACTTCTAGTAGACACCAGAGCCAGGCCTTGTGAGGATGACTGCCAGTATAGACACCAGAGCCAGGCCTTGTGAGGATGACTTCTAGTAGACACCAGAGCCAGGCCTTGTGAGGATGACTGCCAGTAGACACCAGAGCCAGGCCTTGTGAGGATGACTTCTAGTAGACACCAGAGCCAGGCCTTGTGAGGATGACTGCCAGTAGACACCAGAGCCAGGCCTTGTGAAGATGACTGCCAGTAGACACCAGAGCCAGGCCTTGTGAGGATGACTTCTAGTAGACACCAGAGCCAGGCCTTGTGAGGATGACTTCTAAAAGACACCAGAGCCAGGCCTTGTGAAGATGACTGCCAGTAGACACCAGAGCCAGGCCTTGTGAGGATGACTTCTAGTATACACCAGAGCCAGGCCTTGTGAGGATGACTTCTAGTATAGACACCAGAGCCAGGCCTTGTGAGGATGACTTCTAGTATAGACATCAGAGCCAGGCCTTGTGAGGATGACATAGTAGACACCAGAGCCAGGCCTTGTGAGGATGACTTCTAGTAGACACCAGAGCCAGGCCTTGTGAGGATGACTTCTAGTAGACACCAGAGCCAGGCCTTGTGAGGATGACATAGAAGACACCAGAGCCAGGCCTTGTGAGGATGACTTCTAAAAGACACCAGAGCCAGGCCTTGTGAGGATGACTTCTAGTAGACACCAGAGCCAGGCCTTGTGAGGATGACTTCTAGTAGACACCAGAGCCAGGCCTTGTGAGGATGACTTCTAGTAGACACCAGAGCCAGGCCTTGTGAGGATGACTTCTAGTAGACACCAGAGCCAGGCCTTGTGAGGATGACTTCTAGTAGACACCAGAGCCAGGCCTTGTGAAGATGACTGCCAGTAGACACCAGAGCCAGGCCTTGTGAGGATGACTTCTAGTATAGACACCAGAGCCAGGCCTTGTGAGGATGACTTCTAGTAGACACCAGAGCCAGGCCTTGTGAAGATGACATCTAGTAGACACCAGAGCCAGGCCTTGTGAGGATGACTTCTAGTAGACACCAGAGCCAGGCCTTGTGAGGATGACTTCTAGTAGACACCAGAGCCAGGCCTTGTGAGGATGACTTCTAGTAGACACCAGAGCCAGGCCTTGTGAGGATGACTTCTAGTAGACACCAGAGCCAGGCCTTGTGAGGATGACTTCTAGTAGACACCAGAGCCAGGCCTTGTGAGGATGACTTCTAGTAGACACCAGAGCCAGGCCTTGTGAAGATGACTTCTAGTAGACACCAGAGCCAGGCCTTGTGAGGATGACTTCTAGTAGACACCAGAGCCAGGCCTTGTGAGGATGATTTCTAGTAGACACCAGAGCCAGGCCTTGTGAGGATGACTTCTAGTAGACACCAGAGCCAGGCCTTGTGAGGATGACTTCTAGTAGACACCAGAGCCAGGCCTTGTGAGGATGACTGCCAGTAGACACCAGAGCCAGGCCTTGTGAGGATGACTGCCAGTTGACACCAGAGCCAGGCCTTGTGAGGATGACTTCTAGTAGACACCAGAGCCAGGCCTTGTGAGGATGACTTCTAGTAGACACCAGAGCCAGGCCTTGTGAGGATGACTTCTAGTAGACACCAGAGCCAGGCCTTGTGAGGATGACTTCTAGTAGACACAAGAGCCAGGCCTTGTGAGGATGACTTCTAGTAGACACCAGAGCCAGGCCTTGTGAGGATGACTTCTAGTAGACACCAGAGCCAGGCCTTGTGAAGATGACTGCCAGTAGACACCAGAGCCAGGCCTTGTGAGGATGAATTCTAGTATGGACACCAGAGCCAGGCCTTGTGAAGATGACATCTACTAGACACCAGAGCCAGGCCTTGTGAGGATGACTTCTAGTAGACACCAGAGCCAGGCCTTGTGAGGATGACTTCTAGTAGACACCAGAGCCAGGCCTTGTGAGGATGACTTCTAGTAGACACCAGAGCCAGGCCTTGTGAGGATGACTTCTAGTAGACACCAGAGCCAGGCCTTGTGAGGATGACTTCTAGTAGACACCAGAGCCAGGCCTTGTGAAGATGACTTCTAGTAGACAACAGAGCCAGGCCTTGTGAGGATGACTTCTAGTAGACACCAGAGCCAGGCCTTGTGAGGATGATTTCTAGTAGACACCAGAGCCAGGCCTTGTGAGGATGACTTCTAGTAGACACCAGAGCCAGGCCTTGTGAGGATGACTTCTAAAAGACACCAGAGCCAGGCCTTGTGAGGATGACTTCTAGTAGACACCAGAGCCAGGCCTTGTGAGGATGACTTCTAGTAGACACCAGAGCCAGGCCTTGTGAGGATGACTGCCAGTAGACACCAGAGCCAGGCCTTGTGAGGATGACTGCCAGTTGACACCAGAGCCAGGCCTTGTGAGGATGACTTCTAGTAGACACCAGAGCCAGGCCTTGTGAGGATGACTTCTAGTAGACACCAGAGCCAGGCCTTGTGAGGATGACTTCTAGTAGACACCAGAGCCAGGCCTTGTGAGGATGACTTCTAGTAGACACAAGAGCCAGGCCTTGTGAGGATGACTTCTAGTAGACACCAGAGCCAGGCCTTGTGAGGATGACTTCTAGTAGACACCAGAGCCAGGCCTTGTGAAGATGACTGCCAGTAGACACCAGAGCCAGGCCTTGTGAGGATGAATTCTAGTATGGACACCAGAGCCAGGCCTTGTGAAGATGACATCTACTAGACACCAGAGCCAGGCCTTGTGAGGATGACTTCTAGTAGACACCAGAGCCAGGCCTTGTGAGGATGACTTCTAGTAGACACCAGAGCCAGGCCTTGTGAGGATGACTTCTAGTAGACACCAGAGCCAGGCCTTGTGAGGATGACTTCTAGTAGACACCAGAGCCAGGCCTTGTGAGGATGACTTCTAGTAGACACCAGAGCCAGGCCTTGTGAAGATGACTTCTAGTAGACAACAGAGCCAGGCCTTGTGAGGATGACTTCTAGTAGACACCAGAGCCAGGCCTTGTGAGGATGATTTCTAGTAGACACCAGAGCCAGGCCTTGTGAGGATGACTTCTAGTAGACACCAGAGCCAGGCCTTGTGAGGATGACTTCTAAAAGACACCAGAGCCAGGCCTTGTGAGGATGACTTCTAGTAGACACCAGAGCCAGGCCTTGTGAGGATGACTTCTAGTAGACACCAGAGCAAGGCCTTGTGAGGATGACTTCTAGTAGACACCAGAGCCAGGCCTTGTGAGGATGACTTCTAGTAGACACCAGAGCCAGGCCTTGTGAGGATGACTTCTAGTAGACACCAGAGCCAGGCCTTGTGAAGATGACTGCCAGTAGACATCAGAGCCAGGCCTTGTGAGGATGACTTCTAGTATAGACACCAGAGCCAGGCCTTGTGAGGATGACTTCTAGTAGACATCAGAGCCAGGCCTTGTGAAGATTACATCTAGTAGACACCAGAGCCAGGCCTTGTGAGGATGACTTCTAGTAGACACCAGAGCCAGGCCTTGTGAGGATGACTTCTAGTAGACACCAGAGCCAGGCTTTGTGAGGATGACTTCTAGTAGACACCAGAGCCAGGCCTTGTGAGGATGACTTCTAGTAGACACCAGAGCCAGGCCTTGTGAGGATGACTTCTAGTAGACACCAGAGCCAGGCCTTGTGAGGATGACTTCTAGTATAGACACCAGAGCCAGGCCTTGTGAGGATGACTTCTAGTAGACACCAGAGCCAGGCCTTGTGAGGATGACTTCTAGTAGACACCAGAGCCAGGCCTTGTGAGGATGACTTCTAGTAGACACCAGAGCCAGGCCTTGTGAGGATGACTTCTAGTATAGACACCAGAGCCAGGCCTTGTGAGGATGACTTCTAGTAGACACCAGAGCCAGGCCTTGTGAGGATGACTTCTAGTAGACACCAGAGCCAGGCCTTGTGAGGATGACTTCTAGTAGACACTAGAGCCAGGCCTTGTGAAGATGACTTCTAGTAGACACCAGAGCCAGGCCTTGTGAGGATGACTGCCAGTAGACACCAGAGCCAGGCCTTGTGAGGATGACTTCTAGTATAGACACCAGAGCCAGGCCTTGTGAGGATAACTTCTAGTAGACACCAGAGCCAGGCCTTGTGAGGATGACATAGTAGACACCAGAGCCAGGCCTTGTGAGGATGACATAGTAGACACCAGAGCCAGGCCTTGTGAGGATGACATAGTAGACACCAGAGCCAGGCCTTGTGAGAATGACATAGTAGACACCAGAGCCAGGCCTTGTGAGGATGACTTCTGGTAAACACAAGAGCCAGGCCTTGTGAGGATGACTTCTAGTAGACACCAGAGCCAGGCCTTGTGAGGATGACTTCTAGTAGACACCAGAGCCAGGCCTTGTGAAGATGACTGCCAGTAGACACCAGAGCCAGGCCTTGTGAGGATGACTTCTAGTATAGACACCAGAGCCAGGCCTTGTGAAGATGACATCTAGTAGACACCAGAGCCAGGCCTTGTGAGGATGACTTCTAGTAGACACCAGAGCCAGGCCTTGTGAGGATGACTTCTAGTAGACACCAGAGCCAGGCCTTGTGAGGATGACTTCTAGTAGACACCAGAGCCAGGCCTTGTGAGGATGACTTCTAGTAGACACCAGAGCCAGGCCTTGTGAGGATGACTTCTAGTAGACACCAGAGCCAGGCCTTGTGAAGATGACTTCTAGTAGACACCAGAGCCAGGCCTTGTGAGGATGACTTCTAGTAGACACCAGAGCCAGGCCTTGTGAGGATGACTTCTAGTAGACACCAGAGCCAGGCCTTGTGAGGATGACTTCTAGTAGACACCAGAGCCAGGCCTTGTGAGGATGACTTCTAGTAGACACCAGAGCCAGGCCTTGTGAAGATGACTGCCAGTAGACACCAGAGCCAGGCCTTGTGAGGATGACTTCTAGTATAGACACCAGAGCCAGGCCTTGTGAGGATGACTTCTAGTAGACACCAGAGCCAGGCCTTGTGAAGATGACATCTAGTAGACACCAGAGCCAGGCCTTGTGAGGATGACTTCTAGTAGACACCAGAGCCAGGCCTTGTGAGGATGACTTCTAGTAGACACCAGAGCCAGGCCTTGTGAGGATGACTTCTAGTAGACACCAGAGCCAGGCCTTGTGAGGATGACTTCTAGTAGACACCAGAGCCAGGCCTTGTGAGGATGACTTCTAGTAGACACCAGAGCCAGGCCTTGTGAGGATGACTTCTAGTAGACACCAGAGCCAGGCCTTGTGAAGATGACTTCTAGTAGACACCAGAGCCAGGCCTTGTGAGGATGACTTCTAGTAGACACCAGAGCCAGGCCTTGTGAGGATGATTTCTAGTAGACACCAGAGCCAGGCCTTGTGAGGATGACTTCTAGTAGACAGCAGAGCCAGGCCTTGTGAGGATGACTTCTAGTAGACACCAGAGCCAGGCCTTGTGAGGATGACTGCCAGTAAACACCAGAGGCAGGCCTTGTGAGGATGACTGCCAGTTGACACCAGAGCCAGGCCTTGTGAGGATGACTTCTAGTAGACACCAGAGCCAGGCCTTGTGAGGATGACTTCTAGTAGACACCAGAGCCAGGCCTTGTGAGGATGACTTCTAGTAGACACCAGAGCCAGGCCTTGTGAGGATGACTTCTAGTAGACACAAGAGCCAGGCCTTGTGAGGATGACTTCTAGTAGACACCAGAGCCAGGCCTTGTGAGGATGACTTCTAGTAGACACCAGAGCCAGGCCTTGTGAAGATGACTGCCAGTAGAAACCAGAGCCAGGCCTTGTGAAGATGACATCTAGTAGACACCAGAGCCAGGCCTTGTGAGGATGACATAGTAGACACCAGAGCCAGGCCTTGTGAGGATGACATAGTAGACACCAGAGCCAGGCCTTGTGAGAATGACATAGTAGACACCAGAGCCAGGCCTTGTGAGGATGACATAGTAGACACCAGAGCTAGGCCTTGTGAGGATGACTTCTAGTAGACACCAGAGCCAGGCCTTGTGAGGATGACATAGTAGACACCAGAGCTAGGCCTTGTGAGGATGACATAGTAGACACCAGAGCCAGACCTTGTGAGGATGACTTCTAGTAGACACCAGAGCCAGGCCTTGTGAGGATGACTTCTAGTAGACACCAGAGCCAGGCCTTGTGAGGATGACTTCTAGTAGACACAAGAGCCAGGCCTTGTGAAGATGACTTCTAGTAGACACCAGAGCCAGGCCTTGTGAGGATGACTTCTAGTAGACACCAGAGCCAGGCCTTGTGAGGATGATTTCTAGTAGACACCAGAGCCAGGCCTTGTGAGGATGACTTCTAGTAGACACCAGAGCCAGGCCTTGTGAGGATGACTTCTAGTAGACACCAGAGCCAGGCCTTGTGAGGATGACTGCCAGTAAACACCAGAGGCAGGCCTTGTGAGGATGACTGCCAGTTGACACCAGAGCCAGGCCTTGTGAGGATGACTTCTAGTAGACACCAGAGCCAGGCCTTGTGAGGATGACTTCTAGTAGACACCAGAGCCAGGCCTTGTGAGGATGACTTCTAGTAGACACCAGAGCCAGGCCTTGTGAGGATGACTTCTAGTAGACACAAGAGCCAGGCCTTGTGAGGATGACTTCTAGTAGACACCAGAGCCAGGCCTTGTGAGGATGACTTCTAGTAGACACCAGAGCCAGGCCTTGTGAAGATGACTGCCAGTAGACACCAGAGCCAGGCCTTGTGAAGATGACATCTAGTAGACACCAGAGCCAGGCCTTGTGAGGATGACATAGTAGACACCAGAGCCAGGCCTTGTGAGGATGACATAGTAGACACCAGAGCCAGGCCTTGTGAGAATGACATAGTAGACACCAGAGCCAGGCCTTGTGAGGATGACATAGTAGACACCAGAGCTAGGCCTTGTGAGGATGACTTCTAGTAGACACCAGAGCCAGGCCTTGTGAGGATGACATAGTAGACACCAGAGCCAGACCTTGTGAGGATGACATAGTAGACACCAGAGCCAGACCTTGTGAGGATGACATAGTAGACACCAGAGCCAGGCCTTGTGAGGATGACATAGTAGACACCAGAGCCAGGCCTTGTGAGGATGACATAGTAGACACCAGAGCCAGGCCTTGTGAGGATGACATAGTAGACACCAGAGCTAGGCCGTGTGAGGATGACATAGTAGACACCAGAGCCAGGCCTTGTGAGGATGACTTCTAGTAGACACCAGAGCCAGGCCTTGTGAGGATGACATCTAGTAGACACCAGAGCCAGGCCTTGTGAGGATGACTTCTAGTAGACACCAGAGCCAGGCCTTGTGAGGATGACTTCTAGTATGGACACCAGAGCCAGGCCTTGTGAAGATGACATCTAGTAGACACCAGAGCCAGGCCTTGTGAGGATGACATAGTAGACACCAGAGCCAGGCCTTGTGAGGATGACATAGTAGACACCAGAGCCAGGCCTTGTGAGAATGACATAGTAGACACCAGAGCCAGGCCTTGTGAGGATGACATAGTAGACACCAGAGCTAGGCCTTGTGAGGATGACTTCTAGTAGACACCAGAGCCAGGCCTTGTGAGGATGACATAGTAGACACCAGAGCTAGGCCTTGTGAGGATGACATAGTAGACACCAGAGCCAGACCTTGTGAGGATGACATAGTAGACACCAGAGCCAGACCTTGTGAGGATGACATAGTAGACACCAGAGCCAGGCCTTGTGAGGATGACATAGTAGACACCAGAGCCAGGCCTTGTGAGGATGACATAGTAGACACCAGAGCCAGGCCTTGTGAGGATGACATAGTAGACACCAGAGCTAGGCCGTGTGAGGATGACATAGTAGACACCAGAGCCAGGCCTTGTGAGGATGACTTCTAGTAGACACCAGAGCCAGGCCTTGTGAGGATGACATCTAGTAGACACCAGAGCCAGGCCTTGTGAGGATGACTTCTAGTAGACACCAGAGCCAGGCCTTGTGAGGATGACTTCTAGTAGACACCAGAGCCAGGCCTTGTGAGGATGACTTCTAGTAGACACCAGAGCCAGGCCTTGTGAGGATGACTTCTAGTAGACACCAGAGCCAGGCCTTGTGAAGATGACTTCTAGTAGACACCAGAGCCAGGCCTTGTGAGGATGACTTCTAGTAGACACCAGAGCCAGGCCTTGTGAGGATGACTTCTAGTAGACACCAGAGCCAGGCCTTGTGAGGATGACTTCTAGTAGACACCAGAGCCAGGCCTTGTGAGGATGACTTCTAAAAGACACCAGAGCCAGGCCTTGTGAGGATGACTTCTAGTAGACACCAGAGCCAGGCCTTGTGAGGATGGCTGTCAGTAGACACCAGAGCAAGGCCTTGTGAGGATGACTTCTAGTAGACACCAGAGCCAGGCCTTGTGAGGATGACTTCTAGTAGACACCAGAGCCAGGCCTTGTGAGGATGACTTCTAGTAGACACCAGAGCCAGGCCTTGTGAAGATGACTGCCAGTAGACATCAGAGCCAGGCCTTGTGAGGATGACTGCCAGTAGACATCAGAGCCAGGCCTTGTGAGGATGACTTCTAGTATAGACACCAGAGCCAGGCCTTGTGAGGATGACTTCTGGTAGACATCAGAGCCAGGCCTTGTGAAGATTACATCTAGTAGACACCAGAGCCAGGCCTTGTGAGGATGACTTCTAGTAGACACCAGAGCCAGGCCTTGTGAGGATGACTTCTAGTAGACACCAGAGCCAGGCCTTGTGAGGATGACTTCTAGTAGACACCAGAGCCAGGCCTTGTGAGGATGACTTCTAGTAGACACCAGAGCCAGGCCTTGTGAGGATGACTGCCAGTAGACACCAGAGCCAGGCCTTGTGAGGATGACTGCCAGTAGACACCAGAGCCAGGCCTTGTGAGGATGACTGCCAGTAGACACCAGAGCCAGGCCTTGTGAGGATGACATAGTAGACACCAGAGCCAGGCCTTGTGAGGATGACTTCTAGTAGACACCAGAGCCAGGCCTTGTGAAGATGACTTCTAGTAGACACCAGATCCAGGCCTTGTGAAGATGACTTCTAGTAGACACCAGAGCCAGGCCTTGTGAGGATGACTTCTAGTAGACACCAGAGCCAGGCCTTGTGAAGATGACTTCTAGTAGACACCAGAGCCAGGCCTTGTGAGGATGACTTCTAGTAGACACCAGAGCCAGGCCTTGTGAGGATGACTTCTAGTAGACACAGACTGTAAATTAAGCATTTTATTCCACAGTTATAGTTACATGTTTTTTCAACGTTTCATTAGGCAGTATGAATTTCAGAGCCAAGTCTTCCAGGTGAGGCTGTGTTCTAGTTGACATGGGATGTTAGACAAGTGTCCCTTCCAACAATAACACCTGCATATTGTTATATAAATAAAGTCCAATATAAACCATGGTCACATTTATATCCTGAATAGTTAGCAATTAGAATTTTCTTCAAGGCACATTAAACTAGTTGCAGTCACTTGCCTGCCGACAGTCAGAGCCCTGGGGTCATTTGTGTGAATACTTGTTTGAACAGAAATAGTAAAGGCATCGGTATGAGCTTAGATAGGGATAATGCTGAATTAAAATTATATTAGTCCGTATAACATCTACTCAAAATTCTTTGTTTTCTCTGACGAGGAAAGTCATAGCAAACAGTAGCATAAATGCCTACCTGACAGCTGCCAACTTAAAACAAAGATATTGGTCACAACATCACTAGAAGTGACACATCCAATCTTTTTTGAAAATGGTATGCTAACATGCAGAAGGCAGCTAGAGCCGAGAAATCAGCCAAAATGTGACCAAGGTGAAGCCTAAATCACAAATAGTAAATATTAACGATACTTCTGTTGTTTTAATATTGATACATTAACTTTAAAACTGATCTAGACTAGTTATGAATAAATTCTGATAACATGACACTAACACTCACATCAGTCTAAGCAAAAGTTGGTCAACTATCGTCTTTGAGCTCATTTAATAAAATTAACATCTGTTTCAGCTTGGCACACAACACTTAAGACTTGTCCACGATGAGCTGTCGCAGGTTGGTTGCCAGGGCTGTCCACTGGTCCAGCACACAACCCTTTAGACTTGTCTACGATAGGCTGTCGCAGGTTGGTTGCCAAGGCTGTCCACTGGTTCAGCACACAACCCTTAAGACTTGTCCACGATGAGATGTCACAGGTTGGTTGCCAGGGCTGTCCACTGGTCCAGCACACAACCCTTTAGACTTGTCCACGATCAGCTGTCACAGGTTGGTTGCCAGGGCTGTCCACTGGTCCAGCACACAACCCTTAAGACTTGTCCACGATGAGCTGTCGCAGGTTGGTTGCCAGGGCTGTCCACTGGTCCAGCACACAACCCTTAAGACTTGTCAACGATAAGCTGTCGAAGGTTGGTTGCCAAGGCTGTCCACTGGTCCAGCACACAACCCTTTAGACTTGTCCACGATAAGCTGTCACAGGTTGGATGCCAAGGCTGTCCACTGGTCCAGCACACAACCCTTAAGACTTGTTCACGATGAGATGTCACAGGTTGGTTGCCAGGGCTGTCCACTGGTCCAGCACACAACCCTTAAGACTTGTCCACGATGAGCTGTCACAGGTTGGATGCCAGGGCTGTCCACTGGTCCAGCACACAACCCTTAAGTCTTGTCCATGATAAGCTGTCGCAAGTTGATTGCCAGGGCTGTCCACTGGTCCAGCACACAACCTTTAAGTCTTGTCCATGATAAGCTGTCGCAGGTTGGTTGCCAGGGCTGTCCACTGGTCCAGCACACAACCCTTAAGTCTTGTCCACGATAAGCTGTCACAGGTTGGATGCCAGGGCTGTCCAAAGGTCCAGCACACAAGCCTTAAGACTTGTCCATGATAAGCTGTCGCAGGTTGGTTGCCAGGGCTGTCCACTGGTCCAGCACACAACCCTTAAGTCTTGTCCACGATAAGCTGTCACAGGTTGGATGCCAGGGCTGTCCACTGGTCCAGCACACAACCCTTAAGTCTTGTCCATGATGAGCTGTCGCAGGTTGGTTGCCAGGGCTGTCCACTGGTCCAGCACACAACCCTTAAGTCTTGTCCATGATGAGCTGTCGCAGGTTGGTTGCCAGGGCTGTCCACTGGTCCAGCACACAACCCTTAAGTCTTGTCCATGATGAGCTGCCGCAGGTTGGTTGCCAGGGCTGTCCACTGGTCCAGCACACAACCCTTAAGTCTTGTCCATGATGAGCTGTCGCAAGTTGGTTGCCAGGGCTGTCCACTGGTCCAGCACACAATCCTTAAGACTTGTCCACGATAAGCTGTCACAGGTTCGTTGTCAGGGCTGTCCACTGGTCCAGCATACAACCCTTGAGACTTGTCCACAATGAGCTGTCGCAGGTTGGTTGCCAGGGCTGTCCATTGTTCAAGGTAGTGCTTGAGAGATTTGTTCTCAACAGTGTACCAGGGGACACAACTCTGACCTGGCTGCTCCCACCTAGATCATAAGCAAGAAAAAATAGGATTTGAGTTGAGGGCTTCTATGCGTTATATTGCATTTTGGACACTTTTCTGTTGCGGTTTAAAAATATAAACATTAAAGAATAAAAATAAAATCTTAGTAAGCTGGAGATTATTAAGCTAACAGACAGAAATTGAAACCATAAGAACTGGTTTAGCTCTGCAACTCAAGACGAAGGGTCAGAATAAGACAACCCCAATATTAATTATAGCGAAACGGCAACTGACAAACAAGACCACTATTGGTATATAGCTTAAATCATTTGTAAATAACATCTTATGTTAAATAATTAAGCCACTCAACATGTAAAAAGATCATAAAATGAGAAAAAGTTTATCAATAAAGGATATCTCTCTTCCTTCCAACAAGACTTATAGTTTTATTGTATCTTTATAGTGTGAGACTCACCAAGCATTAGCAGATTCCTTGGTTCTTATACAATGTGACATGGCAGCCCCAAGGTTGGTCACTTTCTGTTGCAGTAGTGGTAAACTTCTTTGTATCTGTCTTGTGTCTTCCTCCTTAACTCGCTCACACAGCTCTGGGGAGAGATCACAGAAAAACAAACACATATGTATGTCATTAGTATAATTGAATAACTTCAAGTGTCTGTTGTATTATATGGGTTTCAAACACAAATAATAGTCTACAAAAACGACCTTGACCATTTTGACTTGTACTTTAGGCTGTTTAATATAATGTACTAAGAAGACCTTTTACTCTCCGGTAAAATAAACTAGCTTGTTTAGTCTCACAGGTTACAATCCATGGATAGATCAAGAGATCAAGCTAAACCAGCAGTGCTGTTGTGTTCATTATGTAGTGGTGGGGTGGCGTTGTTTTTTTTATTGTTGTTGTTATTTTGTTTTGTTGTTGTTGTTGTTTTTTGTGGGGGGGGGGGGGAGGGGATGAACGGGGGTATAATCTGTCCAGAACAGGAAATTACAAATTGCACAATGTTGAAAAAAATTGTTTACTTGATTAAAAAGGTGTACATCTCTTAAACATGCCTGAAGAAATATTACAGAACTTAAGATGCAAATGGCCGAGTCAAACTTATCTTAACAAAAGATGCAGCAACCCTTCTTACCAGTGATTGCCTGTGAAACATCCCCACCATCCTTCTTCCTTCGCCACTCATCTGCCCATCTCTCTCTTTCCAGCTTAAACACCACCTCCTCTATCTCTCCTTGCAGACTCATACAACGACGTAACACCATCTCAGGGGCCTAGAAGACATCAAACTATTAGGGTAGACATGAGGTAGGGAGAAAACGTGTAGACTGCTCATTTTACACAGTTGGTAGCATACTCTCCTTGTTGCGAATGATCCTGGGTTTGAGATTCAGACTTGCTTACATTCTCTTCCCTATGTTATCCTATCTCTAAATCACTAAGCTACATGAAGACTTATCAAAGATCAAACCAACTGATAGATATGTATATAAATAAAACAAATCACTCTTATTCTGAGAAGTAAAATTTACATAGATGAAATAGAAAAAGTAGAAAATTTAACTAAAAGATTATTTAACTATATTAATGTTCATTAAATTATTTTGGTTTATAAATTCTCTTTTAAGGAGTCTTTTCAATGAATACAATTAACAATATTTTAGGATGCCATCCAGGGATCTGAACCACATAGAAAGGACGCTAATTCCTCCACCACTGGAAATGATGATAAAAGGGAAACAACTCAACTAGAAATTTGTTTACTGGACATGGATTCGCCTTTTGGTTTAAAATATCCTGAGACAATGGGCATAAGATGCCGCAACTTGTCACATCAATATATATGTCTATATACCAAATATGAATTAAATCTGTCGATTCCTTTAAAATATATTAATCAGATAAATAAATCTACATACAGACATGGGTTACATTGTATGCCTTCATCATCCTTACAGCACAGCAGTATTTACAAGCTTTCTTATCGTCATTACACGGCAGGACCATGAGTTAGGAATATAACACTCAGTACCTGGAAGATTGGAAACTTGACGGCCAGGAGGACTGAGGCCAGAGGTGTCCGTATGTTGACAGCCGACAGCTGATGTATGGACAGGTCTAGAACTGCTGTCTTCAAGGCACTGAGGAAAATACCATAACACATTGTGAACAACATAAAACAATAATTCAACCAAGATTACGTCTCAACAACAAATATTTTACTGCCAACGACTCATAAATAACAAAGTGTATCCAAAACATAAAGTGCATGAATTTTTTTAAAGGTCCCATTGATCTGTTATGGACCATATTTCAAAAGAAGAAACATTAAAACAAAAGTAAAAAAACACCAACTTGTTTATTGCTACATTAGGCCAAGTAAATTGTCATATCTGATGAACATTTTTATTTTCCAAACATTATCTTCAACATATATTAAAAAGGAACAAAGTAAACTTAAAAGGCACTTCTGGGAGTTCTATCAACAAATCTGGTCCACTAAACTTGTGAGGATATTCCAACGGAGTTAAGGTCAATGAAGGAACAGTTATATCAACAATTCTGGTCCACTAAACTGGTCAGGGTATTCCATCAGAGTTAAGGTCAATGAAGGAACATTTCTATCAACAAAACTGGTCCACTTAACTGGTCAGGGTATTCCATCAGAGTTAAGGTCAATGAAGGAACAGTTCTATCAACAATTCTGGTCCACTAAACTGGTCAGGGTATTCCATCAGAGTTAAGGTCAATGAAGGAACAGTTCTATCAACAATTCTGGTCCACTAAACTGGTCAGGGTATTCCATCAGAGTTAAGGTCAATGAAGGAACAGTTCTATCAACAAAACTGGTCCACTAAACTGGTCAGGGTATTCCATCAAAGTTAAGGTCAATGAAGGAACAGTTATATCAACAAATCTGGTCCACTAAACTGGTCAGGGTATTCCAACAGAGTTAAGGTCAATGAAGGAACAGTTCTATCAACAAATCTGGTCCACTAAACTGGTCAGGGTATTCCATCAGAGTTAAGGTCAATGAAGGAACAGTTCTATCAACAAAACTGGTCCACTAAACTGGTCAGGGTATTCCATCAGAGTTAAGGTCAATGAAGAAACAGTTATATCAACAAATCTGGTCCACTAAACTGGTCAGGGTATTCCATAAGAGTTAAGGTCAATGAAGGAACAGTTCTATCAACAATTCTGGTCCACTAAACTAGTCAGGGTATTCCATCAGAGTTAAGGTCAATCAAGGAACAGTTATATCAACAAATCTGGTCCACTAAACTGGTCTGGGTATTCCATAAGAGTTAAGGTCAATGAAGGAACAGTTCTATCAACAATTCTGGTCCACTAAACTGGTCAGGGTATTCCAACAGAGTTAAGGTCAATGAAGGAACAGTTCTATCAACAAATCTGGTCCACTAAACTGGTCAGGGTATTCCAACAGAGTTAAGGTCAATGAAGAAACAGTTCTATCAACAATTCTGGTCCACTAAACTGGTCAAGGTATTCCAACAGAGTTAAGGTCAATGAAGGAACAGTTCTATCAACAAAACTGGTCCACTAAACTAGTCAGGGTATTCCATCAGAGTTAAGGTCAATGAAGGAACAGTTCTATCAACAAATCTGGTCCACTAAACTGGTCAGGGTATTCCATCAGAGTTAAGGTCAATGAAGGAAAAGTTCTATCAACAAAACTGGTCCACTAAACTGGTCAGGGTATTCCATCAGAGTTAAGGTCAATGAAGGAAAAGTTCTATCAACAAAACTGGTCCACTAAACTAGTCAGGGTATTCCAACAGAGTTAAGGTCAGTGAAGGAACAGTTCTATCAACAAAGCTGGTCCACTAAACTGGTCAGGGTATTCCATCAGAGTTAAGGTCAATGAAGGAACAGTTCTATCAACAAATCTGGTCCACTAAACTGGTCAGGGTATTCCAACAGAGTTAAGGTCAGTGAAGGAACAGTTCTATCAACAAAGCTGGTCCACTAAACTGGTCAGGGTATTCCAACAGAGTTAAGGTCAATGAAGGAACAGTTCTATCAACAAAGCTGGTCCACTAAACTGGTCAGGGTATTCCATCAGAGTTAAGGTCAATGAAGGAACAGTTCTATCAACAAATCTGGTCCACTAAACTTGTGAGGGTATTCCAACAGAGTTAAGGTCAATGAAGGAACAGTTCTATCAACAAATCTGGTCCACTAAACTTGTGAGGGTATTCCATCAGAGTTAAGGTCAATGAAGGAACAGTTCTATCAACAAAGCTGGTCCACTAAACTGGTCAGGGTATTCCATCAGAGTTAAGGTCAATGAAGGAACAGTTCTATCAACAAATCTGGTCCACTAAACTTGTGAGGGTATTCCAACAGAGTTAAGGTCAGTGAAGGAACAGTTCTATCAACAAAGCTGGTCCACTAAACTGGTCAGGGTATTCCAACAGAGTTAAGGTCAATGAAGGAACAGTTCTATCAACAAAGCTGGTCCACTAAACTAGTCAGGGTATTCTAACAGAGTTAAGGTCAGTGAAGGAACAGTTCTATTAACAAATCTGGTCCACTAAACTGGTCAGGGTATTCCATCAGAGTTAAGGTCAATGAAGAAACAGTTCTATCAACAATTCTGGTCCACTAAACTGGTCAAGGTATTCCAACAGAGTTAAGGTCAATGAAGGAAAAGTTCTATCAACAAAACTGGTCCACTAAACTGGTCAGGGTATTCCATCAAAGTTAAGGTCAATGAAGGAACAGTTATATCAACAAATCTGGTCCACTAAACTGGTCAGGGTATTCCAACAGAGTTAAGGTCAATGAAGGAACAGTTCTATCAACAAAACTGGTCCACTAAACTGGTCAGGGTATTCCATCAGAGTTAAGGTCAATGAAGGAACATTTCTATCAACAAAACTGGTCCACTAAACTGGTCAGGGTATTCCATCAGAGTTAAGGTCAATGAAGAAACAGTTCTATCAACAAAACTGGTCCACTAAACTGGTCAGGGTATTCCATCAGAGTTAAGGTCAATGAAGGAACAGTTCTATCAACAAAACTGGTCCACTAAACTGGTCAGGGTATTCCAACAGAGTTAAGGTCAATGAAGGAACAGTTATATCAACAAATCTGGTCCACTAAACTGGTCAGGGTATTCCAACAGAGTTAAGGCCAATGAAGGAACAGTTCTATTAACAAAACTGGTCCACTAAACTGGTCAGGGTATTCCATCATAGTTAAGGTCAATGAAGGAACAGTTCTATCAACAAAACTGGTCCACTAAACTGGTCAGGGTATTCCATCAGAGTTAAGGTCAATGAAGAAACAGTTCTATCAACAAAACTGGTCCACTAAACTGGTCAGGGTATTCCATCAGAGTTAAGGTCAATGAAGGAACAGTTCTATCAACAAATCTGGTCCACTAAACTGGTCAGGGTATTCCATAAGAGTTAAGGTCAATGAAGGAACAGTTCGATCAACAATTATGGTCCACTAAACCGGTCAGGGTATTCCATCAGAGTTAAGGTCCATGAAGGAACAGTTCTATCAACAAATCTGGTCCACTAAACTGGTCAGGGTATTCCATAAGAGCTAAGGTCAATGAAGGAACAGTTCTATCAACAATTCTGGTCCACTAAACTGGTCAGAGTATTCCAACAGAGTTACGGTCAATGAAGAAACAGTTATATCAACAAATCTGGTCCACTAAACTGGTCAGGGTATTCCAACAGAGTTAAGGTCAATGAAGGAACAGTTCTATCAACAAAGCTGGTCCACTAAACTGGTCAGGGTATTCCATCAGAGTTAAGGTCAATGAAGGAAAAGTTCTATCAACAAAACTGGTCCACTAAACTGGTCAGGGTATTCCATCAGAGTTAAGGTCAATGAAGGAAAAGTTCTATCAACAAAACTGGTCCACTAAACTAGTCAGGGTATTCCAACAGAGTTAAGGTCAGTGAAGGAACAGTTCTATCAACAAAGCTGGTCCACTAAACTGGTCAGGGTATTCCAACAGAGTTAAGGTCAATGAAGGAACAGTTCTATCAACAAATCTGGTCCACTAAACTGGTCAGGGTATTCCAACAGAGTTAAGGTCAGTGAAGGAACAGTTCTATCAACAAAGCTGGTCCACTAAACTGGTCAGGGTATTCCAACAGAGTTAAGGTCAATGAAGGAACAGTTCTATCAACAAAGCTGGTCCACTAAACTGGTCAGGGTATTCCATCAGAGTTAAGGTCAATGAAGGAACAGTTCTATCAACAAATCTGGTCCACTAAAATTGTGAGGGTATTCCAACAGAGTTAAGGTCAATGAAGGAACAGTTCTATCAACAAATCTGGTCCACTAAACTTGTGAGGGTATTCCATCAGAGTTAAGGTCAATGAAGGAACAGTTCTATCAACAAAGCTGGTCCACTAAACTGGTCAGGGTATTCCATCAGAGTTAAGGTCAATGAAGGAACAGTTCTATCAACAAATCTGGTCCACTAAACTTGTGAGGGTATTCCAACAGAGTTAAGGTCAGTGAAGGAACAGTTCTATCAACAAAGCTGGTCCACTAAACTGGTCAGGGTATTCCAACAGAGTTAAGGTCAATGAAGGAACAGTTCTATCAACAAAGCTGGTCCACTAAACTAGTCAGGGTATTCCAACAGAGTTAAGGTCAGTGAAGGAACAGTTCTATTAACAAATCTGGTCCACTAAACTGGTCAGGGTATTCCATCAGAGTTAAGGTCAATGAAGAAACAGTTCTATCAACAATTCTGGTCCACTAAACTGGTCAAGGTATTCCAACATAGTTAAGGTCAATGAAGGAAAAGTTCTATCAACAAAACTGGTCCACTAAACTGGTCAGGGTATTCCATCAAAGTTAAGGTCAATGAAGGAACAGTTATATCAACAAATCTGGTCCACTAAACTGGTCATGGTATTCCAACAGAGTTAAGGTCAATGAAGGAACAGTTCTATCAACAAAACTGGTCCACTAAACTGGTCAGGGTATTCCATCAGAGTTAAGGTCAATGAAGGAACATTTCTATCAACAAAACTGGTCCACTAAACTGGTCAGGGTATTCCATCAGAGTTAAGGTCAATGAAGAAACAGTTCTATCAACAAAACTGGTCCACTAAACTGGTCAGGGTATTCCATCAGAGTTAAGGTCAATGAAGGAACAGTTCTATCAACAAAACTGGTCCACTAAACTGGTCAGGGTATTCCAACAGAGTTAAGGTCAATGAAGGAACAGTTATATCAACAAATCTGGTCCACTAAACTGGTCAGGGTATTCCAACAGAGTTAAGGCCAATGAAGGAACAGTTCTATTAACAAAACTGGTCCACTAAACTGGTCAGGGTATTCCATCATAGTTAAGGTCAATGAAGGAACAGTTCTATCAACAAAACTGGTCCACTAAACTGGTCAGGGTATTCCATCAGAGTTAAGGTCAATGAAGAAACAGTTCTATCAACAAAACTGGTCCACTAAACTGGTCAGGGTATTCCATCAGAGTTAAGGTCAATGAAGGAACAGTTCTATCAACAAATCTGGTCCACTAAACTGGTCAGGGTATTCCATAAGAGTTAAGGTCAATGAAGGAACAGTTCGATCAACAATTATGGTCCACTAAACCGGTCAGGGTATTCCATCAGAGTTAAGGTCCATGAAGGAACAGTTCTATCAACAAATCTGGTCCACTAAACTGGTCAGGGTATTCCATAAGAGCTAAGGTCAATGAAGGAACAGTTCTATCAACAATTCTGGTCCACTAAACTGGTCAGAGTATTCCAACAGAGTTAAGGTCAATGAAGAAACAGTTATATCAACAAATCTGGTCCACTAAACTGGTCAGGGTATTCCAACAGAGTTAAGGTCAATGAAGGAACAGTTCTATCAACAAAGCTGGTCCACTAAACTAGTCAGGGTATTTCATCAGAGTTAAGGTCAGTGAAGAAACAGTTCTATCAACAAATCTGGTCCACTAAACTTGTGAGGGTATTCCAACAGAGTTAAGGTCAATGAAGGAACAGTTCTATCAACAAAGCTGGTCCACTAAACTAGTCAGGGTATTCCAACAGAGTTAAGGTCAATGAAGGAACAGTTCTATCAACAAATCTGGTCCACTAAACTGGTCAGGGTATTCCAACAGAGTTAAGGTCAATGAAGGAACAGTTATATCAGCAAAGCTGGTCCACTAAGCTAGTCAGGGTATTCCAACAGAGTTAAGGTCAGTGAAGGAACAGTTCTATCAACAAAGCTGGTCCACTAAACTGGTCAGGGTATTCCATCAGAGTTAAGGTCAATGAAGGAACAGTTATATCAACAAATCTGGTCCACTAAACTTGTGAGGGTATTCCATCAGAGTTAAGGTCAATGAAGGAACAGTTATATCAACAAATCTGGTCCACTAAACTAGTCAGGGTATTCCAACAGAGTTAAGGTCAATGAAGGAACAGTTCTATCAACAAATCTGGTCCACTAAACTAGTCAGGGTATTCCATTAGAGTTAAGGTCAATGAAGGAACATTTCTATCAACAAAGCTGGTCCACTATACTGGTCAGGGTATTCCAACAGAGTTAAGGTCAATGAAGGAACATTTCTATCAACAAAGCTGGTCCACTAAACTAGTCAGGGTATTCCAACAGAGTTAAGGTCAGTGAAGGAACAGTTCTATTAACAAATCTGGTCCACTAAACTGGTCAGGGTATTCCATCAGAGTTAAGGTCAATGAAGGAACAGTTCTATCAACAAAACTGGTCCACTAAACTGGTCAGGGTATTCCAACAGAGTTAAGGTCAATGAAGGAACAGTTCTATCAACAAATCTGGTCCACTAAACTGGTCAGGGTATTCCAACAGAGTTAAGGTCAATGAAGGAACAGTTCGATCAACAATTATGGTCCACTAAACCGGTCAGGGTATTCCATCAGAGTTAAGGTCCATGAAGGAACAGTTCTATCAACAAATCTGGTCCACTAAACTGGTCAGGGTATTCCATAAGAGCTAAGGTCAATGAAGGAACAGTTCTATCAACAATTCTGGTCCACTAAACTGGTCAGAGTATTCCAACAGAGTTAAGGTCAATGAAGAAACAGTTATATCAACAAATCTGGTCCACTAAACTGGTCAGGGTATTCCAACAGAGTTAAGGTCAATGAAGGAACAGTTCTATCAACAAAGCTGGTCCACTAAACTAGTCAGGGTATTTCATCAGAGTTAAGGTCAGTGAAGGAACAGTTCTATCAACAAAGCTGGTCCACTAAACTTGTGAGGGTATTCCAACAGAGTTAAGGTCAATGAAGGAACAGTTCTATCAACAAAGCTGGTCCACTAAACTAGTCAGGGTATTCCAACAGAGTTAAGGTCAATGAAGGAACAGTTCTATCAACAAATCTGGTCCACTAAACTGGTCAGGGTATTCCAACAGAGTTAAGGTCAATGAAGGAACAGTTATATCAGCAAAGCTGGTCCACTAAGCTAGTCAGGGTATTCCAACAGAGTTAAGGTCAGTGAAGGAACAGTTCTATCAACAAAGCTGGTCCACTAAACTGGTCAGGGTATTCCATCAGAGTTAAGGTCAATGAAGGAACAGTTATATCAACAAATCTGGTCCACTAAACTTGTGAGGGTATTCCATCAGAGTTAAGGTCAATGAAGGAACAGTTATATCAACAAATCTGGTCCACTAAACTAGTCAGGGTATTCCAACAGAGTTAAGGTCAATGAAGGAACAGTTCTATCAACAAAGCTGGTCCACTAAACTAGTCAGGGTATTCCATTAGAGTTAAGGTCAATGAAGGAACATTTCTATCAACAAAGCTGGTCCACTATACTGGTCAGGGTATTCCAACAGAGTTAAGGTCAATGAAGGAACATTTCTATCAACAAAGCTGGTCCACTAAACTAGTCAGGGTATTCCAACAGAGTTAAGGTCAGTGAAGGAACAGTTCTATTAACAAATCTGGTCCACTAAACTGGTCAGGGTATTCCATCAGAGTTAAGGTCAATGAAGGAACAGTTCTATCAACAAAACTGGTCCACTAAACTGGTCAGGGTATTCCAACAGAGTTAAGGTCAATGAAGGAACAGTTCTATCAACAAATCTGGTCCACTAAACTGGTCAGGGTATTCCAACAGAGTTAAAATCAATGAAGGAACAGTTCTATCAACAGAACTGGTCCACTAAACTGGTCAGGGTATTCCAACAGAGTTAAGGTCAATGAAGGAACAGTTATATCAACAATTCTGGTCCACAAAACTTGTCAGGGTATTCCATCAGAGTTAAAATCAATGAACATTCTTAATAAATGCAACTTAATTGTATCTTCCTGGATATCTGAGTGGTAAGCTTGCATGTGTCTCATACTTGCTAATATGAGAAGCTGGTCCACAAGCCATATGCTGCATTTTTTGTTAAATTGTAAGAAGGTTTTGTTAATAGGTTTTAGTCTTTTTATTTTACACAATAACAAATTATATTGTCAGTTATCTTGTGAATTTTGAGAATTAATAAATAAAAGGAAGACCATCTGACTACCAGGATCTTTAAAATAACTTAATAAATGTTATCTTTAATGTCTTTTGTTTTACTGCATGGATGAAGGTGTATTAGATTTCTTTCAACCAATATGAATTATTCTCCTGATGAATCAATAGTTATTGGGTAAAAGTGATGTAAGATTTAAAAAAAAGCATAAAATATCAGTGCAACCACTTAAACAAACCAATACTAGGCTGTGTCAGAATCATGAAATACAGCGATATATTGGTACACATGTGCATCCCTAGTATGGACTGTGATATATTGGTACACATGTGCATCCCTAGTATGGACTGTGATATATTGGTACACATGTGCATCCCTAGTATGGACTGCGATATATTGGTACAAATGTGCATCCCTAGTATGGACTGCGATATATTGGTACAAATGTGCATCCCTAGTATGGACAGCGATATATTGGTACAAATGTGCATCCCTAGTATGGACAGCAATATATTGGTACACATGTGCATCCCTAGTATGGACTGCAATATATTGGTACACATGTGCATCCCTAGTATGGACAGCAATATATTGGTACAAATGTGCATCCCTGGTATGGACTGCGATATATTGGTACAAATGTGCATCCCTTGTATGGACTGCGATATATTGGTACAAATGTGCATCCCTAGTATGGACTGCGATATATTGGTACAAATGTGCATCCCTTGTATGGACAGCGATATATTGGTACACATGTGTATCCCTAGTATGGACAGCGATATATTGGTACAGATGTACATCCCTAGTATGGACAGCGATATATTGGTACAAATGTGCATCCCTAGTATGGACTGCGATATATTGGTACAAATGTGCATCCCCAGTATGGACTGCGATATATTGGTACACATGTGCATCCCTACTATGGACTGCAATATATAGGTACAAATGTGCATCCCTAGTATGGACTGCAATATATTGGTACAAATGTGCATCCCCAGTATGGACTGCGATATATTGGTACAAATGTGCATCCCTGGTATGGACAGCGATATATTGGTACAAATGTGCATCCCCAGTATGGACTGCGATATATTGGTACAAATGTGCATCCCCAGTATGGACTGCGATATATTGGTACAAATGTGCATCCCCAGTATGGACTGCGATATATTGGTACACATGTGCATCCCTAGTATGGACAGCGATATATTGGTACAAATGTGCATCCCTAGTATGGACTGCGATATATTGGTACAAATGTGCATCCCTAGTATGGACTGTGATATATTGGTACAAATGTGCATCCCCAGTATGGACTGCGATATATTGGTACAAATGTGCATCCCTAGTATGGACTGCGATATATTGGTACAAATGTCCATATGGACAGCAATATATTGGTACAAATGTGCATCCCTAGTATGGACTGCGATATATTGGTACAAATGTGCATCTATGGACTGCGATAGAAGAGATGATAGGGCAGTGAGAGTTTGGCAATATGTGCCACAGTGAGAACTACATACTTGTCAATGGTGGAGAAGAGAAGATAGGGCAGTGAGAGTTTGGAAATGTGTGCCACAGTGTGAACTACATACTTGTCAATGGTGGAGAAGATTAGATAGGGCAGTGAGAGTTTGGAAATATGTGCCACAGTGAGAACTACATACTTGTCAATGGTGGAGAAGAGAAGATAGGGCAGTGAGAGTTTGGAAATGTGTGCCACAGTGTGAACTATATACTTGTCAATGGTGGAGAAGAGAAGATAGGGCAGTGAGAGTTTGGAAAAGTGTGCCACAGTGTGAACTACATACTTGTCAATGGTGGAGGAGAGAAGATAGGGCAGTGACAGTTTGGAAATGTGTGCCACAGTGAGAACTACATACTTGTCAATGGTGGAGAAGAGAAGATTGGGCAGTGAGAGTTTGGAAATGTGTGCCACAGTGTGAACTGCATACTTGTCAATATTGGAGAAGAGAAGATAGGGCAGTGAGAGTTTGGAAATGTGTGCCACAGTGTGAACTACATACTTGTCAATGGTGGAGAAGAGAAGATAGGGCAGTGAGAGTTTGGCAATGTGTGCCACAGTGTGAACTACATACTTGTCAATGGTGGAGAGGAGAAGATAGGGCAGTGAGAGTTTGGAAATGTGTGCCACAGTGTGAAGAACTACATACTTGTCAATGGTGGAGAAGAGAAGATAGGGCAGTGAGAGTTTGGAAATGTGTGCCACAGTGTGAACTACATACTTGTCAATGGTGGAGAAGAGAAGATAGGGCAGTGAGAGTTTGGAAATGTGTGCCACAGTGTGAACTACATACTTGTCAATGGTGGAGAAGAGAAGATAGGGCAGTGAGAGTTTGGCAATGTGTGCCACAGTGTGAACTACATACTTGTCAATGGTGGAAAGGAGAAGATAGGGCAGTGAGAGTTTGGAAATGTGTGCCACAGTGTGAACTACATACTTGTCAATGGTGGAAAAGAGAAGATAGGGCAGTGAGAGTTTGGAAATGTGTGCCACAGTGTGAACTACATACTTGTCAATGGTGGAAAAGAGAAGATAGGGCAGTGAGAGTTTGGCATTGTGTGCCACAGTGTGAAGAACTACATACTTTTCAATGGTGGAGAAGAGAAGATAGGGCAGTGAGAGTTTAGAAATGTGTGCCACAGTGTGAACTACATACTTGTCAATGGTGGAGAAGAGAAGATAGGGCAGTAAGAGTTTGGCAAAGTGTTTCACTTCAGAAATGATGCAGTTGTGTAACTTCCGGTCAACCTCTGTCACCTTCATCTGGTGGGAGTGGAGGGCTCGCTCAATGTATTGTTCTATCTGGGAAATATAGGACAAAAACAAGTAATCATACAGGCCAAACAAAGAGAGGAATGGTCCTGGTTAAGGCCAATAACCCAAGTAAATTTAAAAGAAAGAGTTATTTTGTATTTGCACAAAATTATGCCCTGATAGAAAAGTACAGTTATTATTGGCAGAGGACGACCCCCAGACCAGTACTGAGTAGAACCACTGACACACAGCAGGTTAGCGGGAAGACCTCCTGACTTGCATCTTCTTGTCATTTAGACAATCTATGTGGTGAAGGGCTTTGGGTTCATATGTTGGCATCTTGACTTTGGCTGCCTCCTAATTAGGTCAGTTTAAACATAACATAATGATAAAGAGGAATGGATCCGAACATGTATCTACAGATATGTGTGCATCATTCATTATTACATAAACAACATAAACTTACACTGCTACTTGAATATGAACAGGAGAAGTAAAGATATCTTCTGTTTATGTTGGTACATAACACCACCACAAGAACACCAGTAGGCAAATATTAATACTAATTGTTTATTAAGAAAGCTACTTCAAGTATTAAAATATAATGCTATGACAGAAATTAGTTTCTACATTAATATTAATTAACCTACCTCTGTAATCTGTGCGTTGAGCCGTGACTGAGCATTGCTGCTTTGTTTCACTGGTACTTGGATCACAGACTGCTTCTGATCCTCTCCATAAAATGGAACATCCTTGAAATAGTCATTCGGCAGGTTGGACTTTATACGTTCACTCATATCAGGATTCATCTGATGTTCTTTGTTATTTGAAAACCAGGTCATGCTTACTCAAACAAGTCTATTGATAAAGCTGCAAACTGTGTCAATCCTGATCACCTCCCAGCGACAGTTGGCTGATCAATTTTTGTTTGGCTGGTTATGATCAAGAACATGTTCAGGTGTAATCCTGCTTAGTTTTCCAGATTAACATTTTTGGACCTGTTTTGAGACATTACCTTTATAACATATAGCAACCTGTTTTTCTTCTTAAAATATTGAAAATTTAAATCACATAATTACAAATGATTATTAATTACAACTGGATATATTTAGATAAACTATTGTAATATATCCCTGTCATGTTTATGTGTACCAATGTCATTGATACGAGGTTCTATTTTAAATAAACATTAACACATAACATCAAACCTATAGACATCACTACTTAATTAATGTATGGACTTGATTAACTTTTATATCAAAGATTTAATTTGATTCACACCACATGTAATATTTTAACTCCTACAATTGTCAATAAAAAACAACAACAAAAACGAGCATAGAGATACGTCAGTCTACTTCGACATAACTAACCAGACAGAATATAAGACTAACAGCGTACAGATTTAATAAAAGACATGGCATGAGACTTGGGCAAATAAACCATATAATAATAACCTGGTTACATATTCATCATCACAAAATACCCCAAACTCTAAAGCATCAAATACAATCAGTAAAAAGCCAGACAGTACATACAGTGATCTGCCGTCCATCCTTCCTGTATCCGTCGATATTTAGCAAGCAGATCCTGGCGCTCCTTGTAGCTGCGAGCCACCACTTCTTTATATTTCTCCGCCTCTGTAGTAAGGCAGTGCAGACAGGCCCGGCAACCATCCAACTCTAGCTCTGCCTCTATCAGGGACCTAGCAACAGATGTCATTGATCAATAGTCACATGGAGGGAAACTAAGATAAAAGTTTAATTTGGAATTTGCCGGCATTTTTTCCAGACTATGCAGCGACATTTCTATCATTATAGCACAGGGGCACTTATGTGGTGCCCAGGGACTGAACCCGGCCAGCCCATTATACTGACACCGACGAGTCAGGCTTAATGCTGTCCCCTTAGCCCCAAGCGTTAGGAGGGAAGCCACTACTACCAACTTTATAGTCTTTGGTTTGACTCACCCGGGTTTGAACCCGCGACCTCCCGATCCTTAAGCCGACCCTCTACAGCTTGAGCTATTGCGGCCGGTAATAAAAAGTTAAAACATGTGTTTCAGAAAATATATGTGACTTAGTGATACATCTGTGTAGATGTGTACACTGTTTGAGTAATGATTGAGAAGTTTGTAGACTGTTGCTGTAATATAAAAGAGCAATTAACAATGACACAGTAAGGCATACCTAGCGCGTGCCAGTTTACACAGTAGACATAATGACATCAGTGATTTTATAAGGAGCAATTGCACTCAACATAATGAGCAGAATGAACAACAAATACCTAAGTAAAATATGATATAGCTTTATAAGCTTCACAACAGACAAACACAGAAACAAGAAAGTAATACAAAAAGTAGGTCACAAAGTACAAACTGTCAAACAGCAAACTTACTGCAAAACTTTACAACAGGGTAGTACGGTACTCCCAATGTATGATGTCGGTGATGACAAAAAACCAGTGGATTTAGTTTAGTTGTGCCTCAACAATATCTTACAGGGCCATGAAATGTCCACACAATGGGACTACTTTAACAATGTTTGTTTTTTATCTGTAATTAAGTATGCAGCCTGAAATGGTTCAACATATCACTTTTGCCATTTAACTTGGCCATCTTTTAAAAGAATCCAGAGGCTCAGCCATGTTGTTTACAAACTTCAATGGTCACGTTTGATTAAATTGCCGAACAATAGTTAATGTTTTAAGTATTCTGCAATGAACTATCTATTAACAACATGGCCATTATATTAAATTGTATGTCCAATAAAAATTATGCTTCCACCTGATATTCATACTTCTTAAACCAACAAATTAAATTGTGCAGATAAAGTCAAAACCTATTTAAAACTTGTATTGCTGGCAATATCACAAAATCAAATTAAGTAGGCTGCATCCCGGACTGTTTAGAATGAACTCCCTGACACTGAACTCCCTGACACTGAACTTCCAGACACTGAACTCCCAGACACTGAACTCCCTGACACTGAACTCCCTGACACTGAACTCCCAGACACTGAACTCCCTGACACTGAACTCCCTGACACTGAACTCCCAGACACTGAACTCCCTGACACTGAACTCCCTGACACTGAACTCCTTGACACTGAACTCCCTGACACTGAACTCCCTGACATGGATTCGACTTCAGACTACTTTACCAGTATGTTACTGGTGATTGCATATCATCAGTATGAGCATCTTTGACTTTGAATGCACACAATGGTGGCAGCAACAGAATTTTACAAAATATTGCCAAAACACTGGTACGGCCATTGTGTATCACAGTAAAGTATTGACTTCACGCCGTATCACAATACCGGTATACTGCGACAGCCCTTGCCAAAACCCACAACATTTATTACCTTCATACAAAGCTCAAGTTACCCTCCCCCGCCATCAAACAGCATACCTTGTAGTCTTGTTTCTAAGAGGATAAAATCTTGACTGTTGAATGGATTTAGAATTTCCAAATCAAGCAAACTGATTTCAAGGAGATGCACGTCAGTCCTGTGTCCTTGAGTGTATTCCAGGAATATTATGTGCTTACTGTTGTTACGTTCACATCCAGAAGTTTGTCAATTTATGCTCATACTTGCAGACAGACGCTTCAAACAGCTAGCCACAGTATACGCTAAGACATGTAGGGCACACAGGGCACCTGCCCCTGAGTCACCCATAACATTAATTATCCCCCTTAACTTTATTTTACCTGCTGACCTCATGATTTTAAAATTTCAGTTTGAAAATATGCCATTTATAAAAGCATATACATATATTTTTTAACGAGGAATACCAACATGGACAAACATTAAAATTTTAATAAATGACCACAGTATTGACCCTGCACAATTTTGCGGAGCTGTACATACAAGACAATGCAGTAGTAATCTTTTTTACATGTTGGAAAATCCATACTTTTTTATTTGTTACATATGCCAATGTGTATTCTATAGACACAAATAATTCAGTGAATATTTAAAATGCATTTGCATTTCAACTGCATGCTGGTACAAAGATATCAATCAATGTTTATGTTAAGTTTCAAATAACAAGAAATAAATAATTTCAAGTAACAAAATAATAAGGACACTAAACAAACAGTCTACAATCTTTCCGATCAAACATCGTACTTGATGACTTTTTTTTGTTAATGTTTTTTAAGCTTTACCAATCAATTGAGTAACATCATAGCTGCAGGTCACATGTAGACAGGGTACAAATAGTTTCTGATGAACAATGAAAGATCAAACTGGAGCATTCCAACAATTTAATAACACAATCTTCCGAGCCTACCTTGCTAGTTTAAGGTCTTCTGCAGTCAATGGTCTATCTGTGACTTGAGTTTGGCCACACTGGTCTGTAGGTCTCTGGACTGATTGACAAACTTCTGGGTCGCGATGTATTTGGCAAGGTGCTCCGTGGCTCGTTCCTGCAGTCTATGGTCTATCTGTGACTTGAGTTTGGCCACACTGGTCTGTAGGTCTCTGGACTGATTGATAAACTTCTAGGTCGTGATGTATTTGGCAAGGTGCTCCGTGGCTCGTTCCTGCAGTCTATGGTCTATCTGTGACCTGAATTTGGCCACACTGGTCTGTAGGTCTCTGAACTGTTTGATAAACTTCTGGGTCTCGATGTATTTGGCAAGGTGCTCTGTGGCTCGTTCCTGCAAAAAAATCATAACGTATTAGTGGGCAGTAGATTTATGTTAGTTTGGTAAATGATTTAAGTATAAAGAAAAGCTGTCTGTAGACAATATGCTCCACTTATCGCAGTGCTGGTTCATATAATGTAAATTATTACAAAAACAGAGGCATAACTCTGTCAAATTTAATGTTTAGCTTACCTGCCTTCATGAAATGGCTGCCGCTTTTGACAGCAAACAAACATTCCTAGTAAGGAAAGAATATCTTTGATGTTTTTTTGTTTGTTTTTTAAATACATCGCAGCGACCAATTATGATCATTTTAGAGACGTTCAGCTATTTGGTGGAGGAAGACCCCAGACAAATGTCTGGGTAGAACCTGCGCCCCGCAAGTCAGCTGGAAGACCTTCCCACATTAAGTCCTTCGCCACGACCGGGAATCAAACCCATGCGGTGAGAGGCTAAGCAGTCAGAGGACTTACAAATCGGTGACTCTACCACTAGGCCATGGGCGCCACCCTTGATGGTTTTTGAGAAATGGACTTAAACAAAAAGGTTAAACAAGGCCAACAAATCAGCTGATAAATATTCAAATCAAATCAATATTTATCAAATAAAGCTAATTATAGACAACCATACCAGTGCTCACATACCATTTTCCAACACCATTAGGATTTGTGCTAAAGTTTCCTTCGAAAACGATCGTGGTATATTGCGCAGCGCATTCATTTTGCGCATAGAAGCGCTGCAGAAGGAAGGAATTAATTAAGGTCAAGGTGCTTTAAAACTGGGGGCTGAGGGTTTGAAGCGAGGTAAGGGCACACAGATTAAGAAGAAACGTGTAGTTTTTAATTAATTTTGTACAGATATTAATTGAATTTGTCAAATTCTTTACAAGTACATCCTCCAGTTGTACCCATTTTATAAAAAAACTAAAATGTAAACCAAAACAGTTTTATATTTTGATATGTTTAGCATACATGGAACTAGAAAATATGACAAAATGACAAGAATTTATGAAAGAGTTTTCAAGAAATATGTCAACTTTAGAAAAACAACTGATTTAATTTGCATAAAAAATTGTGGTCAAATTATCATATTGTATTGGAAATCACTTTTTTTCCCTTATGTTGTTTATACGATATCTAATCATGGTTTATTGGAAATCATTTGTACGCAACACATTAAAAACAAATTGTTTTTAGAAAATACTGTTAGTCATTTTTTGTGTATTTAAATATTTTGTAAACATGAAAAAGTGCTTGAAAAATACACAGAAAAGGTCTGAGAGCCTATGGTCAGTGTAATGGTTATAACAAAAAAGTAGCAAGTAAACACCCTTTTCTCTTTCCTTATTTGAATTCAGCATGCTTTCTATAAAATACATAAATGAAAAAAATCTATGAAGGGAAATAAAATGTAGGAATCGTCTTTAACTAGAATTGTTATATTTATTACACAATGCTTGACTATAAGTGGTTGATTGTATGATGTAAGATTGATTGTACTGCCACCCAAAATTTAAACCTTCATGAAAGTCAAATCAGTCGTATTCAAACCAATCAGTAACAGAAAATGTTGTCATTTGGAACAAATTCAAACAGATGTTATAATTCATGTTAAGAAAAGTAAGTTGTGTGGATGGGAGGAATCATCAGAAGCTCCAAGCCAATGTGTGTCCTGTGTGGAGAGAAAGAGTTAACCCTAACCCTAACCCTGAAACAAGTATTAGATTACATGCAAAACCTAAATAAAAATGACTTGATTGAAAGAAAACAACTGTAAGTTCACACACATTCAATGCAATTGTTATAATTCATGATTAGAATAGTAGGATACAGGGTTGAAGCCATGTATTTTAACTTTCAATCCATGCTGTTGTTAAGATAGCGCCTTAAAATGTTGGCTGCATACAAAATCTAATTTAAATACATTTAAACACAATGTGAATATTCTTGCTTGAAAAAGCCACTCAAAGGCTTATAAATATATGAATAGATGTGTGAAGATTTAATTCAATGATGTTCAGTGACTATTTAGAAATGGCCTTATACACAAACCTTTAACCATAGTGATGCAGTGATGTCAGCAGTGAATGGATTTTCTCTCCCTATTCCTAGAATAGTCGAGCTAAAGATTGATTGTACATATAGTTTTGTAAAAACACGCTTTAACATTGTTTCTGCACTGGATATTTTTACTTTCACTAACAACTTGCACTTTACACATTAAGTGATAAAGTAATGGTACATTCTATAATGCATTTTACAATGAACAAAATAACCATGTTATCATCGGCAATCAAACTGTTGTCAAAGTAGTTGATGTTTTTTAATCTTGACCATCGTACCTGTAGTAATTGGTTGACACTTCTCTGCAGAGAAGGGGTCGTGGCTAAATCTTTCACTTCTCCATCACGATCATACTGGAACCTGCAAGGTAAACATGAAGTGTTATATAGATTATGTTAAACGTAATGTCACATGATGGCTTTATGTGTGATGAAGTGTAATGTAAATTATGCCAAAAGAATTTAGTCTAAATGAAGATGCTTTTTAGCAATTTCTCGATTGTTAGACACTAAAAATCTTTAAGCGCAATGCGGCTTTCTGCAAAAAATAGATATCAATATCAACTTCTGGGTGTATTAACCAAATGATGATTCAATGTGATTTCAAAATGTTGGCGGTGCCACCAAGTGTTCAATTACAACATGTGGATCATCTCTGGCAGGTTGCTCAGTCTGCCTCCATGTGTCCATTTACAACATGTGGATCAGCTCTGGACAAGGTTGCTAAGTCTGCCTCCATGTGTCCATTTACAACATGTGGATCAGCTCTGGACAGGGATGCTCAGTCTGCCTCCATGTGTCCATTTACAACATGTGGATCAGCTCTGGACAGGGATGCTCAGCCTGCCTCCATCTGTCCATTTACAACATGTGGATCAGCTCTGGACAGGGTTGCTCAGACGGCTCCATCTGTCCATTTACAACATGTGGATCAGCTCTGGACAGGGTTGCTCAGACGGCTCCATCTGTCCATTTACAACATGTGGATCAGCTCTGGACAGGGTTGCTCAGACGGCTCCATCTGTCCATTTACAACATGTGGATCAGCTCTGGACAGGGTTGCTCAGTCTGCCTCCATGTGTCCATTTACAACATGTGGATCAGCTCTGGACAGGGTTGCTCAGACGGCTCCATCTGTCCATTTACAACATGTGGATCAGCTCTGGACAGGGTTGCTCAGACGGCTCCATCTGTCCATTTACAACATGTGGATCAGCTCTGGACAGGGTTGCTAAGACGGCTCCATCTGTCCATTTACAACATGTGGATCAGCTCTGGACAGGGTTGCTCAGACGGCTCCATCTGTCCATTTACAACATGTAGATCAGCTCTGCACTGGGATGCTCAGTCTGCCTCCATCTGTCCATTTACAACATGTGGATCAGCTCTGGACAGGGATGCTCAGTCTGCCTCCATGTGTCCATTTACAACATGTGGATCAGCTCTGGACTGGGTTGCTCAGTCTGCCTCCATCTGTCCATTTACAACATGTAGATCAGCTCTGCACTGGGATGCTCAGTCTGTCCCCATCTGTCCATTTACAACATGTGGATCAGCTCTGGACATGGTTGCTCAGTCTGCCTCCATGTGTCCATTTACAACATGTGGATCAGCTCTGGACAGGGTTGCTCAGTCTGCCTCCATCTGTCCATTTACAACATGTGGATCAGCTCTGGACAGGGTTGCTCAGTCTGCCTCCATCTGTCCATTTACAACATGTGGATCAGCTCTGGACAGGGTTGCTCAGTCTGCCTCGATCTGTCCATTTACAACATGTGGATCAGCTCTGGACAGGGATGCTCAGTCTGCCTCCATCTGTCCATTTACAACATGTGGATCAGCTCTGGACAGGGATGCTCAGTCTGCCTCCATCTGTCCATTTACAACATGTGGATCAGCTCTGGACAGGGATGCTCAGTCTGCCTCCATCTGTCCATTTACAACATGTGGATCAGCTCTGGACTGGGATGCTCAGTCTACCTCCATGTGTCCATTTACAACATGTGGATCAGCTCTGCACTGGGATGCTCAGTCTGCCTCCATGTGTCCATTTACAACATGTGGATCAGCTCTGGACTGGGATGCTCAGTCTGCCTCCATGTGTCCATTTACAACATGTGGATCAGCTCTGGACTGGGTTGCTCAGTCTGCCTCGATCTGTTCATTTACAACATGTGGATCAGCTCTGGACAGGGATGCTCAGTCTGCCTCCATGTGTCCATTTACAACATGTAGATCAGCTCTGGACTGGGTTGCTCAGTCTGCCTCGATCTGTTCATTTACAACATGTGGATCAGCTCTGGACTGGGATGCTCAGTCTGCCTCCATATGTCCATTTACAACATGTGGATCAGCTCTGGACTGGGTTGCTCAGTCTGCCTCCATCTGTCCATTTACAACATGTGGATCAGCTCTGGACAGGGATGCTCAGTCTGCCTCCATGTGTCCATTTACAACATGTAGATCAGCTCTGGACTGGGTTGCTCAGTCTGCCTCGATCTGTCCATTTACAACATGTGGATCAGCTCTGGACAGGGATGCTCAGTCTGCCTCCATCTGTCCATTTACAACATGTGGATCAGCTCTGGACAGGGTTGCTCAGACGGCTCCATGTGTCCATTTACAACATGTGGATCAGCTCTGGACTGGGATTCTCAGTCTGCCTCATGTGTCCATTTACAACATGTGTATCAGCTCTGGACAGGGTTGCTGCATCTGCCTCCATGTGTCCATTTACAACATGTTGATCAGCTCTGGACTGGGTTGTTCAGTCTGCCTCCATCTGTCCATTTACAACATGTAGATCAGCTATGGACAGGGATGCTCAGATGGCTCCATGTGTCCATTTACAACATGTGGATAAGCTCTGGACAGGGTTGCTCAGACGGCTCCATGTGTCCATTTACAACATGTTGATCAGCTCTGGACTGGGTTGCTCAGTCTGCCTCCATCTGTCCATTTACAACATGTAGATCAGCTATGGACAGGGATGCTCAGACGGCTTTATGTGTCCATTTACAACATGTGGATAAGCACTGGACAGGGATGCTCAGACGGCTCCATGCGTCCATTTACAACATGTGGATCAGCTCTGGACTGGGTTGCTCAGTCTGCCTCCATCTGTCCATTTACAACATGTAGATCAGCTCTGGACTGGGTTGCTCAGTCTGCCTCCATGTGTCCATTTACAACATGTGGATCAGCTCTGGACTGGGATGCTCAGTCTGCCTCCATGTGTCCATTTACAACATGTGGATCAGCTCTGGACTGGGTTGCTCAGTCTGCCTCCATCTGTCCATTTACAACATGTAGATCAGCTCTGGACTGGGATGCTCAGTCTGCCTCCATCTGTCCATTTACAACATGTGGATCAGCTCTGGACAGGGTTGCTCAGACGGCTCCATGTGTCCATTTACAACATGTGGATCAGCTCTGGACAGGGATGCTCAGACGGCTCCATGTGTCCATTTACAACATGTGGATCAGCTCTGGACTGGGTTGCTCAGTCTGCCTCCATCTGTCCATTTACAACATGTGGATCAGCTCTGGACAGGTTTGCTCAGACGGCTCCATGTGTCCATTTACAACATGTGGATCAGCTCTGGACTGGGTTGCTCAGTCTGCCTCCATCTGTCCATTTACAACATGTAGATCAGCTCTGGACAGGGTTGCTCAGTCTGCCTCCATGTGTCCATTTACAACATGTGGATCAGCTCTGGACTGGGTTGCTCAGTCTGCCTCCATGTGTCCATTTACAACATGTAGATCAGCTCTGGACAGGGTTGCTCAGTCTGCCTCCATGTGTCCATTTACAACATGTGGATCAGCTCTGGACAGGGTTGCTCAGTCTGCCTCCATCTGTCCATTTACAACATGTGGATCAGCTCTGGACTGGGATGCTCAGTCTGCCTCCATCTGTCCATTTACAACATGTAGATCAGCTATGGACAGGGATGCTCAGTCTGCCTCCATCTATCCATTTACAACATGTGGATCAGCTCTGGACAGGGATGCTCAGACGGCTCCATGTCTCCATTTACAACATGTGGATCAGCTCTGGACTGGGTTGCTCAGTCTGCCTCCATGTGTCCATTTACAACATGTGAATCAGCTCTGGACAAGGTTTCTCAGTCTGCCTCCATGTGTCCATTTACAACATGTAGATCAGCTCTGGATTGGGTTGCTCAGTCTGCCTCCATGTGTCCATTTACAACATGTGGATCAGCTCTGGACTGGGTTGCTAAGTCTGCCTCCATGTGTCCATTTACAACATGTGGATCAGCTCTGGACTGGGTGGCTCAGTCTGCCTCCATGTGTTCATTTACAACATGTGGATCAGCTCTGGACTGGGATGCTCAGTCTGCCTCCATGTGTCCATTTACAACATGTGGATCAGCTCTAGGCTGGGATGCTCAGTCTGCCTCCATGTGTCCATTTACAACATGTGGATCAGCTCTGGACAGGGTTGCTCAGTCTGCCTCCATCTGTCCATTTACAACATGTGGATCAGCTCTGGACTTGGATGCTCAGTCTGCCTCCATCTGTCCATTTACAACATGTGGATCAGCTCTGAACAGGGATGCTCAGTCTGCCTCCATGTGTCCATTTACAACATGTGGATCAGCTCTGGACTGGGATGCTCAGTCTGCCTCCATGTGTCCATTTACAACATGTGGATCAGCTCTGGACTTGGATGCTCAGTCTGCCTCCATCTGTCCATTTACAACATGTGGATCAACTCTGGACAGGGATGCTCAGTCTGCCTCCATGTGTCCATTTACAACATGTGGATCAGCTCTGGACAGGGATGCTCAGTCTGCCTCCATGTGTCCATTTACAACATGTGGATCAGCTCTGCACTGGGATGCTCAGTTTGCCTCCATGTGTCCATTTACAACATGTGGATCAGCTCTGGACTTGGATGCTCAGTCTGCCTCCATCTGTCCATTTACAACATGTGGATCAGCTCTGAACAGGGATGCTCAGACTGCCTCCATGTGTCCATTTACAACATGTGGATCAACTCTGGACAGGGATGCTCAGTCTGCCTCCATGTGTCCATTGACAACATGTGGATCAGCTCTGGACAGGGATGCTCAGTCTGCCTCCATGTGTCCATTTACAACATGTGGATCAGCTCTGGACAGGGTTGCTCAGTCTGCCTCCATGTGTCCATTTACAACATGTGGATCAGCTCTGGACTGGGTTGCTCAGTCTGCCTCCATGTGTCCATTTACAACATGTGAATCAGCTCTGGACTGGGTTGCTCAGTCTGCCTTTATGTGTCCATTTACAACATGTGGATCAGCTCTGGACTGGGATGCTCAGTCTGCCTCCATCTGTCCATTTACATCATGTGGATCAGCTCTGCACTGGGATGCTCAGTCTGCCTCCATCTGTCCATTTACAACATTTGGATCAGCTCTGGACTGGGTTGTTCAGTCTGCCTCCATGTGTCCATTTACAACATGTAGATCAGCTCTGGACTGGGTTGCTCAGTCTGCCTCCATGTGTCCATTTACAACATGTAGATCAGCTCTGCACTGGGATGATCAGTCTGCCTCCATCTGTCCATTTACAACATGTAGATCAGCTCTGCACTGGGATGCTCAGTCTGCCTCCATCTGTCCATTTACAACATGTGGATCAGCTCTGGACTGGGATGCTCAGTCTGCCTCCATGTGTCCATTTACAACATGTGGATCAGCTCTGGACTGGGATGCTCAGTCTGCCTCCATGTGTCCATTTACAACATGTAGATCAGCTCTGGACTGGGTTGCTCAGTCTGCCTCGATCTGTCCATTTACAACATGTGGATCAGCTCTGGACTGGGATGCTGAGTCTGCCTCCATCTGCCCATTTACAACATGTAGATCAGCTCTGGACAGGGATGCTCAGTCTGCCTCCATCTGTCCATTTACAACATTTGGATCAGCTCTGGACTGGGTTGCTCAGTCTGCCTCCATCTGTCCATTTACAACATGTGGATCAGCTCTGGACTGGGATGCTCAGTCTGCCTCCATCTGTCCATTTACAACATGTAGATCAGCTCTGCACTGGGATGCTCAGTCTGCCTCCATCTGTCCATTTACAACATGTAGATCAGCTCTGCACTGGGATGCTCAGTCTGCCTCCATGTGTCCATTTACAACATGTGGATCAGCTCTGGACTGGGATGCTCAGTCTGCCTCCATGTGTCCATTTACAACATGTGGATCAGCTCTGGACTGGGTTGCTCAGTCTGCCTCCATCTGTCCATTTACAACATGTGGATCAGCTCTGGACTGGGATGCTCAGTCTGCCTCCATGTGTCCATTTACAACATGTGGATCAGCTCTGGACTGGGTTGCTCAGTCTGCCTCCATCTGTCCATTTACAACATGTAGATCAGCTCTGGACTGGGATGCTCAGTTTGCCTCGATCTGTTCATTTACAACATGTGGATCAGCTCTGGACAGGGATGCTCAGTCTGCCTCCATGTGTCCATTTACAACATGTAGATCAGCTCTGGATTGGGTTGCTCAGTCTGCCTCCATGTGTCCATTTACAACATGTGGATCAGCTCTGGACTGGGTTGCTAAGTCTGCCTCCATGTGTCCATTTACAACATGTGGATCAGCTCTGGACTGGGTGGCTCAGTCTGCCTCCATGTGTTCATTTACAACATGTGGATCAGCTCTGGACTGGGATGCTCAGTCTGCCTCCATGTGTCCATTTACAACATGTGGATCAGCTCTAGGCTGGGATGCTCAGTCTGCCTCCATGTGTCCATTTACAACATGTGGATCAGCTCTGGACAGGGTTGCTCAGTCTGCCTCCATCTGTCCATTTACAACATGTGGATCAGCTCTGGACTTGGATGCTCAGTCTGCCTCCATCTGTCCATTTACAACATGTGGATCAGCTCTGAACAGGGATGCTCAGTCTGCCTCCATGTGTCCATTTACAACATGTGGATCAGCTCTGGACTGGGATGCTCAGTCTGCCTCCATGTGTCCATTTACAACATGTGGATCAGCTCTGGACTTGGATGCTCAGTCTGCCTCCATCTGTCCATTTACAACATGTGGATCAACTCTGGACAGGGATGCTCAGTCTGCCTCCATGTGTCCATTTACAACATGTGGATCAGCTCTGGACAGGGATGCTCAGTCTGCCTCCATGTGTCCATTTACAACATGTGGATCAGCTCTGCACTGGGATGCTCAGTTTGCCTCCATGTGTCCATTTACAACATGTGGATCAGCTCTGGACTTGGATGCTCAGTCTGCCTCCATCTGTCCATTTACAACATGTGGATCAGCTCTGAACAGGGATGCTCAGTCTGCCTCCATGTGTCCATTTACAACATGTGGATCAGCTCTGGACAGGGTTGCTCAGTCTGCCTCCATGTGTCCATTTACAACATGTGGATCAGCTCTGGACTGGGTTGCTCAGTCTGCCTCCATGTGTCCATTTACAACATGTGAATCAGCTCTGGACTGGGTTGCTCAGTCTGCCTTTATGTGTCCATTTACAACATGTGGATCAGCTCTGGACTGGGATGCTCAGTCTGCCTCCATCTGTCCATTTACATCATGTGGATCAGCTCTGCACTGGGATGCTCAGTCTGCCTCCATCTGTCCATTTACAACATGTGGATCAGCTCTGGACTGGGTTGTTCAGTCTGCCTCCATGTGTCCATTTACAACATGTAGATCAGCTCTGGACTGGGTTGCTCAGTCTGCCTCCATGTGTCCATTTACAACATGTAGATCAGCTCTGCACTGGGATGCTCAGTCTGCCTCCATCTGTCCATTTACAACATGTAGATCAGCTCTGCACTGGGATGCTCAGTCTGCCTCCATCTGTCCATTTACAACATGTGGATCAGCTCTGGACTGGGATGCTCAGTCTGCCTCCATGTGTCCATTTACAACATGTGGATCAGCTCTGGACTGGGATGCTCAGTCTGCCTCCATGTGTCCATTTACAACATGTAGATCAGCTCTGGACTGGGTTGCTCAGTCTGCCTCGATCTGTCCATTTACAACATGTGGATCAGCTCTGGACTGGGATGCTCAGTCTGCCTCCATCTGCCCATTTACAACATGTTGATCAGCTCTGGACTGGGTTGCTTAGTCTGCCTCCATCTGTCCATTTACATCATGTGGATCAGCTCTGGACAGGGATGCTCAGTCTGCCTCCATCTGTCCATTTACAACATGTGGATCAGCTCTGAACAGGGATGCTCAGTCTGCCTCCATGTGTCCATTTACATGTGAATCAGCTCTGGACAGGGATGCTCAGTCTGCCTCCATTTGTCCATTTACAACATGTGGATCAGCTCTGGACAGTGATGCTCAGTCTGCCTCCATGTGTCCATTTACAACATGTGGATCAGCTCTGGACTGGGTTGCTCAGTCTGCCTCCATGTGTCCATTTACAACATGTGAATCAGCTCTGGACTGGGTTGCTCAGTCTGCCTCCATCTGTCCATTTACAACATGTAGATCAGCTCTGGACAGGGATGCTCAGTCTGCCTCCATGTGTCCATTTACAACATGTGGATCAGCTCTGGACTTGGATGCTCAGTCTGCCTCCATCTGTCCATTTACAACATGTTGATCAGCTCTGGACTGGGTTGCTCAGTCTGCCTCCATGTGTCCATTTACAACATGTGGATCAGCTCTGGACTGGGATGCTCAGTCTGCCTCCATCTGTCCATTTACAACATGTGGATCAGCTCTGGACTGGGATGCTCAGTCTGCCTCCATCTGTCCATTTACATCATGTGGATCAGCTCTGGACTGGGTTGCTCAGTCTGCCTCCATGTGTCCATTTACAACATGTGGATCAGCTCTGGACTGGGTTGCTCAGTCTGCCTCCATCTGTCCATTTACAACATTTGGATCAGCTCTGGACTGGGTTGCTCAGTCTGCCTCCAACTGTCCATTTACAACATGTGGATCAGCTCTGGACTGGGATGCTCAGTCTGCCTCCATCTGTCCATTTACAACATGTGGATCAGCTCTGGACTGGGTTGCTCAGTCTGCCTCCAACTGTCCATTTACAACATGTGGATCAGATCTGGACAAGGTTTCTCAGTCTGCCTCCATCTGTCCATTTACAACATGTGGATCAGCTCTGGACTGGGATGCTCAGTCTGCCTCCATCTGTCCATTTGCAACATGTGGATCAGCTCTGGACTGGGTTGCTCAGATGGCTCCATGTGTCCATTTACAACATGTGGATCAGCTCTGCACTGGGTTGCTCAGTCTGTCCCCATGTGTCCATTTACAACAAGTGGATCAGCTCTGGACAGGGATGCTCAGTCTGTCCCCATGTGTCCATTTACAACATGTGGATCAGCTCTGGCAGGTTGCTCAGTCTGCCTCCATCTGTCCATTTACAACATGTGGATCAGCTCTGCACTGGGATGCTCAGTCTGTCCCCATGTGTCCATTTACAACATGTGGATCAGCTCTGGACAGGGATGCTCAGTCTGTCCCCATGTGTCCATTTACAACATGTGGATCAGCTCTGGACTGGGTTGCTCAGTCTGCCTCCATCTGTCCATTTACAACATGTGGATCAGCTCTGCACTGGGATGCTCAGTCTGTCCCCATGTGTCCATTTACAACATGTAGATCAGCTCTGGACTGGGATGCTCAGTCTGTCCCCATGTGTCCATTTACAACATGTAGATCAGCTCTGGACTGGGTTGCTCAGTCTGCCTCCATCTGTCCATTTACAACATTTGGATCAGCTCTGGACTGGGATGCTCAGTCTGCCTCCATCTGTCCATTTACAACATGTGGATCAGCTCTGGACTGGGTTGCTCAGTCTGCCTCTATGTGTCCATTTACAACATGTAGATCAGCTCTGGACTGGGATGCTCAGTCTGCCTCCATCTGTCCATTTACAACATGTGGATCAGCTCTGGACTGGGTTGCTCAGTCTGCCTCTATGTGTCCATTTACAACATGTGGATCAGCTCTGGACTGGGTTGCTCAGTCTGCCTCTATGTGTCCATTTACAACATGTGGATCAGCTCTGGACTGGGTTGCTCAGTCTGCCTCCATCTGTCCATTTACAACATGTGGATCAGCTCTGGACTGGGTTGCTCAGTCTGCCTCTATGTGTCCATTTACAACATGTGGATCAGCTCTGGACTGGGTTGCTCAGTCTGCCTCCATCTGTCCATTTACAACATGTGGATCAGCTCTGGACTGGGTTGCTCAGTCTGCCTCTATGTGTCCATTTACAACATGTGGATCAGCTCTGGACTGGGATGCTCAGTCTGCCTCCTTCTGTCCATTTACAACATGTGGATCAGCTCTGGACTGGGTTGCTCAGTCTGCCTCTATGTGTCCATTTACAACATGTGGATCAGCTCTGGACTGGGTTGCTCAGTCTTCCTCCATGTATCCATTTACAACATGTGGATCAGCTCTGGACAGGGTTGCTCAGTCTGCCTCCATCTGTCCATTTACAACATGTGGATCAGCTCTAGACTGGGTTGCTCAGTCTGCCTCCAACTGTCCATTTACAGCATGTGGATCAGCTCTGGACTGGGTTGCTCAGTCTGCCTCCATGTGTCCATTTACAAAATGTGGATCAGCTCTGGACTGGGTTGCTCAGTCTGACTCCATGTGTCCATTTACAACATGTAGATCAGCTCTGGACAGGGTTGCTCAGTCTGCCTCCATCTGTCCATTTACAACATGTGGATCAGCTCTGGACTGGGTTGCTCAGACGGCTCCATGTGTCCATTTACAACATGTGGATCAGCTCTGGACTGGGTTGCTCAGTCTGACTCCATGTGTCCATTTACAACATGTGGATCAGCTCTGGACAGGGATGCTCAGTCTGCCTCCTTCTGTCCATTTACAACATGTGGATCAGCTCTGGACTGGGTTGCTCAGTCTGCCTCCAACTGTCCATTTACAACATGTGGATCAGCTCTGGACAGGGATGCTCAGTCTGACTCCATCTGTCCATTTACAACATGTAGATCAGCTCTGGACAGGGTTGCTCAGTCTGCCTCCATGTGTCCATTTACAACATGTGGATCAGCTCTGGACTGGGTTGCTCAGTCTGCCTCCATGTGTCCATTTACAACATGTGGATCAGCTCTGGACTGGGTTGCTCAGTCTGCCTCCATGTGTCCATTTACAACATGTGGATCAGCTCTGGACTGGGTTGCTCAGTCTGACTCCATCTGTCCATTTACAGCATGTGGATCAGCTCTGGACAGTGTTGCTCAGTCTGCCTCCATGTGTCCATTTACAACATGTGGATCAGCTCTGGACTGGGTTGCTCAGTCTTACTCCATGTGTCCATTTACAACATGTGGATCAGCTCTGGACTGGGTTGCTCAGTCTGCCTCCATGTGTCCATTTACAACATGTGGATCAGCTCTGGACTGGGTTGCTCAGTCTGACTCCATCTGTCCATTTACAGCATGTGGATCAGCTCTGGACAGTGTTGCTCAGTCTGCCTCCATGTGTCCATTTACAACATGTGGATCAGCTCTGGACTGGGTTGCTCAGTCTGACTCCATGTGTCCATTTACAACATGTGGATCAGCTCTGGACTGGGTTGCTCAGTCTGACTGCATGTGTCCATTTACAACATGTGGATCAGCTCTGGACTGGGATGCTCAGTCTGCCTCCATGTGTCCATTTACAGCATGTGGATCAGCTCTGGACAGTGTTGCTCAGTCTGCCTCCATGTGTCCATTTACAACATGTGGATCAGCTCTGGACTGGGTTGCTCAGTCTGCCTCCATGTGTCCATTTACAACATGTGGATCAGCTCTGGACTGGGATGCTCAGTCTGCCTCCATTTGTCCATTTACAGCATGTGGATCAGCTCTGGACAGTGTTGCTCAGTCTGCCTCCATGTGTCCATTTACAACATGTGGATCAGCTCTGGACTGGGTTGCTCAGTCTGACTCCATGTGTCCATTTACAACATGCGGATCAGCTCTGGACAAGGTTGCTCAGTCTGCCTCCATCTGTCCATTTACAGCATGTGGATCAGCTTTGGACTGGGATGCTCAGTCTGCCTCCATTTGTCCATTTACAACATGTGGATCAGCTCTGGACAGGGTTGCTCAGTCTGCCTCCATTTGTCCATTTACAACATGTGGATCAGCTCTGGACAGTGTTGCTCAGTCTGCCTCCATGTGTCCATTTACAACATGTGGATCAGCTCTGGACTGGGTTGCTCAGTCTGCCTCCATTTGTCCATTTACAACATGCGGATCAGCTCTGGACAAGGTTGCTCAAGTCTGCCTCCATCTGTCCATTTACAGCATGTGGATCAGCTCTGGACTGGGATGCTCAGTCTGCCTCCATTTGTCCATTGTGTAGTATGGTCACAAGGATGACAGGTCAGGATAATAGTCAATTAATTAAATAATGGTGTAATCAAGGAAATAATACAAACCAGTTTTGGTTTACTCACAACCTTAAAAGTAAGAATAAACTGATCTAAACCTATAAATAAAAACCATTAGAAAAAGTAGAAAACCACTGAACACTGACCTGAGTTTCTGTGCATCTCTCCTGATGTCTACATGGGAGGTGAGTGTGTTCAGGGCGTACGTTGTGTGACGTGTGTTCTCCATCAGAGCCTGAAGAATCTGGTCTGGAGAGAATGTTCGGATCACTCCCTCGACACGCTGCCACAGGGGCTCCTTCCTGCGTGCACTACACGGGTAAACACAAGCACACTAATACATGTTATAGAAGACCAATTACTTTACACCTTCTATTAATAAAATTGCTTCAAATGAAAGTTTTTCAAATGGAAATAACCTCATGATTTTCCTTCCGTTTTTCCACAGGAAGTTAAATAGCTTTCACAAAGGCACTTGTAAGTATAAGTTATAATGTTCCACCTAAATGTGTTTGTAATAAAACAGTTCTAAGACAAATTCTATTACAGGAAATTCACAAAATAAACTGCTTTAGTATAATTGACCTTATCTTCTAGTGGCTTTAAGAAATATACATTGCTTTAATACTTGAAGTAACACTGGTCTATTTTTTGGGGGAAAAGTTTATTTAGTAAATTATCGATATACTAATATCATTTACAACAGAATTTTCACTAATTATCTGGGAACAAACAGCCAACATGGTTAAAATGACAAATTCATATTCAGCTCCATCCATGACAAAATGCTACAAGATTAGTGGTAATCTTGTCCAATAGAGCGACAATAGCAACATCCTATCTTACATAGATTGTTAGGCATGGATTTGAAAGGACAATGTACCAGATGTTGTGTACTTATGCATTATTCTAACCAATACATTGATATTTTATTATTATTTCAATAAATTATCAAAATGTAAGCAAAACAAAATAAAACAATATAATCCCCCTGTTTGTACTAAATTAGTGTTATTAGATATTAGACAAACATAATCCTCTCCCAATCGGCTGTGTGTGCTATGGTAACATAACTAATTAAAAATAACACATTATGCCCCATGTTGTTGTTTTCAATTATTTGTTCTCATTTCACACATGTGGACAGTGTTCATTCCTCAAAGCTGAAGATACAGTAAGCTATCAGTTTTGTTGTTTTTTTAATTTTATTTAAGCAATATATCAAGTGCACAAATTTTAGAGCATTTTAAATGTTTAAGTCTACTAAATATATCTGTGTAAGTAAAAAAATATTTTACGAGTTTTAATTATACATCAACACAGGGCGTTCGGTTGACCTGAGCTCCCGGCTTTTGACGTAGAAAATTCATTCGGAAATACCCCTAATTGACGCACATCAATAAATCGGCGGGGGTCATTTTGACCCGTGACAATTTCTACCTGTGCGTCGGTAAAAATCGCCTACAGCTTCATAAGAAGCGAGAAAAAGACGACAATGGGCAATTAAGGACGACTGTAGGCATTGTATAATTACTTGATTGGGCCACCTAAATGTGTGATAACTGAAAAGATGCGAAGGGGTGCGTCAGAGTATAATGTAAATTTGACAGCGATTTGGAACTATGCACACTAATACGGCAAATCGATTGATCATATCTACGAAAGATGTACTTGTTACTTGAATGGTTGAAATTATGGCATAATAAAGCTTGTTTGACGTTTTGATATTTCAAAATTAGTTTTGGGCACGACTACAGTTTGACACTGTATATTTTGTACTGAAAACCAGGTTCTTGTTGCCTGATGGTGCCTTAAGATATATGTAGTTAGGAAATAATACTTGTTATATGCGTTACTGGGTGGCCGAGAACGTTGACTCTTATATTTATAATTGGTTTTGGAGTGACATCAGTTTGGAGAAGCGATATTATTTTTAACGGTGACAATTTAACAATGTTAATTGATATGTTGCATTTTTTTTATTTGATTGTCATAATTAAGATGCAGAAAAAACACTATTAAGCAGTATTCTGTTTATTTACTTGTCCCTAGTAAACTATCAGAAGTATTAATAATTCTCATCAAGGCTTATTTGTACAAAATGTGGTCGTCAATGATATAATTATATATACAATTATAATTATATACAAAAAAAATTGATGAATTAAATGTTTTAAAGAGAATTTTTTTTATAAAGATCTGAAGAAAAACCTAAATTCTAAAAAAAACAGAAAAATCAACTAAGTGTAAATAGTAAAACACAATCAACATTGCTATAACAGCACATTTGCGCTTTATGATGTGACACATTTACACGACACACAGATATGACCCTCAGATATTTGAATTTGACCCCTGAAAATTTTGACTGAGGGGTCAATGACCCTTGAAGTTCAGAGTCTACCGAATGCCACTAACATTTACATTAACTTCAACAGATTACCTAGATCACATTTACGATTACACATTGTGTTATTTCATGTATTTGTTTGTTTATTGGGTTTATCTACCCACCAACAGTATTTCAGTTAACTGGAGACGGTGTTCACTTGAAGCAGATATAGTGCTGCCTTCACTGTGTATAGCATGCTGTGAACACAGTCACATTATCCTGACACCGGGCCAACCAGTTGTGAAACTAACCTTATATTTGCTTGAGCATTAGCAAGGGAGCTATACTACTACCATTTTTTAATGACTTTGGCATGTCGCGGCCTGGGATCGAACCCGGAGCCTCATGTAACCGGAGACGACGCTCTACCGATTGTTCTACCAGGTCCTGTTTCATATATTTGTATGCATTTTTAAATTCACAATGGTGAGATACTTAAGTTGTAGAAAGTTATAGTAAGTACAGATTTAAGACTGAGATGGATATTAAATAATATGAATAAATATTTTGCGCTGGACATTTACAAAAAAGACACCCAAGTGGCACTTACAATTCTGTTTTGTCCCCACCATATGTTCCCTTTAAAGTGTCCTGCAGAAAGCTGCCGATCTCTTCACAGCACTTACGGACATGCTTCTGAAACACAAAGGAGTTTCATTTAATGATATCAGTACTTACAATGCGAGACATGGCCTAAATAGCAGAGCTATGCACGTTAAACAGAAATGTATATAGCATGGACAGATTTCAACTTGTATCAGTGCATACCATCCTTTTGAAACATTGATGAATTACATATTTTTGTCAAATACACATGTACAGTGACAATGTTAAAAGAAATCAAATGGCATTTACAGTTTATTTAAATATTGAATATTACAACAAATACACAAAAATGGCTTAATATCATCCAGATCATTAATAATTTAACCATTAGTTTACAATTTTTTTTATACATTGTACTGCATAATAAATAAAAGATAATTTTGAAGTCTTATCTGTTTATTTGAGCGTTACTTAACTAAACTGATTAAATTGGGAAAAAAAAATGTTTTAAAATCCCTAACTCATCAAAAATGTTGGTTTCATGGATGGTTAATAAAACATGGTGAATTAGTGGTAACAGCACCTTAAATGGCCGATGATGATATAAGTGTTTACTCTAATTTAAAACTTGTTCTAACCAACAATGGTTGTTTCTTAATATTATGGTCACTAACTTGCTTAGGGGTCGACAAGTTAAAAACACACACTAAAAAATGTAAAGACAAAAATGTAAAAAAAAAGTTTTATGTCACAAGAAACAAAAAACTGTTATAGTTTTATTATGACTATGCATGTGTATGCCTTTACAATATCACACACTAGATGCATTAATGTTTTGTTACTTTTTTCTTGTTGGTTACACCAGCACAATCATGGTCCTATTGGTGATGTCCAGCTATTATTGGTGGAAGAATTCAGCAGAAAAATGTCAGTGTAGAACCAACAGTGAAGGTCAGCTGGATGGGTGCATTTAAAGACGACTGATTATAATGAAATAATAATGTAAAAATGAACTATTTATACAATAAGAACATGATTTATTTACTTAAACTAATATGGTATATTAACACATTATTTTAAAAGTGATTGTGAAAACAAAACATCAACCAGACAGGTATGGTTACAAATTAATGACAATAAATTTTAAAATTGAAAAGCATATTATATCCATGGCAATGAGAACAAATTAGGAAGATATATATCCTACTGTATTATCAGAGTAGGTCCAAATGAGGGAACTCTTTCAGCAGCCTCTATCAAAACCAAGTCTGCCTATGCATGCAAAGTCAATACAAATGATTTGTCAATCTTGCAGCATACAAACTCAATACCACCAGTATATCTAAGTTCAAGATTTGTCAATCTTGCAGTATACAATCTCAATACCACCAGTAAATATATGTTAAATATTTGTCAATCTCGCAGCATATAAACTCAATACCACTGGTAAATCGATGTTTTAAGATCTGTCAATCTCGCAGCATACTAACACAATACCACCGGTAAATATATGTTTAAGATTTGTCAATCTTGCAGCATACAAACTCAATACCATTGGTAAACGTATGTTTAAGATTTGTCAATCTTGCAGCATACAAACTCAATACCATTGGTAAACGTATGTTTAAGATTTGTCAATCTTACAGCATACAAACTCAATACCATTGGTAAACGTATGTTTAAGATTTGTCAATCTCGCAGCATATAAACTCAATACCACCGGTAAATCGATGTTTTAAGATGTCAATCTCGCAGCATACTAACACAATACCACCGGTAAATATATGTTTAAGATTTGTCAATCTTGCAGCATACAAACTCAATACCATTGGTAAACGTATGTTTAAGATTTGTCAATCTCGCAGCATATAAACTCAATACCACCGGTAAATCGATGTTTTAAGATGTCAATCTCGCAGCATACTAACACAATACCACCGGTAAATATATGTTTAAGATTTGTCAATCTTGCAGCATACAAACTCAATACCATTGGTAAACGTATGTTTAAGATTTGTCAATCTTGCAGCATATAAACTCAATACCACTGGTAAATCGATGTTTTAAGATCTGTCAATCTCGCAGCATACTAACACAATACCACCGGTAAATATATGTTTAAGATTTGTCAATCTTGCAGCATACAAACTCAATACCATTGGTAAGTATATGTTTAAGATTTGTCAATCTTGCAGCATATAAACTCAATACCATTGGTAAATGTATCTTTAAGATTTGTCAAATTTGCAGCATACAAACTCAATACCATTGGTAAACGTATGTTTAAGATTTGTCAATCTTGCAGCATACAAACTCAATACCACCGGTAAATATATGTTTAAGATTTGTCTATCTTGCAGCATACAAACACAATACCATTGGTAAACATATGTTTAAGATTTGTCAATCTCGCAGCATACAAACTCAATACCATTGGTAAATGTATGTTCAAGATTTGTCAATCTTGCAGCATACAAACTCAATACCATTGGTAAACGTTTGTTTAAGATTTGTCAATCTTGCAGCATACAAACTCAATACCATTGGTAAATGTATGTTCAAGATTTGTCAATCTTGCAGCATACAAACTCAATACCATTGGTAAACGTATGTTTAAGATTTGTCAATCTTGCAGCATACAAACTCAATACCATTGGTAAATGTATGTTTAAGATTTGTCAATCTTGCAGCATACAAACTCAATACCATTGGTAAATGTATGTTTAAGATTTGTCAATCTTGCAACTTACAAACTCAATACCATTGGTAAACGTATGTTTAAGATTTGTCAATCACGCAGCAATCTCCACTCACCCCAGATGCTGTCTCCAGGGAAGGAACCTTCTCCTCACTGTCCACAGCATTTGTGCCTTTCCTGCTGTAGTACTCTTCCTTCTCTTGACTCTTCCTGCAATATTATCATCATCCAAATTATCATCATACTTAGCAAAAACATCATCATCATCATAATTATCATCACATCATTATTTTCATCATCATAATTATCATCATCACAAACATCATTATCATCACCATTACATCATTAACATCATCATCATTATTATCATGATCATCATCACATCATCATCATGAATATCATCAGCATCATAAGAACATCAGCATTTTCTTTTTCATCAAGAACATCATCATCTTCATTTCTATCTACAGCATCTCCATGATCACCATCATCAATCAATTAATTTTCTTTCTATATGGGTGAATTTTCTATTTTTCAGGAAGGACTGTATAACATTATCAGTCTAACTTACATTAAATCAGTACAAGAGAGCAACATGGTAAATAGTCCTGTAACCAAACAGTTTGTTAAATTTTTAACACCCACACTCAGCGATCCAGTAGGTTGTCCCCTTGAAGTAGCTCTCGATTGGGAACAGCCTACCATGAACACCTGGCTTCATACCACACCCTGACACTTTATTCTGACCTGTGGTTTATTTTAGTTTATTGGGTTGATCATCCCACCAAGAGTATCTCAGTTATCTGGAGACAGGGTCCACTTGAAGCAGATATAGTCCTGCCTTCACTGTGTATAGCATGCCGGGAGCACCTGGCATGATACTACACCCACCTTATCCCGACACCGAGCCAACCAGTCATGGGACTACCCTCATATTTGCTTAAGCTTTAGAAAGGAACTATACCATTTTTCACAACTTTGGTATGTTGCAGCCTGGGTTCAAACCCAGGGCCTCCCGTACCTAGAGCCGACACTCTACCAATTGCGATACCAGGTCTGGTGACCTGTGGTTTAACTTTCCCAATATTTGCTTTAGGCTAAGCAAAGAAACTAAACCACTGCTATTTCTTGACTTTGTTATTTCACTGTTTGTCCATGAAGCCCCATGTACATGTACCAGGAGCCATTGTTCTTCCTAGTGTACTACCTAGTATGCTCCTACCTGAATAGGTGCAAACATATCAAGAATTACTGATTGTATTGGACAATAATACAAAATTAATGTCCTTCATTCATTCAACAGATATGAGTCATCATGTACAAAGGCATTTACATAACTCTGTATAACTCACTGTGCAGACTGTTTGACCCCCTCCACCAGGCCCTGGATGTTGTTGGTATACTGTCCATACTGGGCGGACATCTCACCCGTCTTGCTGGAGAAGGCCTGTAGCAGTGCTGCCTTACGCGTACATTCAGCATACCACTCAGTTGAACCTCATACTCTTGGTCTGTTCAGTACAGAAGCATAACAACACCTGTCTGAATTACTCTAAACATTGTCTAGTTTAAATGACCATAAAGAGTGACTTACTTTTTAGTCTAAAAACGTATGCATTAAAACAAGTATAAAGTACACTTTCATAGTAAGGAATACATATTAATGTAATTGAAGTTTGGATTTAAACTTGTTTGGCAAATTTTTCAGATACTACATAGTAAGTTTGTTATCTGGAAATGGTGTTTATTTTTCAACTGCAGCAGATATAGTGTTGACTTCAATATCATACCATTAACACTTGGACACACACACACATTATCCTGAGACCCAGCCCAGCTGTGTTAGACTGACCATTATATCTGCCTGAATGTTACTAAAAAAATTTTTGTCTTTCTTAGATACACTGCGACCTTGAATCAAACCTGCTTACTCTAGTACCTTCATCTTATACTTTATCTATTTCAAAAGTCTTGCATGAAAATTTCTTCAGACTCGAAGTTTAAGACAAGTGGATAGTCATCTAGTGAGAATTCGGCTAAGGATTTCTGCAATTCCTCTTTTTTTTCATTCAATACACCCATGACATATTTTGTTATGTTACACAAGTGTAGTACAGCTTTTTTGACTGATGACGTCATTGACGTCGTCATAATGCAGATTGCTCATATAACTATTTCACCAAGTATTGTTATTAACATTTTGTAAAATTGTATATAGGCAACTAAAATCATGTATTAAAAGGAATGTTACACTGTCATTTAACACAAACATTGATAAAACTCATCCTGGAAAATTGATAGCATGCTTGCCATAGGCTCGTTACTATTAGTTTTCCTGAACTTGTTTCATCAATGTTTGTATTAATGTAAAGCAAGTGTAATAGAAAATATGCAGAAATTAAAAATTAACACAACTGATGGGTTGTATACTTAAATGTATACATGCATGCCAAATTTTAAGAAAATTCTCCATCCAAGTTTTGATTTTTTTTCTTCTAAAATCGGTACTGAAGGTGTCTGTTTTTCAGAAATAAGAAAACTCCACATATTAAACTATATCATCATTAGGAGAAGTGTTTGAGCATCATTCGGAAACAAATTATAGCATTAGATAAACCATCCAAACATGTTACTTGATTGGTTTGACCCAAACTATCCCAAATATTTAATAAATTGCTTACAAACCTAAAATGTTTAAGACTGAGTTTCCCATTTTACCATCTTACTGTGCTTTATTAAAAAATCAAAGAGCTATTGATAGCCAAACGATTTATTTTTGAGTTGCCCAAAATGTTCTGTAAGTATATTGGTTGATGCTGCAAATATAAAATAATTTCACCACATGGTTTTAAAGTTTTTAATCTTTTCACATACTAGGCTATGAATTTGCAATCAACTTTAGAACAAATAATACAAATAAATTTTTTTTACAAAATAAAAATAACTACACATTTCCTTTTTAATTTGGTACAATGCTGGATAAAGAATTGTCAAAGTGTAAAAGCAGGAGGACAAAAAGTTGAAAATGCATGCCTATACCAGGAACCCCCAACTCCCAGTTGCATGCCTATACCAGGAACCCCCAACTCCCAGTTGCATGCCTATACCAGGACCCCCCAACTCCCAGTTGCATGCCTATACCAGGAACCCCCAACTCCCAGTTGCATGCCTATACCAGGAACCCCCAACTCCCAGTTGCATGCCTATACCAGGAACCCCCCAACTCCCAGTTGCATGCCTATACCAGGAACCCCCCAACTCCCAGTTGCATGCCTATACCAGGAACCCCCAACTCCCAGTTGCATGCCTATACCAGGAACCCCCAACTACCAGTTTTGAAGCATTTTAAGCCCAATTTTGAAACTCTTCAATAAGAGTTGCAGCTCTACATTAAATGACAACTTGTATCAGATTCTCTGTGAATGTAATTCCCAGAACTAAGAGCATGTACAACTTATAAGTGGTTTTACTTATTTGTAATAATGTACTTTCAAACATGCTGTCCTAAAACTATCAATTCTACAACTAACCATAAAAATAATTTTCCAGACAAAACCCCTCACCAGTTTGTCCTATCTCTGAGACTATTCTATCCACGTCTGTCTGCAGATGACCGATGTCCCGAAGGGTTGATGTGATTTCCTGCGACAGTGACGTTCTCTGCTCCAGCAGCTTGGTTTTGTCAGCATCCTGTTGCCCGCCTTTGACACTGCTGGTAGAGGGGTTGGTCTCACTAGCTGTCTTGCTTTTGCTGATGTGTGCTTAAGGACTGAAGTGTGTTTACAGCTTGTTTGTTGTTGTTGTTTTTTTACATGTTTTTGAGAATGTCAATTTGTTTTCAAGACTCAGGAACAAGAGGTAAGAAAAAGAAGAAACAATAATACTTAAACTTTCTTTTACTTAAAATTAGTTTTCAACTTATCAGTCTTAAAATTTTGAATGCTCCTATGTAATGCCCTCAGCTTTATTTATAAAACTGTAACTATAAGTTTTACAGTGGATACTGCCCTTTCATATTAATTAGTGAAGTGTAACCATTTAGTTGTTATTTCCCTTTGTGCACAATGATGCTTAAATGTGTACAAGTTTTCACTGCTAAAATGAAAAGGAAAATGATAAGTCAGTGCAAGTGCAAAAATTGCTTTATAGTCGATCCTACTTGGTTCCTGTTTCCTAAAAGTTGTTCTTTCTACAAGCACATGAACATTAAGTAATTATAATTTTTGAGCCTCTGAAGTAAATTTTTGTTACTTTAAAACAACAATTATTTTTCTTTTTCATTAGAAGTTCTATTGTTATGGATCAATGCTGACCATGTCATCAAGATTTTCTTTTTCTTAAAGCAAAACTCTATTGCTGATTGATCTGTAAATTGATAACAGTTGTATTTTCTTGTCTTTATGCTTCTTATGGTGTAAAGTAAGAAAAACAGATCATGTGCATATATAAAAGAACAGTTAGAAAGCCAGATTTTGTGTATGCCTCGAGCACAGTAAGACAACTAGATTTTGTGCGTATATAGCACAGTAAGATAGCCAGATTTTGTACATATATAGCACAGTAAGATAGCCAGATTTTGTGCATATATAGCACAGTAAGATAGCCAGATTGTGTACATATATAGCACAGTTAGATAGCCAGATTGTGTACATATATAGCACAGTAAGAAAGCCAGATTGTGTGCATATATAGCACAGTAAGATAGCCAGATTGTGTAAATACATAGCACAGTAAGACAACTAGATTTTGTGCGTATATAGCACAGTAAGATAGCCAGATTGTGTACATATATAGCACAGTTAGATAGCCAGATTGTGTACATATATAGCACAGTAAGATAGCCAGATTGTGTACATATATAGCACAGTAAGATAGCCAGATTTTGTGCATATATAGCACAGTAAGATAGCCAGATTGTGTACATATATAGCACAGTAAGAAAGCCAGATTTTGTGCATATATAGCACAGTAAGATAGCCAGATTGTGTAAATACATAGCACAGTAAGACAACTAGATTTTGTGCGTATATAGCACAGTAAGATAGCCAGATTGTGTACATATATAGCACAGTAAGAAAGCCAGATTTTGTGCATATATAGCACAGTAAGATAGACAGATTGTGTACATATATAGCACAGTAAGACAACTAGATTTTGTGCGTATATAGCACAGTTAGATAGCCAGATTGTGTACATATATAGCACAGTAAGAAAGCCAGATTTTGTGCATATATAGCACAGTAAGATAGCCAGATTGTGTACATATATAGCACAGTAAGATAGCCAGATTGTGTACATATATAGCACAGTTAGATAGCCAGATTGTGTACATATATAGCACAGTAAGAAAGCCAGATTTTGTGCATATATAGCACAGTAAGATAGCCAGATTGTGTACATATATAGCACAGTCAGATAGCCAGATTGTGTAAATATATAGCACAGTCAGATAGCCAGATTGTGTACATATATAGCATAGTAAGATAGCCAGATTGTGTACATATATAGCACAGTTAGATAGCCAGATTGTGTACATATATAGCACAGTAAGATAGCCAGATTGTGTACATATATAGCACAGTAAGACAACTAGATTTTGTGCGTATATAGCACAGTAAGATAGCCAGATTGTGTACATATATAGCACAGTAAGATAGCCAGATTTTGTGCATATATAGCACAGTAAGATAGCCAGATTGTGTACATATATAGCACAGTAAGATAGCCAGATTGTGTACATATATAGCACAGTTAGATAGCCAGATTGTGTACATATATAGCACAGTAAGAAAGCCAGATTGTGTGCATATATAGCACAGTAAGATAGCCAGATTGTGTACATATATAGCACAGTAAGATAGCCAGATTTTGTGCATATATAGCACAGTAAGATAGCCAGATTGTGTACATATATAGCACAGTAAGATAGCCAGATTGTGTACATATATAGCACAGTTAGATAGCCAGATTGTGTACATATATAGCACAGTAAGAAAGCCAGATTTTGTGCATATATAGCACAGTAAGATAGTCAGATTGTGCACATATATAGCACAGTAAGATAGACAGATTGTGTAAATATATAGCACAGTAAGATAGCCAGATTGTGTACATATATAGCACAGTAAGACAACTAGATTTTGTGCGTATATAGCACAGTAAGATAGCCAGATTGTGTAAATATATAGCACAGTAAGACAACTAGATTTTGTGCGTATATAGCACAGTAAGATAGCCAGATTGTGTAAATATATAGCACAGTAAGATAGCCAGATTGTGTACATATATAGCACAGTAAGATAGCCAGATTGTGTACATATATAGCACAGTAAGACAACTAGATTTTGTGCGTATATAGCACAGTAAGATAGCCAGATTGTGTACATATATAGCACAGTTAGATAGCCAGATTGTGTACATATATAGCACAGTAAGAAAGCCAGATTTTGTGCATATATAGCACAGTAAGATAGCCAGATTGTGTACATATATAGCACAGTAAGAAAGCCAGATTTTGTGCATATATAGCACAGTAAGATAGCCAGATTGTGTACATATAGCACAGTAAGAAAGTCAGATTGTGTACATATATAGCACAGTCAGATAGCCAGATTGTGTACATATAGCACAGTAAGAAAGTCAGATTGTGTACATATATAGCACAGTAAGATAGCCAGATTGTGTACATATAGCACAGTAAGAAAGTCAGATTGTGTACATATATAGCACAGTCAGATAGCCAGATTGTGTACATATATAGCACAGTAAGATAGCCAGATTGTGTACATATATAGCACAGTTAGATAGCCAGATTGTGTACATATATAGCACAGTAAGAAAGCCAGATTTTGTGCATATATAGCACAGTAAGATAGCCAGATTGTGTACATATATAGCACAGTAAGAAAGCCAGATTTTGTGCATATATAGCACAGTAAGATAGCCAGATTGTGTACATATAGCACAGTAAGAAAGTCAGATTGTGTACATATATAGCACAGTCAGATAGACAGATTTTGTGCATATATAGCACAGTAAGATAGCCAGATTGTGTACATATATAGCACAGTCAGATAGCCAGATTGTGTACATATATAGCACAGTAAGATAGCCAGATTGTGTACATATATAGCACAGTCAGATAGCCAGATTGTGTACATATATAGCACAGTAAGATAGCCAGATTGTGTACATATATAGCACAGTAAGACAACTAGATTTTGTGCGTATATAGCACAGTAAGATAGCCAGATTGTGTAAATATATAGCACAGTCAGATAGCCAGATTGTGTACATATATAGCACAGTAAGATAGCCAGATTGTGTACATATATAGCACAGTAAGATAGCCAGATTGTGTACATATATAGCACAGTAAGATAGCCAGATTGTGTACATATATAGCACAGTCAGATAGCCAGATTGTGTACATATATAGCACAGTCAGATAGCCAGATTGTGTACATATATAGCACAGTAAGATAGCCAGATTGTGTACATATATAGCACAGTCAGATAGCCAGATTGTGTACATATATAGCACAGTAAGATAGCCAGATTGTGTACATATATAGCACAGTCAGATAGCCAGATTGTGTACATATATAGCACAGTAAGATAGCCAGATTGTGTACATATATAGCACAGTAAGATAGCCAGATTGTGTACATATATAGCACAGTCAGATAGCCAGATTGTGTACATATATAGCACAGTCAGATAGCCAGATTGTGTACATATATAGCACAGTAAGATAGCCAGATTGTGTACATATATAGCACAGTCAGATAGCCAGATTGTGTACATATATAGCACAGTAAGACAACTAGATTTTGTGCGTATATAGCACAGTAAGATAGCCAGATTGTGTACATATATAGCACAGTAAGAAAGCCAGATTGTGTACATATATAGCACAGTAAGATAGCCAGATTGTGTACATATATAGCACAGTAAGATAGCCAGATTGTGTACATATATAGCACAATAAGATAGCCAGATTGTGTACATATATAGCACAGTAAGACAACTAGATTTTGTGCGTATATAGCACAGTAAGATAGCCAGATTGTGTACATATATAGCACAGTTAGATAGCCAGATTGTGTACATATATAGCACAGTAAGAAAGCCAGATTTTGTGCATATATAGCACAGTAAGATAGCCAGATTGTGTACATATATAGCACAGTAAGAAAGCCAGATTTTGTGCATATATAGCACAGTAAGATAGCCAGATTGTGTACATATATAGCACAGTAAGATAGCCAGATTGTGTGCATATATAGCACAGTAAGATAGCCAGATTGTGTACATATATAGCACAGTAAGATAGTCAGATTGTGTACATATATAGCACAGTAAGATAGCCAGATTGTGTACATATATAGCACAGTAAGATAGTCAGATTATGTACATATATAGCACAGTAAGATAGCCTGATTGTGTACATATATAGCACAGTAAGATAGTCAGATTGTGTATATATAGCACAGTAAGAAAGTCAGATTGTGTACATATATAGCACAGTAAGATAGCCAGATTGTGTACATATATAGCACAGTAAGATAGCCAGATTGTGTACATATATAGCACAGTAAGATAGCCAGATTGTGTACATATAGCACAGTAAGATAGCCAGATTTTGTGTATATATAGCACAGTAAGATAGCCAGATTGTGTAAATATATATAGCACAGTAAGATAGCCAGATTTTGTGTACATTTTATCAAGGATACACTGTAAGATTGCCCTTTACTGTTCTAACAGTCCTGTAATAGACAACAAATAATCCAACAGATTATATGCCAGTAAGATAATAAAACACAATCATATCAGTGCATGATACAGAACTTAAGATGTTTCCAGTTAAAATCACAGAGGATTTGAAATTTGTCTAACATCAAAGGACCTTTAATGTCTTGTTCTGGCAAAAAACAAATCTTGTTGAATATTTCCATAATTCTCTCTGAAAAGATAAATTGTTTGACAATTTCTAATGACTAAAACTAGAAAAAGAAACAAACCATTGGTCATCTGTCCTTACATAAACAACTGCAGGATAACTACATACATACATGCTTCCTCACATTGTGCAACTTAAAAGTGGTATCCGCCAGTTTGGTCCGAATTTGTTTTCTCAAATAGCCAAATAGGTCATTGTTACCTGAAAAGGTCTTGCAAAATGCTGTTTATTGATGCCAAAGATCTGTGTGACCAGTCAAGAATAAATCCCTACTTGTCATTGCAAACAGATGTTTCCTATCCGAGCCACGATGCAGAGATAACTATTTTTAAACTTACGAAACCATGTGACCGCGTACTTTTATAGTCATCTGGGAAACCCAACTTGACGTCGATATCCATTTTCAGCCAGGACCACTATCAATCTACTTATAGAGTTGGAAAAACGGAACATTTGGAGTAATTTTTTGCACTTAGTACTGTCTAAAAAGTTAGTGTTCGAAATGGTCTTTATAATGATGCAAAACAAAAGTATGGGTTAAAGCAAAAAGTATGACCAAACTCCCCAAAGCAGTGGTTAGATATTGGTACGTGTATTAGATATAGGCAAACTGTCTGATACCACCTTTAAATAAAGATGAGAAGCAAATCAAATCAAATTGGCGTGACACAAGGACTTAAAATTTCTTCAAAAGACAAAACTTACTGTGCTGAGTGTACATGAGTTATCACCCATTTCCATATAGCAGCAGTTGGTCCTTGGCATAACCTGGACAACAAGATATAAATATACATGTATAGGAATTGTATTCTGGATTAGAGATACAGCATGTACTTTCTAAGACATAAAGAGCATAAATGTTGCTATGTTTTAACCATATTTATAGTAAACACAATTATAGTTCAATAAAAATGTTGCTATGTTTTAACCATATTTATAGTAAACACAATTATAGTTCAATAACAATGTTGCTATGTTTTAACCATATTTATAGTAAACACAATTATAGTTCAATAAAAATGTTGCTATGTTTTAACCATATTTATAGTAAACACAATTATAGTTCAGTAAAAATGTTGCTATGTTTCAACCATATTTATAATAAACACAATTATAGTTCAATAAAAATGTTGCTATGTTTTAACCATTAAACACAATTATAGTTCAATAACAATGTTGCTATGTTTCAACCATATTTATAGTAAACACAATTATAGTTCAATAAAAATGTTGCTATGTTTCAACCATATTTATAGTAAACACAATTATAGTTCAAAAAAATGTTGCTATGTTTTAACCATATTTATAGTAAACAAAGTTATAGTTCAATAAAAATGTTGCTATGTTTTAACCATATTTATAGTAAACACAGTTATAGTTCAATAAAAATGTTGCTATGTTTTAACCATATTTATAGTAAACACAGTTATAGTTCAATAAAAATGTTGCTATGTTTTAACCATATTTATAGTAAACACAGTTATAGTTCAATAAAAATGTTGCTATGTTTTAACCATACTTATAGTAAACACAGTTATAGCTCAATAAAAATGTTGCTATGTTTTAACCATATTTATAGTAAACACAATTATAGTTCAATAAAATTTTGGTTATGGTGTTGATTGAATAATTTGTAAAAAATCATTATAAATATTTTTCAAATAAAGCATACATAAACATGACTGGACATATAACTACAATCTACTACCAGGACAATTGCTTTATCGTCCTTATCAAATTACAATTTACTTATCTTTCTCTGGATTTAACTCTTCCTTACAATTGTTCTCCAATACTTCACACTTTCCAATCAAGTGCATCTACTGTTCTCATAGAAAAAGAATAAACAATTCTGAAAAAAATATTTTGTTTTTAACAATCTGTACATGTATCTTACATGTTGAAGTCCTCCACGGACGGAAGGGCCTGTCCGGTGTGTGGGAAGAAATGCATCTCCTCCAGGGCCCAGTGACGCAACCTGGCAGGGAGGTCCACCTCTCCTGACATACTGCTGGCTACTCACACAACCTACCACACTTGGGAACAACAAATCTAAAACAAATAATGAAAACATTAATGTAAAAGGGTTCTTACTTATAACACGCAACTTTTTAAAGAAATGGACATAAATTACACAGTTGTTAACTGCAAAGTACAAATGTATTTCCATATTGTATGCAAGAACAATTATGGTGTTTACTTGAAGCACATATAAGAAACACCATTGCTAACCCAGTATGTTGTTTCTTGTATTGTTGTTTATGGGGAAAGGACTTGAGAATGTGGGACCAACAAGTTGGTGACTAAAATTTCTAACAAATGGCAGCAGTGAAGCATTTTGTGTTTTTTTTCTCTTAGGGGACATAAGGCTGGATTGTTGATTTTCATTTGATTTTAATTTATGCAGGATCTCAGAAGAGGTTTGAACATCAGTCAAGTTGATGTGTAATGAGGCATGTCTGCACAGAAACACCAAGGAAATTACAGCTTTAAGTTTTTTGGCAGACTGCAGCTAAAAGTATGTTTGGCTGTTTATCAATGGATAATAAGTTCAAGGTCATGCAGAATAGGGATAAACGTTTGCAAGATTCATAATGATGTTTGATTATTTAAATTAACACATCCATATGAGCAACATTTGAAACAGTATTGTGAATAAAAATGCATGGAAAAGTATCTATTTGTTATATTTCTATACAAGCCATTAATTCTATAGCAAGTATGCTTGTATGCTCGTATGGTCAATGAATATTACCGTTATGCAATAAAACGTTTACATAACTGTCCCTTGCATTTTATCGGCATCCAAAGACTCAAAATGAAAATCTATCTACAGTTTTTCTTTTTAAGTTTAATCAGTATAAAACTTATAGAACATTGTATCAATGTTAAGTATTTGAGCAAAGTAATAATAAAAAGAAAACTGCTATCTAATGACCATAAATGATGGTGTGGGTCTGAAATATACTATCTAGTAAGGCTTGGGGGCAAAATGATTATCTTTAATATCTCATAGAATGCACCCCTGCATTTAGATGATAAATCTGTACAAAAAAAGCACATAATCTCTAGCTCTTTACGACAGTTCATTGTAATTTATAATTAGATCTCTATAGAGATGAAGCAGTGGTCAGAGATATAGCCTTAAAATAGTATAATTGCTGAGCATTAATGTGCCATATCAGTACCCTACAAGTGACCCAATACTCCTTTACAATTCTGCATACTACTTCAAATCTAATTACGGAGACTTTGTACCACTGAGACGTCGTACCAAGAGACTTCGTACCAAAACATTGGAGACTATGTACCACATATACGATACTATATTGAATAGGAGGCCTTAATAATAAATTTGTTCGTGTCCATCAAATATATTTGGAATGTAACTTATTTTATTGTTATTGAAATGCCAACATATACACACAATATTTCTTCTGTCTGTGTGAAGGGTATATTTACTGAGTAAGCAGTTGAACATTCTTAGATAACACCTGAAAAAAAAAATGATAATATGAAATTACATAATTGGGTACATTGGTGAAGTGGAAATTGTCTCCCTTGTTATCGTAGTTAATATCTAAGATATTCCAAACCGTAACTAGGTCCTTTTAGTTAGAATTCTTGGATTTTATGGCCTGATTGTTTGTAGATATTGCAATTACAAACAGTGAATTTCTTACTTTTGCATAAATATAAGCTTTTAATCTATTTACATACTTATAGCATACATGTGAACTCTCCCACTTTTGGAAGGAGACTCCCATTTTAAAGAATCAAAATAACTTGAAAATGAGGGGTGTTTTATTACACATTTTCAGGAATCTCCCTATTTGGAAACAGGTAATTTTCTTCTTTGTTTATGGGAAAAAAACAAATCTCCCACTTTGCAAGCGAAAATCTCTCACTTTGGTCACAGAAAAAGTTCACATGTATGTTATAGATATTTTTTATTTAAACAAGAAAATGGAAGTGTTTGTTTATGATGGTTAACCTGGGTACAAAAAAAGCAGAAATGTCAACATACCCTCCATAGAGCACAAGCATAAAAACCTAGTAAAACAAATGAAAGGACCTACTTACATTTGGGGTTTATTCAGGGGAGACTATTCATAAATGTCTCTCATTGAGTAATGAGTATACATAATATAAAATAAATTGATAGTAAGTATATGTATATAAAATATACAAATTGGAAAGATGGTAAGGTGTGAAAAACAGATTTGCAACACTCCCTAAATTTTTTTACATCGCTCTTATTTAAGGTGTGAACAACACCTTATCCTATATGTGGTACAAACTCTCCAAATATGGTACGTACATGGGTGCCGTTCACTTCGGTAAATTCATCTTATATAAGGATTACTCCGGTCGTTTTGGTAAATAGGTAAAAATGTAGTATAATACCTGATTGAGACAGAGAATTGGATATGTCTAGGTGCAGGGCTTTTTAAGGGGTTTGGGGGAAAAAGGCCCCAGCCCAAATTGGGAATTTTTGACGCGGTAAATAGACAAATTTGGGAAAAAAATATCAACAAATCAAACCAATTGGGAAATTTCAACATTTATTTTTCTGAATTAAACTTAATCTACCTTGCTTTTGTGTCCCTGAAAGTGTTACAGAGCTCTTCCAGAGTTTGTTCAGAAAGCTCTGCAGGGCCTTTAATACAGATTCTCATTAAATTGGAAAGTTTTTCCTGGCCAAGGGAGCTTCTCAAAGAAGTGCATAGTAGGTTCAAGATGCTAAACCCTATCTCCACAGCTTCTGTGCTGGATGGTATTATTGTCATCATATACAGAAGTTGGTAGATTCTAAATGTCGCTGCGCAGTATCGGCAAAAATGCCGGCTAATCCAATCCAATCCAGATCGCGTAGTATTTTATAGTGTACGAATTTTTCGTCACTATATTTCGCGGGTCAGTATAAAAGCCGGTACTGCATGTACCGTTTTTGCTTCATTACTCCTTTCAATTTTATACGCAGTCAAACAGTTATGGCGAAAATACTTTTGTTTATGAAACAAAAAATAATTCCTGTTAATTTTCAAACCATATATTAATTACAATCTTATCTGGAATGGCTCCGTGACGCATCTTCAACTTGCGTTATGGTATACGGCTGGGTAAGAGTCTATGTTTTCACCGGTTACATTCATACATAAATTCACGGAAAGTAGTTTTCACAGATCACCGATCCAAAGTAAACAAACAATTTGCTTAATTGGAAAAGTCTCTTGATTTTATGGTTTCTTGGTTATTTTTTTTACAAAGGTCAAAAGCATTTTGGTTCAAATGTGAATGAATTTAAGAGATTGGGAATTTTTTTCTTGAAATTGGGAAAAATGGTCGCTATTTGGCATTGGGAACGGGGCCGACTATCGGCCCTGTGAGACAGGCTGAAAAAGCCCTGAGGTGTGAAAAGATTTTTCAGCCAGAGACAGACAATTTAATCATTTATTAATTCATTTACTGTCTCTCTGTTTTAGCTAGCAGAGACGCGTGTCAACTACAAAATACCAACATCCGGGGCCCATCACAATTTCTTTGCTCCAAAAACTCATAAATAAAATAAATTTGAATATTTATGTTTGTATTAGGTACAAACGTATCTGTAATGCTTAACATTAGGTGGTGTATATATAGATGCTTAAAGTTATATTTTGTTATATTATTTTATTTAAGTTTTCTAGTTGATGCGCATCTCTGCTGGCTGAAACAAAGAGACAATAAATAATGAATAAATGATTAAACACATGGACATAGGGCCAATTCTCCATCTCAATCAGGTATTATACTATATGTTTACCTATTTACCGAAACGACCGGACTCATCCTTACATAAGATGAATTTACCGAAGTGGTCATTTACCAAAGTGACCGGTAACCAAGTACATTACCTGGTACGAGGTGGTAGTGTTACGAAGTATCATCCCTTCAAATCCTGTTGAACTAAAAGTTATGTGTAATTTTTCATTAGATATCAGATACATTTTCTAAGAAACAGTGTGGTGATTTTCGAGGCAGGTCTTGACATGACAAGTGACATGACTATACTGTAGAAATGAAAACTTTCAGGGTGCTGGAGGTTTCGGTAAATGACAAGAAGCATATTTTACTCTCATTGTTGTGTAATGGAAGATTATAAATTAGTTTCCTTTTCGATTTTTTACGCTGACCCTCGCATTGTGTCGTATACTGATAAACTTTTTTTATCATTTTAGAAGCAGTCGCTGCAGTGAGATGTAAATCTGAATGTCTGTTAATTTGATTACAATTAATTACCATCGGCGCTTGAGATAAGCTCAGTAGATAACAAAACCTTTTTCAAGTTATCGTGACCATTTCAGCCTGGGTAACTTATTAAGTCGTAAGTAACAGAAATATTACTTACAATTACTTATTATTAATTATTTACACAATTTCAATTTGCCGCCATTACCGGAAACGTCGTTTCTTTCGCTTATTAGACGAAAGTGCGAAAACTGGCGGAAAGGATTTAAAGCAAACGTACCAATACTTGCCGAGAACTTGGAAGAAGTTAACCATGCCAACGGCGCAGGCCCGGATACAGAACTTTTCAGCTGGGGTGTGGTGTGTGAAAAGACATACTTTCACACATTTAATGGTGTTTGTGTGTGTGTGGGGGGGGGGGGGGGGGGGGGGGGGGCGGGGTAGTCCGGAGCCATGCTTCCACTGATTTTCTTTTTTTCTAGGATGCTAGAATGCTGGAGTTTGGAGTTTAACTGGACAAGAAATTGATTTTTTTTTCTATCTTTTTTTAATGATTTTGTACCTAAGAGTGAAGACCTAAACGTTAAGCAACACAAATGTGCTGTTCATAAGTAATTCAAATTCTTCACAAACAAGTATGCCTCATAAGCAAACCAGTCCCTTTGAGTATGACCACAAGAAGATGCTTATCATGGGGATTAAACACTCTCATATACCGGTACTCTGATGGGAACTAGACTAACAAGCTACTTTGCTTTAAGTCCGACAGCTGGATATGGTTACCGCGCACCCTACCCTGGACTTTTTAATGCGTACCAAAATTTTCGTTAGGGTGTCTAGAAAAAGAATCTTCAATGTACTAAAAAATAAACTCATTTAGGCTACATGAAAGCTAATGGTTTCCATGGTAACCATTATGAAATTTTAATAGGAGGGTATGTTTAAAAAAACACTTATAACTTTTTCCAAAAATAGTGATAGAAGTATACAACTGGTACTCAATTAAAGTTTTATGCAAATTAACACTTATGAATATATATCAATTGTAATGATAATCTAAAAATAGACTTTATTTTTGAAAAGTTTATTAGATTATTCTCATTTAAAAGCAATATTCAAACAAACTCAACAGTTTCTAAAGTTGTCTACATACCACTACTTGTCTAACATATGTTGGTCTAAGTTTCATATGATTTGGGTCATTATATGATATTTTTTTTTAAATTTGTTTTTGTCCAAATTTGGCTTGTTCACTCTTAAAGCATAATTTGGCAAGAAGTCTGCTTACAACTAACCATAACTTTGAAGAATAATTTTTGTATCGTTCCTTAATTGGAGGCTATCACTAAACTTAGATATGAAATAATTAATTATCTAAATTAGCCAACATGAATATTCATATATCTTAATAAGAATCTAAAAACAGACTTTAATTTAGAAAAGTTGATTAGATTATTTTATTTAAAAGCAATATTCAACTAAACTTAACAGTTTTTCAAGTTATATACATACCCCTACTACTCTAACACGTGTTGGTCTAAGTTTCATATGATTTGGTTCATTTTATGATTTTCTGAGGATTTTTTAAAATTTATTTTCGTTCAAATTTTGCTCATTACTTTTTAGGAAAATGTTTTTCATTAATACTTTGTCGCGCGCAAGTACATGTCGGTTAAACCGCATTTTGGTACACAATTCCACTTTGTATGCAGCAATTTTTAATGAAATCAGGGGCGTAATGATTAGACAAATTGGGATTTTGCTGCCCATTGTAACATATAGGGTCATTGCAGAATATTTAAATACATATCAATGTCCTCACCATTTGAACACACTGAAATTTTGCCCACCATTTATATATATATATATATGTTTGAGGACTTTGCTGACTATTTAAACATACTATGATTTTTCTGACTTTTATGTTTGTTGTTGAAATTCACTTCATTGACGGGTTATGATCAATATAGCGACGTAAAGCCATTTTGATAGAGGAAGGCTCCAGATCAATATCTGGGGAGAATTCCCGGAGTACTGCAAGTCAGCTGACAAACCTTGTCACATTAAGTCCTTTGTCCCGAACATAACTCGAACCCACGCAGAGAGAGGCTAAGCTTTCAGAGGAGTTACCAATCGGCGATTTTATTACAACGCCACGAGCACCACTCTGAAACTTTAAACATATATGAGACATTTATGGCATAATGGAAACTTGCTTGTCATTTAGGATGTAGGGTTTCTTCTGACCATTTAAACATGTAAGGGTACTGCAGATCATTTAAACATGTACGGTTCGTGCTGAACATTTAAACATGCAGGGTTCCTGCTGAGCATTTTAACATGTAGGTTTCAAGATGAGCATTTAAACATGTACGGTTCCTGCTGAGCATTTAACCATGTATGGTTCCCGCTGAGCATTTAACCATGCAGGGTTCCTGCTGAGCATTTTAACATGTAGGTTTCTGCTGAGCATTTAAACATGTAAGGGTACTGCAGATCATTTAAACATGTACGGTTCCTGCTGAGCATTTAACCATGCAGGGTTCCTGCTGAGCATTTAACCATGCAGGGTTCCTGCTGAGCATTTTAACATGTAGGTTTCTGCTGAGCATTTAAACATGTAAGGGTACTGCAGATCATTTAAACATGTACGGTTCCTGCTGAGCATTTAACCATGCAGGGTTCCTGCTGAGCATTTAACCATGCAGGGTTCCTGCTGAGCATTTTAACATGTAGGTTTCTGCTGAGCATTTAAGCATGTAAAGGTCCTGCTGAGCATTTAAACATGTACGGTTCAAATTGAGCATTTAAACATGTAGGTTCCTGCTGAGCATTTAAACATGTACGGTTCAAATTGAGCATTTAAGCATGCGCTATTCCTGCTGAGCATTTAAACATATGATGTTCTTGCTGAGCATTTAAACATGTAGGGTTCCTGCTGAGCATTTAAACATGTACGGTTCAAATTGAGCATTTAAGCATGTGCTATTCCTGCTGAGCATTTAAACATATGCTGTTCCTGCTGAGCATTTAAACATGTAGGGTTCCTGCTGAGCATTTAAACATGCCGGTTCATGCTGAGCGTTTAAACATGCCAGTTCCTGCTGAGCATTTAAACATATAGGGTTCCTGCTGAGCATTTAAACATGTACGGTTCCTGCTGAACATTTGAACATGCAGGGTTCCTGCTGAGCGTTTTAATATGTAGTTTCCTGGTGAGCATTTAACCATGCAGGGTTCCTGCTGAGCATTTTAACATGTAGGTTCCTGCTGAGCATTTAAACATGTACGGTTCAAATTGAGCATTTAAGCATGTGATATTCCTGCTGAGCATTTAAACATATTCTGTTCCTGCTGAGCTTTTAAACATGTAGGGTTCCTGCTGAACATTTAAACATGCCGGTTCCTGCTGAGCATTTAAACATGTAGGTTCCTGCTGAGCCTTTAAACATGCAGGTTTCTGCTGAGCATTTAAACATGCAGGGTTCCTGCTGAGCATTTAAACATGCAGGTTTCTGCTAAGCATTTAAACATGCAGGGTTCAAACTGAGCATTTAAACATGTACTATTCCGCTTGAGAATTTATACATGTACGGTTCCTACTGAGCATTTAAGCATGTAGGGGTCCTGCTGAGAATTTAAACATGCCGGTTCCTGTTGAGTATTTAAACATTTTGGGTTCCTGCTGAACATTTAAACATGTTCGTTTCAAACTGAGCATTTAAACATGTAGGTTCCTGCTGAGCATTAAATTATGCAGGGTTCATGCTGAGCATTTATACATGTACGGTTCAAACTGAGCATTTAAACATGTATGGTTCCTGCTGAGCATTTGAACATGTAAGATTCAAGCTCAGCATTTAAACATGTAGGTTCCTGCTGAGCATTTAAAGTCATATATTACTTCGGAATGGACCTTTTCAGTCGCTAAAAACTGTGTAGTCTGAATGTTAAAAGATAAATTGTAGAAAAATAAGATATACATTAGTAAGGAGGTATCAGTTACCGATATCTAATGTATGCAATTATATCTTACTCTTGTTCTGTGGATTCGTAATTGCTGCATGAACTTTACCTTTGTTACGTAAACGCTGTTTATGATATTATCTTAATTGTTCAACAGTATACATCGTGAAAATATCGCTTTTATGTCGAATATATACAAATCTAGAAGTAAGCGGTATTGAGATTTCAGTCAAAAATAGATACCAACGTCACAGCTGATTACCCGGATGATCATGAAACGTGATGTCAAAACCAAATGGCCACGTGATTTTCCTAGCTTAAAAATAGCTCACTACGCAGCGTGGCTAGGGTAGGAAATACCTTTGTGTAATGTGTAATGACAAGTATAAGTATGTTTACTTTTTACATAGATGTAAGGCGTCAATAAACAGCATTTCACAAGATCTTTTCCAATAACAATACAGTATTTGGCTGCATGAGAAAAAAATGGTCCAAACTGTCGAATACTTTTAAAAGGTTTACCTGTAATTGATCGATGTTAGACTTTTGTCATATTCAATGTTCTAACAAATATTACAGAGTTATAGTTAGGATATAACACCTAATCCAGATCTCTTTTGAGGTACCTTAGGGGTCTGTCATTAGTCATTTACATGTTCTTCTAATGTCCATTACAGGCTCTCAAACAGGACACAAACCAACATTTAAAGTGAATTAAACACTTTGTACTATATGCTTGAAATTAATGTATATTCACGGGTAGTTTAAATCGCTGTATTTATAATAATATGTCTGATGATAAACCGACGTATGTTTTGATATATTGAAATAAAAATTACGCTTCACAACTGTGTCGGCGCGTGTTCTAATTGAACTACAGTTTACTGATATACGTGAAACATGGACCACCTATCGACCAGTTACATAAAACTACACGTCCCGGTAAGTGCCTCACCAAGCGCCACATCTCCATCCCGATACATGCAACCAATACGTGGTTAGTACCGCTTGCCGACCTCGATACTGGCATATATATTTGCACAAATAATGTTATGCTATATTTTCTCGCGTCACCATTTTGTCACACAACGCTGCAGATCCTACCTTATAAGAACACCTACAATAATCGTGGACACGAAAACTTGAAATGCACTTGATATTTCTTTTTGTACTTGCTGTTTGAAACCATCGTACTTTTATCCGCAGTTTTTTTTTTCAAATTATCACATGAAAACATACTATGGTGTGTATGATGTTTCATTAGGAATAGACCGAAGTAAGTTTTAAATGTGTGTTTAATGTTCCTTTATATAAAGTGGCCAAAGACCAGGAGCGTAACATGTTTTGTTTGTGAAAATATTATCATTTCCATGAAGACTTAACACCAGTCGTTACTTACCTTTGCCGAGGACAGACTTGATCTATACATTTCATCTTAAAGTCAGTCGAGCATGTAAAATCATGTCTTAGGTTACTTTCATATTCACTTCCTGTTTCGAGTGAAGTAGACCATAAAATAGCCAATGATCGAACTCGATGCATTTTATTTAGCTTACAGATTACCAACCTTTTCGTCCAGGTGTTATGACTTGACTTAGAAAAACAAGTAAATGTATTTGAAAGAGGAATGCAGCGTACATTCAACCGGATGCTATTTTTCGTTTCGGCGTACTCAAACATCATCATCATCATAATCATAATCATCATCATCAGCATCATCAGCATCATCAGCATCATCATATTCATCATCATATTCATCATCATATTCATCATATTCGTCATATTCATCATATTCATCATCATCATCAATAACAACAACACGAGTAGTAACTTCTATCATAATTTATCAATGCAATCCGACCCTACAAGGATCACCATTATATTATTTGAACAAGACAAAGGTATAACTACGAACCCAACTTGGAACACTCAAAACATCTACTTGGGGGTAAAACCGGTTTACGGAAAGATCCAACCTCGCTTTTCCTTAGCAAAAAAATTCAAATAAATAATAACTTGATATTAACAGATGAATAGACACGAGAAAGAGCCTATACGTAATGAATGTCTCTCCATGAACAAGACAGGTGGACAAATCTTCAAGGATTGTTTAGATACAACTGACATAGCTGGCTTCGTGTGTCCTGACTTTTCTAGTAAACATATTTTCACAAAATCCTCGACACTCGTCGTCATAGGATCAGGTGCTCCCATCCGCATTCCTGTCACTATTTTAAAATGTTTTCGACAATAATTTAAATAAAAGTAATAATCAGTTAGAACTTTTGGAACGTATATTATCAAGTAACTAACACACAAAGGAAATTATCAATAACGACGTACAATTAGAAAATAGATTTTAAGTTTGCGTGATCTAACGCTCAATACATCACGGTTTCGAGTTCAGATGCGTATTAATTTAATCAAAAAGACCGTAGGCCGTAGACCGTTCGCATGCATGACTGAGACAGATAATTTGAATTTATATGTTTAATAAAAACTGTGATTTACAATATAATTGAAATTAATAATTTAAAATGCCATCACAAAGGAAACATAACAATAATATCAAATATATCTAGTAATGAACAAGTTGTTGTTGTTGTTTTTCAACCCATGTACAGCTACAATAAATGTAGGTAAATCGGTCGAGTTAAGAGTTCTGACACTTAAATAAAACTCTCTCCGCTTAAAATATCATGTCAAAATCAGATTTTATTACATAAATATATATTTTGTAACACTATTAACTTGTGCTATTTAGTTGTAAACTGAATAATAAAATAATATATATAATATATACATATAATATTTATAATATTTTCAAACGGCGATGCTGTAACACATAAATGGGAAAATTGATTACACTGTGTTCAGTTTATAACGTTGTAAGCATGCAGATGCAAAAACAACTACAGTAAACTTTGCAGACACAATTACGAAATATTTTGGAATAAAGAAGATGCTTAAGTATTCAAAATAACTTCTCATCATCGATAAAAAAAAAAAAAACATTATTATCTACATCGAATAAACTGATCGCATGCAAATACAGCGAGGCAATTTCGTAAAGGTCTCATCATCAAACTAAATGATTTCATAAGTTACCAATCAATAAATTGTCACAGAAATGTACAATAATATAATAATAAGGTACATAACTATATTTATAAATTATTTTATTTTATTTTTATTAATAAG